>VXBS01010546.1:280185-361323 GCA_013400255.1 Sitta europaea | reverse complement strand
GCCCCCGCGCGTCCGCAGCGCTCCTGCTCAGACGCGGCCCCGCCGCTCGGAGCGGCTGCGCTGGCGCTGTTTTTCCGAGTTCCACAAAACACACCTAAAACACTCCCATCTCAAAACAGCAGGGGAGGAGCTGTATTTCCTTGTATTTCCTCGTATTTCCTTGTATTTCCTCGTATTTCCAGGCTGGCACGGGCCGTCGGCGGGATCATCTGCCTGCTGGTCACTCTTGCTGCAAACATTCCTGCTACTGCCCAGTCCCACTCCTGGAAACACAGGAGAAAGGAGACCTTTGTGCAGAAAGAGCTTCGCGTGAGGCTGATGGAGTAGTGATGAATTGAGCCTGGAAAGGTCATGGAGGCATGAGTTACATCAGGGAACATCTGGCACCAAAAGCTTCTCTGTTCTGGGGCTTGGTGAGGACACTGGAGGAACCCAGAGCAAATATCTGAAAGGACTGAGAGTCCTGAACCTCCTAGGTGGTCTCAGGGGTGGCAAATAAACAACTGTAGCCTTGAAAATTAGTGCAATTGAGAGAAAAAAAAATCAGAAAAAATATGTTAAAATATGAAGAATATCCTCAGTTGCCCGCTGGTCTTCACTGAGAGGGCAATAAATCATCTGCACAGAAGGAGGCTTTCCAGGTCTGGAAGACATCTCTCTCTAGGCTGTTTGGTCACTTTATACTTTTCATTTTTTAACGTGCAGTAGAGGTACTGGCACAGGGTGTCCAGAGAGGCTGTGGCTGCCCCATCCCTGGAAGTGTTCAAGACCATGCTGGATGGGGCTTGGAGCAACCTGGGATATGGAAAATGTCCTAGACCATGGCAGGGGGTGGAAAGAAATGAGCTTTGAGGTCCCTTGCAAGCCAGGCTATTCTGTGATTCTGTGGTTGCCAGGTGTGTCAGATACAGGCAGAAAAATCAGGTACCCTGAGAGTCTGTGCAGGGGGGATTTCTGGTGGAAGGAAACAGAGATGTGCCAAGGTCCAGATGGCTCCAGGCCCCACACACAGATGAGGACAAGCACAGGCGTGTGCAGGAGGTTCTGGTCCCTGTTCTGAACCCTGTGACACGAGTCCCGGGGGAGCGAGGGGCTCCTGGGGCTGCGGCTCCTGCGGGAGGAGAGCAGCAGCTCTCGGCTCTCGGGAAGCCAGAGGAGGAACCCGGCTCGTGTCCTGCAGGTGAGGATCAACCACCAAACCCTCCCAGGAGGGAACCAAGAGGGACCAGAGCGATTTCTTCTGAAGTATCACAGGCAAGAGAGATAAACCACAAACACAAACAATTAGGAAGAAGCACATCTGTCATGTTCTTGATGCTGTCGGAATGAGAATCCATCTGGGAAAAGAGCCAGCCCTGCCTCCCTGGGAATTATGTATTTTTTCTTTTTAAATATTGTATGACATCCATCTCTAGAGCTGTGTGTTGTTTGTGCTGGCATGTGGGTGTGTATTTCTGAAGGCTCCCCATATTAACACAAGATCTATAGTCTCATTTTAGAAAATTTGCGGCTATAAAAATACATTCTGGGTTTGACTGAATGTTTTTTCCTTCCCTCCTGAAACTCCGGAGCCGTGCAAAATAGCTTCATAAAACTTGTAGGGCTTTTTAAAGTAGAAGTTACTGCCTTGCCTTGCTTTTCAAAATGCACTCTTGATTTTAAGTGTTGGGATATTGTTTGCTTTTAAACTAGTGAATGCAAAAAAGATGCTCTAAATTCCTTTTTTATTTTGTTGCTTACTGAGAAAAATCCAATTGTACCAAAGGGAAATGGGAATAAAGCATTTCATAAAAATATATGGTATATAAGCAAAAAAGAAACCCTCAGTCTTCCAAAATGTGTGTGCAAAAAATGGGTAGAATTCTTTCAGCATTATCCCTTGAGTAAATGCCCTCTGCTGGGAGCAGGGTGGTGCCCCAAGGACCGTGAGCCCTCCCCAGCCCCCAGAAGAGCTGTCACCGGCGCTGCTGGGGCCGTGCTCCTGCCCAGCCCTGGAGCTCAGGGACAGCGCGAAGCCACTCGGGCTGTGCTCAGGAGCTGCTGCGGCCTCTGCTCCCACCTGGTGGGGAGGTGACCGCCCTCAGGCCAGGCTGTGGCTCCCTACACAGGGATTATTCGAGCAGCCAAGAAGCAGCTCTTGTTCAAGGGATTTGGGAAAACCCTTTTTCCAATCAGGCAATTTGTAATTTCAATTGCTAAGTGTTTCGCTTCCATTCCTTGGCACTCTAGCACCATCTGAATTGGCTTTCTGAGCACTTCAGGAAGGCTTGTGTTACATTATGTAAGATTTAACAGCCATCACGTCTCCAAAAGTAATACAAAAAAGTGTTTTTTATGACACAAGAGGGAGATTTCTCATTTGGGAAGCTGATTCTTTGTTATTTTCAAATGACTGCTTTGGTGCAACTTCAGTCTAATAACTAATTTTGTCTATGAAAAACTAGAAGAAATTTTGTTGATATTTTGATAAATGGAAATGCCTGCTGAAAGAAAATTAAATTTGCCTTTTTATCTTTATATGTGCATGTCATATACATTTATGTGTCATATTTAGACATAAGGACCCCTCAGGGTGCTGCCTGCATTCAGAGGAGCACAGGATGGGTAAGGTTGGAAATGACCATGGTGGAGTCAGCTGGTCCAGCCCTGTTGCTGCCGTTCTGGAGCTGAGCAAACTGGTCCTTAAGCCTCCAGTAAGGGCTCGTTTGCCCCAGCTTTGCTCTGCCTGTGCTGTCCCACATGAAGCTGGCAGGAAATTCCTCACCCAGTCCTGCCTTAGACCCAGCGCAGGAACCATCCCAGGCTTTCTAATCTCTTCAGGTGATTTCCTTTTCTCTCCATGACCATTTATTCATCCATTAATTCATCCACTGGCCTTCCACACAGACATAATGTCCCTTTGCTGGGAGCAGTGGGGCCCCTCCATGGATCCCACAGCCTTTGCTTCTCAGCACGTGGCACTGGTCTCACTGGGCAGGGAGTTTTTGCCATGCCTAAAATATTAATTACAGGCAGTGAGGAGAAATGTTGCTTTGCTCTCCTGAAGCTGTTAAGCAATTTCCCTGGAAAAAGCACTCTGGGAGCTGCTGGGTTGGTGATGACTTTCCCGACAGTGATTGAGTGCTCTGATAAGAAGCAGGAGTTTGTTGCTACCTCATTTGCCATGCTGGCTCTTTCTCTGCAGCACTTAATACTGTTCTGGCCAGACCAAGGTGTAAAAGAAGTGGAAAACAGAAATATACTTGGAAATTGCCATCACCTAAGAGCACAGCCCGTGGTCGTGGTCTCTTTGAAGTACCCCATGCTCCGTGTGTTGGGGAATTGCTTTCTGTGATGGACAACTGTAGCCAAAGAGATGAACTTTACTTCTGCCTAGAAAGACTTTTGACTGTTTCTCAGCAGCATTCTTACAGGGGAGGGACTGGTGGGGAAGGGCTGTGGGACTAAGGAAACACCTCCTGAAGGCTGCATACAGAGAGATTAAGGAAAACACAACCATGAGGCATTTCCGAGCCATTTAATGCACCCTGGAAATCTGTAACCCCAGGCAGCTCAGTGCTTCCTGTTTTTCCAGGGAACATGACAGATATCAGCCAGTGCTAACACAGCCCTGAGAGAGGAGCAGGAGTCACCCAGAGCATGGGTCCTGCTTGGAGCATTTCTGAGCTGGCAGAGGGGGAATGGAAGATAAGAAGGAAGAAGATGTGAAAGCAACATTTTAAAGGCCATAGGCAATGAGGCAAGTCAGGAGGAATAATAAGAGCCCTGCCTGCATTAGGACTTCACTTACAAATAACTTCTGGAAGGTGGCTCTGAGATCACTGTGATTTCATACCCGATTAAACTGTGCTGCAGAGTCCTGGAGGCAGCTTATAAACACGATTTCTGCTCTGTACTGCTCTCAGTCATGATACTGCAACCACATTTACTAATCATGTTTCCTCTGGTGAGGTGCTCTCAGCATAACCAGGCTCGGGTGTGACTGGAGGGCAGCAGGGTGGGGCAAGGGCTGCCCCAGACCCTCCTTCCCCTCCCAGCTGGCACAGGATGGAGCCAAGGCACTTTACAGGCTGGACTTTGGCTCTCCAAAATTAAATGTACTCAGCAAGAGGAAAGGCTGTTGGGGTGTGGGGGTGCTTAATAAACCTCCAAAGCTCCTGCAAGGACACAAGTGCCCAGGGAACTGCTATCGTGCATGTCAGGTTTGCTCACATTTAGCAGACTACTTTAGAATTTGCATTCAGGCAATGGGAGTTGAAACAGCAACATAAACTTGATCAGTCTCATGTATAAGGTGATTTACATAATTTCCTATTTGCATGGGGCTCCCGTTTAATTTTTCCACCCCTTGTATGATCAAATATACCTGCTTTCAGATGAAACATCTGACTATTTCAAGTTTAGAGGATTAACCTGCTTGCAAGAAATGACAATGTTAACAATCTCCAAAATACAATTCCAGCATCCCTGCAAGCTGGAGGGACTCATCTGTTTCCATCCCTCAGGGAATGGCATCACTTCCAGGGGTTGGAGAAAGAAGCTGCATTTCCAGGACTCCCCTTTCTCCCCCTCTTTTAGTGCCTGGGCCTCTTAAACAGAGCTGATGTAGACCACAAAAACTCCTGTGTGTCCACGCAGAGCTCCGGGTTTGGTGTCCAAGGCTCCCAGCTCCCACAGGGGTGCAGCATTGCACCTTCTGCCCGGGGAACGGAGCTGGCTGCTGCTGCAGCTCCCTGCTCGGCAGGGATGGGCTCCCAGCTGCATCCCAGGCAAAGCAGCTGTCGGGAAAGGAGCGGCTTTGTAGCCAGTCTGAACGAGCCTGCTCTGCAGGAGCAATGCACGCTAAATTATTGGACTGGGAACTAGGACAGCGTGGGCTCTGTGGCTCTTTGGAGGGCACAGGAGAGATGTGTTGTGCCTCAGTTTCCCCATATGAAGGGCAGAACGGCAGTGCAAGAACAAGGGCATTGCCAATGTTAATTAATATCAGTTTGCACCAGGAGCTCTCAGACAACAGGTTCATCTCCAGCATCCTGCTCAGGGATTTGCCCCCCTGCCCACAGATGGATCCACGGATCCCTCATCACTGTAACTCAGGGAAGCACCTGGATCGTGGCTTGCTCAAGGAGAGGGAATCTTCCCAGGTCAGCAGTGCCTTCCTGCTGCCAGGTCAGTGAGGGACTCTCCCTTGCCACTGCCACCCTCCTGGTCCATGGGGATCCTCCATCCACACCCCCTGAGCAATGGAGACGAATGACTCTTTGTCTGACAGGAACTGATATTTAACACAGGCTTCCTCACACCTGCCATGCTGGCTGGACAGCCCAGCCTGCCTTTTCCTTGGTGGGCAGAAAAGCCTGCATTGATCTGCTGCTAAAAATAGGAGGCCCCAGGTTTGGAGGCAGCAGCACCAGCTCCGCCAGCGAGGCTGCGAGAGGTTCCTCGCATCTGTTGCTTGGCAGAGACCCAAAGTATTTTTCTGGTACAAGGGGCTTTTTTTCATGCATCACCAAAGAACAGAGCTGCTATTTTTAGCTCTAATAAGCATATTTAATTTCCTAGTGCTTCATTTCTACTGCTTTGTGCAAGTAGCATTTCTGAGCATGACCCTGGGGAGCAGGTGAGGATCTTGCCTGCATCCCTGGAGTGTCCGAACTGATGTTGTTCCCCTCAGCACCATGGGATTCAATGAAGAGCAATGTACTGTTGCCCCAGGTACAACGCTGAGGCTCCCACCAGCACAGAGGACTGTGGGGTCCTCTGGGCAGGGACCCCTCACACCCCTCAGTGCCTCAGTTACTATCTGGGACAGCAAAGGGCTCCCATAATAATTAAATGCAAATAGTTAATCAAATAATAAACACAAATAATTAATCAACACAACATCGAAGGTCACTCATTGCCATTCCAAAGTGGCCCCATGACGGAGAACATATGGCTGACCCAATGAATATTTCCAAGCACCACTACCTTGTTGTTCTTCCTTACCACCTTTCATACCCTTCATCTCACACTGTGAGACACTGTGTGCCCTCTCCACACTGCTGTGACTGGTCCCTACCCCTCAGCATCCCAGGACTCTCCATCTTTCACACTGCTCACCTGTCCACAGAGCTGTAGCCCTCCAGGGAGGAGGCTGGGCTGCAGCCCCATTCCCAATCCCACAGGCTGTGTGCCTGCAGCCCCCCTGTGCCACGACTGCCCCACTGCCTCTGCCATCAGCATCAGTATAGTTACACTAACACGGGCTGTGCCTCCCATCAGCACCTGCCGTTCAAAGCAGGGTCCAAATTCCCTTCCCATCTATTACAGACTTTGGTTACAAGGGGAGGGGATGCAAATGCTGAGCTGTTTATGTGAGGAGTAACATCAAAGCACCATAACTCTCTGCCAAGTCCGGGCTGCAAACACAGCCCTAGCTAGGAGACAAACACAGAGTATGGGCTGTGCAGACCCCGTCCTTATCCTCCCCTGATCAATACGGCTCATCAGGTTTGTGAGACAATCATGTCTCCTGCTACCCGCCCAGAACCTCTGAGTAATGGCTTGCCAATGCCAAGTAATTATAACGATGTCTTGCAAGTGAAGCAGAAACAACCAAGTAAACGGAGTTAAAGCACTTTCATCGGGCTGAGTTTTCCTTGAGTTCAGTGCCATCCCGATGTTCCATCAGCCCAAACCTGTGCTTCAAGAGATTTACTTGCTGGCTTTCAACAGCTGCCCCTCCTCTCTGGCCTCTGCTCGCTGGTTGTCCCCTCGCCCTGGGAGAACTCTCCCCGGCGGGGCAGAGCCCTGGAGCTGCCCAGGGAGTGCAGGAGCGTCCCTCTCTGGAGCAGTCCCAAACGCGCCTGGATGCCTTCCTGCTCCCCTGCTCCAGGTGGCCCTGCTGGCTGATGGCCAGGGGTCCCTCCCAGCCCTCTCCTGTCATTCTGCAGCCCACCCAACACTGCCATTTTCCCCACCAGTTTTCCTGTCCCCCACCCCTCCTGGCTGCAGCTGGGCACTGTCCCCATCCCCCAGACATCTCTGCCACCACCTTGGGGACCAGCCCAGCTCCTGCAGGCTGACAGCTCCAAGTCTTTGTGGATTACTACCTGGCAGGGCTTAAATGTTTGCTGCAGACATAAGCCTTGTCATGGCTGATTTTATTTATCGTTGTGTAAGTGTATTTCCAAATAAAACAGAAGGTGAACAAACAAACTGGGTGACAGAGCCATAAACCCTGCGCCTGCTCATTCACTTGAAGAAAAGCCTGCTTCAACTAATTAACCTGTGCAAGCCTTGTGCTGTTCATAAACAAGCCAGGAATTAATAGTGGTTTTTTTTCAAACAGCCAGCATATGCCAGTAAATCTTTATTGGGCAGCAAAACAGAAACAGTTCTCCTTTCTAGGGTAGGTACTGCAACAACAGTGAGAGGCTGCGTTCTTAAATGAGAGTAAAATATTAGAACGAGTTTATTTCCTACTTTTGCTGCCTGTATTGACATCTGGAATGTGTTGGAGCAAAGGTGTGTGAGTGGAAGCTGCAGCCTCCCCAGCACTGGGGGATTACAGAAACAAGCACCAAAACAGGGTTTTCTGCACCAAGCCTCCTCCAAGGCCCAGTGGGAGGATGGATTATACAGTCCAGCAGTCTGGGAGGCTGAGAGGAGCAGAGAGGAGTGAGTGAATAAAGCTGGGGGTCTGTGGGGACGGGGGAGGAGGTCAGGAGGGGTGTAAGTAGCCTCTAGGAACATAAGGAGTGGGGAATGCTGGCAGGGGATGTGCTGGGGACAGGGGTGGGCTGGCCCTGCACAGCTGTGGGCAGAAGGAGTCTGAGGCTTTGCTCTCAGACCAGCCCTGTCTGTTCACTGGTCACACACCCATAATGGGAGACTTGGGAAAATAGAGAGGGGGCAGAAATACAAATCAAGGAGTAACACTTTTGAAGGAGAAATTATAAATTGCAATTTAATCACATAATCACTTTGACACTCTCAAGCAAGCTAATTTCTTCCCTTGCCTCATTTCACCCACTTGGCAAGATGAATCTTGATGAATAATGTCCTATGAATATTTAATTTTTTGATCAATTTTAATTTTTTTTCCTCCTATCCCTACCTGCTGGAAAAATCAGTTCTCTCCTCTTTTCCTTTTGCAAACATACAGAGAACAACAGCTTCTTCTTCAACTTCCATTCTCCCCTGTTTTCATTCTTTTTCCCTCCCCTTTGGAAGGTTTTTTGGCCAAGCACTGATCATTGTCATCACCCCTTGCCCATCCTCTGCCAGCTGGGAAACTGGGGCCAACCAGGGAATTTCCTCAAACCAGGAAAGCTTTGCAGACAGGCAATAAAATTGATAATCTCAAATGGTTTTAAAGCAATTGAAATATAATCATATTGTTTGTGCAGGAATTTGGTGACTGAGGAGAGGGGAATAATGATCTCCCTGTTAATGAGCATTGGCCCTTACACGTGGCTGATGGGAGCTCTCACCACGGGACTCTTGGGGTCACCCCTAGCAGCTCCTGTCCCTTGACAACCACAGGAAAGGTGTGGAGGCCTCTGCCAGTGCAGGCTTCCAGGAATTAGCTGGACGTGCCTGCTAGGGCTTGAGGACACCAAGCACCTCATGGAGAGGACGGGAGGATAAATGGTCCACCTGAACCCCTGTCTATTTTGTTTGTTGTTTTTCTTTGTTTCTTCCAACTGTTCAATCCATTTCTGCCTAAAATTGCCAAGTTAGGAAAGTGTTTTCCAAATTACCACTGACTTTAAGCTAGAAATCAATGCCCTTGACTTCACACCACAATCCATCCCCACCACTGCTGCTCCCAGAAAGCTGCAGGGATGGCCAGGCTGTGCTGAGGCCATGGGAAATACAGAACTAACTTTAGCCTGAAATCCGCTGGATTTGGGGAAAGGGGAAAGCATCTGAGAGCCCTGGGATTCCCCTCCCTGCTGCCCCAGGCAGGCTGTTCCAGCAGCCTCGTGCAGGAGCACAAACGCTTCCCTTGGATCCATCGCCCAATATTCAAATCTGCCAACTGTTTGAGCAAGTGAGAGGCTGCAGGAGCAGCTGGCACGTGCTGTTTGTTTAAGCTCTTTATTAAAATTGACAGTCAAATCACTAGAAATCCAGCTGAAACGCCTCCATGGGTTTAAGGAAGGAGAAGGCAGCCTGGATGCTGTGGCACAGAGGGTTTACAGGCACTGAGACTGCACTGAGTGCTCAGAGGGACGAGGCAGTGGGGCCAGGGGAGGCTGCACAGGCTCTGGAACGCTGTGACCTGTTCCTGCCTCTGCCCCATGTCCCCATTTCCCTCTGGGCAGTTTGGTAGCTCAGACTCCCTCTTTCCCTCTGTGCAATGGCATTTCTTAGAGCAACAGAGAAAACGAAGAGAGATGGAGATTGTGGGAGGAAGGGCAGGGTTTAGCTCCCAACACAGCTAGACAAACCATTCCTGCTGGAAACCAACGCAGCAGCACCCAGCTCTGCACAAGAGGTTTGCTCTTTCCCCTGCCCTCATCATGTTGCCATTTGCTCTCCTGAAAGGGGAGCAGAGCTGTGCTTGGAGTCGCTTGCAAAGGTTACTCTCCCTCTGGCATTTCCCAAACACGAGGCACAGACAGGGAGCTGAAGTTCACAGCCAAGCTGCAGAATTAATAGTGCCCTGCACTTAGGAGTTTGTTCGCTCGATGGATGGAAAGAGTCAGGGAGGGAATTGAAAGCAAACCCACTGGAAACGCCCTCAACATCTTTCTCCAAAGCTTATACTAACATGGAGCTAGTCCTGCACAGACTTACAGGGCAAAAAATACTTCCCATCCATGAAAATCCCAGCACAATTCAGCTCCATGTTATTTTAAAGCCTCATCAGCACAATTCCTGTGCTCTGCTGCTGCACAGAACCACATCTCCCTGAAGTCACCTCAGCTCTGGTGCCGTGGCTGTGCCTCTCCACACCCGATTACGTCTGTCTAAAGCATTTTTCTTCATTTGCAGGAGCAGTGGTGCTGCCTAACGAGGGATGCCATCCCCTGCTAATGGGAGTCACTTCATTATGAGCTGGGCTCTGCTTCAGACTGTGGCTCCACACTACCACAGGCCTAATCTTACCACAAGGATTTTAATTTGGGATTAACCGATCGGGAAATTAGATCACTCGTTACATCACTCATCCTGCTCTCCTGGTGCCTCGTGCTCTGGATGGCTGGGCTGCAGTAGGAACAGGCTCCCCAGGGAATGGGAATGGGCTCCCCAGGGAATGGGCAGGTCCTGGGCTGGGAATGGGCAGGTCCTGGGCTGCCAGAGCTCCAGGAACGCTCTCAGGAACAGTGTGGGTTTTTCAGGTGTCCTAAGCAGGGCCAGGAGCTGGACTGGATGATCCTCGTGGGTCTCTTCCAGCACAGGATATTCTATAATCTTTATGCTTAAGTCAAAATTAATTTATTATCCTGTTTAAACCAATATCCTGGTGTATCCATCACTATTTGTGTGTGTGGCCTTGCAGTGAATGCACACACACGTACACACACCTTATCTTGTAAATTCCTGCTTTTTGCTTGCATTTCTAGGGCAACACTTAATGGAAGATGAAACATAATAGAAGCCCCAGCTGGGGAAGCCACGATTCAGCCCAGGCCCCAGAAAGTCAATTACTCTGTAGGAGAGGGTGACGATAACTAAGGAGATTTGCATGGAAATAACTGATCTCCTGATACAAAGGATCACACAGGCTGTGCTGGCAGACAGTGCTGAAGGGAAAGGTACAGGCAGAGGATCAAAACACACCAGGCATGGCTGTGGTAATCAGCATTTCTTTGTTCCTTTGTTGGAGATGGCCAGGCAGGAGACTGAACTGGTGGAGATCTGGCTGCATTCTTGCAAAAGCCATTCATTGAAAATTAATGACAGCTTAAGTTTTCAATTAAATTTTAATTTAAACTCTGTGACTGGTGCAAATCAGCATAGTGCCACTTGTGTCAGTGATTTATCTTAGCTGAGGATTTGGCCCCACATCTCGAGTGAAAGCTCTGCCAAAATAAGCTGCAGCAGAGATCCTCCGGCCAGATTCCAAAATGTGCTAAAGCCCTGACAGGTGCTGGATGGGCATGAAATCAGTGCAGCCTGGGACTTCTGAAAGCTCCATTAGGGGCCTGGCTGAATCTCCTGATGTGTAAAGTATTGCCCCAAGTATAAATTGGCCATAAAGGAGAAAAATCCTGCAATCCCCAAAGCCTCCTTTCTTTACCAAGTGGGATCTGCTCGTGGCTCTGCTCAAGGTCCTGGTGAAGATCAGAGAAGCCCAGAATGGTTTGGTCTGAGGGGACCTAAAGCTCACCCAGTGCCACCCCGTGCCATGGGCAGGGACACCTCCCACTGCCCCAGGGTGCCCCAAGCCCCGTCCAGCCTGGCCCTGACCCCTCCTAAGGTGCCCTTTGCTGACACACAGCCTGGAACAGGGAGGTAAACCTGACTCTGTATCTCCTCCATGACACAGCCTCTCCTGGGCTCCCCTGTGCGCTCCCAGGTGAGCTGGAGGCTCACCTGCCCCTGCTCCTGCACGGGGGCAGCCACGGGCACATTCCTGGTGCCTTCAGGCGAGAGGAGGGCTTTGGGTTGGACTCACTGCCTCTTCGTATCCCATTTCATAGATCTGTGGCAGGAAGTCTAATAAGTTAGGAAGTTTAACACACTCTTTTTTTATATGTAATGTAGTAATTTCTCAATCTGCCATTCTTAAGATTTTTTTTCTCCTTGCTGTTGAAATCTATCTGGATTGAATCATTGAATCATTATTCCTGATGTTCCACAAGTCTCGTTCTGAATATTTTTAGAATTAAAAATGAGATTTCTGCTTGGGACTTTTTTGTTTATAAATTTTGCATAAATCTGCAATACAAAAGCAGTAAAAAGAATTCAACAGAATCTCCTCAAGAACAGGATCAGCTTGTGATGTGCAGAGCAAAACCATTGGGTTTAACAGGCTGAGGAGTTGGAAGAGAATGAAGCAATTAAGAAGAAGGAGGGATGTGGAAATGAGGGTCACTTGCACTTTACAGAAAACCAGACGAACACTGAGTTATCTCTTAAGCTGTGAGGGCTTGGAAAATCCAAGGACAGCAAGGCAAAGGCTCTCTTGCCATGGCTGCTTACATTTTGGCTGGCAGTAACACTGAGGGTGAGGAAAGACACCTGTCACTGCAGCTTTAGCCCTGAAAGTTCATGTTTTTGTGCATTAGGCTGGAATAGCCAGTTCCAACTCGTCTGGGGATGATTGGGCTGCACTAAACTTACAGAGAGAAGCAGTTCAGGGGACGTGAGTCAGCCTCCCCGCCCCAGCATCAGCAGTGACTGGACAAGTTTGACTCACAGCCTCAGACTCAATAATATTAATAGAGCACCTTGAAGTGCAAGGCTGTGATGAGTGGAATTTGTTGGGCTCATTTGCACTGTTTGGAGAAAACATATTGTGGGTTTGCTCTCAGTGATGTTTGGGAAACTTCAGAGCGAGTGGCAGTGATGGATGGGCCCGGAGGAGCAGAGCAGGCAGAGGCAGAGCCTTGCAGGAGGTGGGAGCTGGCAGCTGGCAGCAGGAAAGACTTCTCTGCACATCCCCTTCCTCCTGCCAGCTCTGCAAAGACTTCTCTGCACATCCCCTTCCTCCTGCCGTGGGAACAGGTGTGGGAAGCACCGGGATGCTCCTCTGTGCTCAACTCAGCTCTGGTCCTCCCCGTTGGGGCACAGACCTGTGCCACTTCAGGCACCTGAAGAGTCATTCCTTTATGTAAATATGGCCAAGAGGTGTTCTGGCCAGGACTGGACAGTGCTTGTCCATGCAAATTACAAGGTTCAAGTATTTTAAATATTTTAAAATCCAACCTCTTCTCCAACACCAGCTTTTCCTATGGCCGCTGAAAACAGTCAGTGGATCAGGGAGGCTCCTCTGCCTCTTGGTCATGCTCAGCCTCCTGGAAGGAACATCCTCAGAGAAGGGCTGAATCAATCTCAGCTAAATTCACTGGCTCTTTATTAAGAAGTGTATCAAATCTAAATAATTAGCATTTTTCTGTCTGGCTGTACACAGGGGCACTGAGGGGCTGGTGGGCACTCAGCAGAGCCATATGCTCCTCTGATTAATCAGCTCAAGCCAGAGCAGGCAGAGCATCCAAGGGAAAAACGTTTCCCACCATGGCTGGGAAATGCTGCAGGTGTGGAGCTTGGCCAGATCTGAAGGTGTGTGGAGAGACAGGAGCCAGAGGCACGAGCACTGTGGCTGTTCTGAGCAGGGCTGCCAGCTCACATGATGACAAAGCAAGTGGCACGTGTGGGAGAGTGCAAATGTCCCTCTCCTGCTCAGGGACAGAGACACGAAGGTCTGCACAAGGGGGAATGCCTTTGAGCTGGAAGAGGGTAGATTTAGATGGGATATTGGGAATAAATCCTTCCCTGGGAGGGTGGCAGGCCCTGGCACAGGTGCCCAGAGCAGCTGGGGCTGCCCCTGGATCCTGGCAGTGCCCGGGCCAGGCTGGACGGGGCTGGAGCAGCCTGGGACAGTGGCAGTGTCCCTGCCATGGCAGGGTGGCACTGGATGGGCTTTAAGGTCCTTTTCAACCCAAACTGTTCTGTGATTCTGAGACTTATGGTCACCCCTGGCAGAGATTTTCTGTTTTGGAACAAAGTCCCTTCCCCACTCTGCTGCTGCAGCTGATGCCACTGGTCCCACTGGTGACATGGACAGGCTTTACTAATGTGGGTTTCTAAGAAGGGGCTTAAAGCCTTTAATGCTCCCACATCTCTGAACTCAGCAGATGAGATAGAAAAGTCATTTTCCATCTGTCTGCAAAGGACTGTTAGGTTCTTGTCCATACGTAAAGCAGAGCCAGCAGGGATTGTTACAGGCACAATGACAGTGCTCTACAAATGTTAATATGGTTTTTAATTGGGAGGAATAATAGCTTGCTGCTGCATGCTTGGCAGACTGGGCTCTGCAGCTACTTGATCTACCCCTTTTTTAAAACAGAAGGGGAAAACTGCAATTCTGCACTTCAGTCAGGATTTATTTAAAGCAGCTGAGGTGCTGAGCTGACAGTGACAGTGTCCCTTATCCCCCTGGCTATCCTGGGGACAGCAAAGGCAGAGCCACTACTTCCACTGCACAAGGCTTGCTGAGCCCTGCCACAGCAGGAGGGAGCACCCAGCTCCTGAGGAGGGAGGCAGGACTTAGAACCACTGAATGGTTTTGTTGGAAGGGACCTTAAAGCTCAGGTCGTCCCACCCCTGCCATGGGCAGGGACACCTCCCAGCAGCCCGGGGTGCTCCAAGGCCCCTCCAGCCTGGGCTGGGCTGATTTCAGTGTGGAGATGGGTGCATCCCCAAATGCCCCTGAAGTTAATGAGGGCCTGTGTACCCAGGCAGATCAGGAAAATAATCGGAATTAACTTTTAAATTGATTAGTCAAATTGCATTAAATACCTATGTAAACACTTTTGTTTAGAAATTAAGGTGCACTAATTTGATTTTGTTGGCTTCACTTTAATTCCAAGTAGCACAATCTAAATTGAAGCATAAAGAAATTTAACCAAACTTACACCTTGGTTAGTCCCTGGGTCTCCCTAAGAACTCAGAGCAGAGTGAGAGACTCCTGAGCTGCCTGTGTAGGGTGGGATCCCCCCCTCAGGAAACCTCCCAGGAGGGAAGGGACTGCTCTGACCAAGCCTCTGAGTCCCCATGGGCCTGACCTTTGCATTCCAGCCCCTTTGTTTGCATCTTTCCCGGGGTTTCTGTCCTCATTTCCAGCTTTGGCGCGTGGCAGGGCATGGCCTTGCTTCAGCTGGAGCTGGGAGGGCGGGCAGAGGGTGCTGGTGCTGGCAGGGAGCCCCCCTGCCCCAGCCCTTGGCAGACAGGCTGAGCCCCAGGAGCCCGAGCCAGGACTCACCCCGTGCCTCATCTGTGTGGGGAGCAAAGTGAGAAACGCCCCAGTGGCACCCAGGTAGGTGGGGTGATCAGGGAAGTGCTGGTGCTGGCAAACACCAGCCAGTCTGTTTGCTGCCAAGCCCCTGGCACTGCAGCTTGGCTCAGAAAGCCTCTGTGTCCTCGCTGGAGGTGTCCAGGGCAAGGGACAAGAGGCTTGCAGCTCTCCCTCTTTTTGGAAGAATTACAATGCAGTTGAAGTATTTTTAGTAAGGCCTTAATTAAATCATCAAAATATTTCGGGCTGATGTTCACCAGCAAGTAAATTCAGGGACCAGGACAAGAAAAGCAGCTGTGCATTATTTTTCTGAGTAATGATATTTGGATCTCTGTGCAATAGAAAGTGAGGAAAAAAGTAAATTATACAGAAAATGTATTCAGGAAGGTTTTAATGTTATTACAAACCTTCATTTTAATGTATGATCAAGCATGTAAGTGAAAATCTTAGGACCCGAGGGTAACATATCGATTCTGGCAGACATTAAAATTTCTATTTGATGCTTAAGCAAAACCTAATCTGACTTCTGATTTTGCAAAATATTTTAGGGTAATTAGACATGTTTGTGCTTTATTGATTCTTAAATTGAACATAAGTATGTGGGGAATTGCTAACATTCTGGGTTAAAGAAAAAAAGACTCCTTGCTTTGTAAAAGTTCCTGTAATTAAATCACTTTCTGCAAATGTGACCCTCATTATCCTGGAAGGAAATGAATGCAGCAACAGGTAAGGGAGTCGAAAATCATAATGGTCATAAACGTGAAGCTTCAGTGTTTAAATCAAAGTTTGTTTTCTCATGCTCTTCCCACAGGCTTTGTGACAAAGCTCTCACTGGCGGCCGGGGGCTCTGAGCAGGGGTGGGATGAGCTCAGCTTTGGGGTCCCCCAGCCCAGACCGTTCTGGGATTCTGCAATAAAACCCCAGACAGCCCCAGAGCACAGGCTGAGGGGGGATTCCTGTGGGAAAAGGGCTTTGGAGAAGCTGAGCTCGGAGCAAACACCGAGGGCACGGCCGGACCGCCAGCCCAAAGCAGCGCCCTGAGCCAGACCGGGCTGTGCCCCGAGCGAGGGCTCCCCAGCAGCACCCCGAGCACTTCCCAGCCAGGCACCGGTCCTGCCGGCTCATCCCCAGGCACAGGAACAGTCGCTGCTCCACGAACTCCTGCTGCCCTTCCACAGGCGCTTTGGAAGAGCGAGGCCAGGTTCACCACGGCTCCTCTGCAGAGCTGCCTCTCCACACAGCTGGGCTGCACACACCCCAGACAGCCCAGACACCCTGAGCATCCTCAGGCCGCAGCATCTCATCCCTGAGCCCGTGGGTCGCCGCACCGGGGGCTGCAGATCCAGCCCAGCCGTGCCGGGGGCTGCAGCACAGGGACAGAGCGCCCCTGGGAGCGCCCCCGGCCCCGCCTCGCCGGGCTCCGAGCGGCGCCTGCTGCCGGGGAGCGAAGTCTGCTCAGAGCGCACAAAGGACAGGAGTTCAGCCCGTCTGAACAGATGGCTGGCACCATTAGCTGCTGGAGCCCGCAGGTCCCCAGCAGGCCTTTCTGTCACCGTTTGCTGCTCTCGCTCCCTCCCAGCCGCGCACACGTGTGCGCACGGCCGGGACGCGCTGCCGCTCGGATGGAGTCATGAATAAGCAATAAGCAGAGATAAGTGTCTGATTTATTGGGGAGCTCAAAGGCAAAGACAAGCAGTAGCAAGGTCACATCCGTGGCTAAGCACGTCCCTGACACAGCTCGCTCCTCTCTCTCCTCCCCTTCTGCCCCTGCCAGGTCTGGGAAGCACCAGAATGGAATTTTTTGTGCACTTCTCGCTTCAGCTTCCTCTGTACACTAAAAGCAGCTCATTTGCTCCCAGTCCAGGCGTTTTTCCTGTTGCAGTGCCAGTGCACCACAGCCCAGAGGGGTGATGGCCGATGGCCTGCGGCTCCTGGCTCTCTGTAGCATGGCAACAAGTGCTAAGCAACACGGAGGTTGCCACCAGGCCCTCGGTCTGGCTTTTATCTGGTGAGGGACCACTTATTTCAGAGCTGATCTCTGTACAAGACACTGCCCCTCTGCAGGGCTGACAGCCATATTACTCATCGGAACCTGCCTGAAGTTGGTGCTCATTTAAGATATAAATATCCCTGCTCTGACAGGCAATATGTCAATAAGGGGAGCCCACTTTAATCCACATTACTCTGACCCAGGTGCTTTGTCAGGATTACAGCTTGTGATTTTCCACCGGATGGCTTCCCACCTTCCCCTCCCAGGGAGGAGGCTGCATTGTCCCCTGAGTGCTGAGCTTTGTCCCCCTGCAGGTCCTCGACTCTCCCCGGGCTCTGAGGGACACCCATTGCCAGGGGAGAGAGCAGTGTCCATGCAGCCCTGTGCCAAGGCATTGCCCCTGCTCCTGGGATCACAGAAGCTTGGAATGGTTTTTGTTGGAAGGGACCTTAAAGCTCATCCAGTTCCACCCCCTGCCGTGGCAGGGACCCCTCCCACTGTCCCAGGCTGCTCCAAGCCCCATCCAGCCTGGACTTGGGCACTGCCAGGGATCCAGGGACAGCCCCAGTTTCTCTGGGCACTCATCCCTCTCACAGGGAAGAATTTCTTTCTAATAGCTGATCTAAACCCACTCTCTTTCAGTTTAAGCCATTCTCCCTTGTCCTGTCACTCCAGGCCCCCACAAAAAGTCCCTCCCCAGCTCTCTTGGAGTCCCATCAGCAGCTGGAAGTTGCTGTAACAGGGCTGCTCCTGCCAGGGCGATCCCAGGATCACAGACACATCCCTGCAGAGTCCTGAGCTGCACTTAACATCAAGATTTCACTGCAGAGCAAGAAACAGGACAAACTGCCCTGGCAGGGAGCTGGCCAGGAGTGCAGGCTGGGCAGCAGAACTGCCCTGGGAGGAGCCGTGCCTGACAGATGCTGGGAGGACAGACTGCTATCTCCTGTCTGCTCTCTGTCATTGCCCACAGCAGTAAATAAATCCAGGTGGCCAGAGAGAGAGGGCTGAAAGGGATGCTTCCCTGAGACACTCTGGATTTTCTGTCACTTGGTACTAAATAAGCCATGGCAGATTTAAATGCACCGCAATTGCTGAAAAAAATAACCTTAATAAAGTGGGTATAAATAACTGTAGAGCAGCATTTCTGCATATTGGAATTGTTTATGCAGGTAAAATTTAATAGCAGAGGTGTGACTGCATCTATAACAGAGTAATCAGTGTGTAATTCCACAAACTCAGTGTGTTTGCTCACAGGAGACAACCCTAATGTCTTTTAAAAAGTCGTTAGATTTAAGTAATAGCCAGCACCCAAGTACTCAATCAGGCAGATAGAGAACAAATCAACTTTTATTGCCAGGCAAAAACTAGAAAACCTAATTCCTTGGGAGCTAATAAAAATTTTATAATTTTTTTTTGAGTCAAATAAGCTCAAGGTTTATTACTTTGTAGATGTCTTCATAAAACCTGGAGCAAACCTAATCTAGATGAAAACAACAGCTGTGAGGCACAATATATTTGACCAAGATGGATGCCTCAGAGGTATGATATTCATTAGCTCACTAATTCCAAATGGTAAACAAGGTTTAATTAATTTTGACTTCAAGCTACAATGGTCGGCTGGCCACGCAGAGGTGCACAGAACGTACAGCTCCTGTAGGAGCTGTGCCTGCTGGGGGAGCTTGTGTGTTCTCCTGACATTTCTGCTGGGAGAAGTTTTGGGAACAAAAGAGAACGAGTGTGAGATATCTTCCCTGGAGGGTGGGCAGCCCTGGCATAGGTGCCCAGAGCAGCTGTGGCTGCCCCTGGATCCTGGCAGTGCCCCAGGCCAGGCTGGACGGGGCTGGGAGCACCCTGGGACAGTGGCAGGAGTCGCTGGGCTGGTGGAAGGTTTTGCCATGAGTGACAGGGCCCTGCCAGGCTGCTGCACCCCAGTCAAGCACTGTTAATAATGAATTTTTCAGTGATGGATTTGAGGGAGCCTCCTGATGGGAAGCATTTACTCAAGGAGTATCTAAACAAAGCGGAAAGCCTGAAAAATCAGATTTGTGTTGCTGACTTTGGTGATCCGAGAGGACAAAACACTCCACAGACAACAATCAGATGCAAAGCAGAGATGCCCGGGAGGAGGAGGCGAGCAGGAGGCGCTGCCCTGGCCCCGGGTGCCTGTGGCTGGCCAGGCGGCGCAAGGAGGCTGGGCTGCTCCCTGCCGGACTCATCCGTCAGACAGACCCAGAGCAGCAGCACGAACGCCCTTCAAGGACAAGCGCTGATGGGGAAAGCAGCCCGTAATTACCATGACAAATGCCCTGCAGGGCACACGGCCCCGGGGCTGCGCTCAGCCCCTCCCCGCACCTCGCTGGGCCAGGTGCTCCAGCCCGACCCCGCATCCCCACCGTCAGCGCCCCGCGCCCATCCTGCAGAGCTGCATCCCCCGACACCCCTGCCCGCCCTGCATCCATCGCGACAGCTCCGCTGGCCACGGTGCTCCAGCGGCTCCCCGGCTGCAGCGCTTCCTAACCCCGCATTGCCAGCCTGGAAAAGACAAACGCTGTTGAACTCACGGAGGCACAAGGGGCAGGGAGGAGCCCTGGCAAGCTGGTGTTCACCAGGGTGCTGTGGGCTGCCTTTGAAATAACCAACCAACCACCAACCACCTTGCCGTGCTCAAAGAGAACTGACCGTTGTTTCCCATTTCTGGCAAAAATCCCTTCAATGACAGTGCGAGAGGCAGATTTTTTGGAAAACCTGACATCCTCATCCCTTCAGTGTCCTGCCTGGGGTGTTTCACCTCCCTTGCTGCCTGTGATGTGCTTCCACTTGTGAAAGCTCCGCTTGCACCAACGAGACTCCAGGGAACACAGCCGAGAGCAGAGCTCTCCGGAGGGAAGTTACAGGGAGAGAGAAAATCTGTCACGGAGCGATGGCCAAGCCCCCAGCAGGAGGGGAGCAGGGCGGGTTTCTCTGCGGAACATCTGGCCCAGCTGCAGCGGCGCCGGAGGCTGCGGAGAGCGGCTCGGAGCAGGATCACGGCCGCAGGGCACAGCTCAGCTCTCCCAGGGCTCTTCACTCCCCGAGGACAATTCCTAGAAACGAGCTTACACCTCACATCTGCCTCTGCAGTCTTTTCTCCAGCTCCATGAGCTGCCCCGCTGTGCACAGCCGAGCTTGGCTCTCGCCCCCTCCACAAACAGCACTGGCTTGGAGACCCAGAGCTCCCCCAGGCTCCCCAAAATCGCCCCAAACACAGCGTGAGGGAGATTTAATCCATTTAATCCATTTAATCTGACGGATGTGAGTGCCTCCCCAGCTTGGTGCGCTCGGAGGGGTTTGGGCTGGCTTGGGAAGCCACCCTGAGCACAGACACAGCGATTCCTTCCCTGTGCCACCTCTGGGCAAGGACAAGCCCTAGTGGAGCTGCTTGGAAAAGAACCTGCTGTTCAGTCTGGAAGAGAGACGGGAGACCTCGGAGTCCCTTCCAGTGTCCAAAGGGTCTCCAGGTCCCACAGCCCAGTTCCACGTTAAACACCCCAGCTCTGCAGCACGGAGCTGCTCCGGTGAAAACAGAGCACAGGAACCAAACTTTCATGGACGGGACATTAAAATTATCACAGTAAACAGTCTGCTGAAAAATTTCAGAATTAATGACCCAAGTAGTGCCCTTATTTCCTGGCAGTGTCCCACAGCTCTGCTGTCCTGTGGGAGGATGGGGCACACTGCACCCACCACTGACCCACCCTCGCTCCAAGGGCCGTGGAAGTGTTTACTGTCACCTCTGAGGGACACCAGGACGTGCACTTGTCTTGTATTTGTGAACTAGAAATGTATTTAATTCAGGCTTGAGGCAAAGTCATGGCTCACAGCCCTTTAGTGCACTGCTGAATTTGAAACCAGCTTGCAAAACTGTTCCCAAAATAACGCTGTGAGCCTCTTTAATCCAGAGAAATGTACAAAATATTTTTGTTCAAAGACAGAGGTGCAAAGAATTTAAATGCCAACACTCTCCCTTAAAGGGAGAGGATGAGTTTGGGGGACTATTTCCAATATGAGCCAGTGCTGGATCCCTGGACAGCAGAGGCTGGGGGGTGGCAAATCTGTGTCTTGGTGAGATGTGCCTGTCTCCACAGCAGGGTGATGGTACCACTGTGAGAAATGCTTTCAGAATGAATAAAACCCCCCACCCCAGCACCTTTTCCATGGGTTTCCTGTAGCCATCACCACATAAATCCACTTACCTGCCCCCAAAGGCTGCAGGAGGCTCAGGTTCCCTGGTACAGAGCAGCTCTCCCCACATCCTTCCCAGGGCTGGGGACCTGCCAGTGGTGCCACATCCAGGCCTGGACTGGTTCAGCTCTCACATGGCTCACCAGGAACCTGCAGCATGGAGATACTGTAATTTATACACAGGGAAGCTTTGTTGATAAATAACCAGAGCTGGAAATATGCTTTAATGAAACACAACAACAATTAGCTTTATTCATATTTTCCCCCTCAAAACATGGACAAATATATGCACTTAAAGAATGATGATGTTTTGGGTAACCACAGCTAAATAAATAGAACAGAAACTTTGTATACTTTATGCAAAAGACTTTGCTGGCTGCAATATTTCAAGTTTTGTCTAAAAATAAGTGATTGGAAAGAAGCCTATACCCCAAACCTATAACTTTGCATTTTCAAGGCTGTGACCATAATGTAACAATGAATACATGAAAATATCTGTCTTCTGCAGACCATCACCCTATAGTTGCTGTGTCTAACAATCTGTCATAACACAGCAAGAGAGGAACTGAAAGGCACTGCAAAGAAAATTGATTCTCCTGCAATCTCCTCTTTGTCTGGTTTCTTTCTTTGCTTATTAATAGCCCACTGTGCAATTAATGACACACAATTCAGGTACAATCCTTGTACCCCTGCAGAAGAGAGTTGATCAAGTTCTGTAGACACTTCCAGCCTGGAGCTAACATTTCTCCTCCTGCACTGTGCTCTGGGTTTCTGCAGGGACCTGGGCTGCACACGGAGAACCCAACAGCACCAAAGAACATGCAGGACAAAAACTGTTTGCTTAAAATATTCAGGTCAGTCTTGATGAATAATGAATGCATCCATAGAACTGGGGCTCAACCACACACAAAACAGTGGAGAAATTAATCAGGTAATTTAATGGCAAGGAGTAATTTGACATCTTGTGTCTCACGGGTGCTACTTCCACAGCTTCCCTCCAAGCAGCCTGGCTTATTCTCATCCCTGCAGGCTGGACTTTCTTAGTGCAAGGCTTTTAATTATGCAGGCTGGACTTCTTTAATGTGAGGCTTTTAATTATCCTTAGATCAATACTTCCCATCAGCTCTGAGGAAAACCTTCCCCTCCTGGTGTGAGCTGGGGAGTTACAGGAGCATGCTACACCCTGCTAAACATCCTGCTCACCTGGAGGAAAGGGGCAGGCACTGTCCCCAGCCCTGAGGTTCCAGGCTGTCACAGGTGTCCCTTCCCATGGTACTGAGGAGCCACTGGCCAGCCTGGCTACCACAGACCCCTCAGCACCTCACTGCCCTTCCAGAACAAATCTGCAGGAGGTGGCTGCATTCTCCAGCCTGGATCAGATGGGAAAAATCAGCCAAAAAGTGCAGCTCCTGCTGTTGTTCTGCTGAAACACAAGCAGAATTAACATGGCTGTTCCTCATGTTGAGAGCGATTTGAATTATTTACAAAACTCCAGTCGAGACTCTCAGCTTTTTCTCCCTCTTGTTCTCCTTTCCATCTCCACTCTGAGCACAGATGCACCTTCCCTCATGGGCCCTGCTGTGGCATCACTGCCTGCTCCTGTCCCCTCCTCTCCCGCCGCACCCCTGGCTCCGTGTCGCCGTCCCCGGCCCCAGCAGAGGAGTGATTGGAGCTAATGAGTTTCGCCTTGGGCAACCACCTCCTTCGCTTGGTTATTTTTATTTTTTTGGAGCCTTTCAGCCCAGGGTGCTTGTTGCTTCTCCAGCATCAACAACATTAACAAGCTCTGACATTCCATACATTTCCCTTGGTAAAACAAAAGAGAGGCAAATAGAAAAACAAGTTTCGTCAGTACAGGGGGTTTGGTGCTTTGAAATTTCTCCTTCCTTCTCCAGGCATTGGATTTTGTTGTGAGCAGCCCCGTTTATCCTGCTGGTGTCTCTCTGCTGCAGCCAAACTGCCTGGGACAACACCAGCTAGAACAACTCGGTTTGGCTTTGGGAGAAAATGCTGAGATAAAGTGAGATCTCATTAAGAAAACTACAAATAGATCCATGTAAGCCCAATTACAAAAATGTAACAAAGTTAGAAATGGACAATTACTTGTTACAACAAATGTAACAAGCTTAGAAATAAGCGAAAGGAGATTAATCTTTTCTTTCAGTTTAAAGCCGTTCCTTGTCCCATCATAATGATCAAATGATTTATGGAATATTTTAGGTTGGAAAAGACTTTAAAGGTCATTGAGTCCAACCATTAACCCCACACTTCCCAGTCCACCTTTAAGCTATGTCCCCAAGCAGACTTTGCAGCTGAATGAGCATCACTGCAGGGTCACTCCCACTCACATGCCTCTGTTTCCCTTTTTAAAATCATGTATAGCAATAAATTGTAATTGTAATAAAAATCTTTGGTAACACTTAATTTAGAAATTGGGAAGTTAAAAATTGGGATTGATCGTCTCTGTCACAAGGATCTTGTTCAAACAGTCCCTGCCATGGCAGCTGCAGGCCCTCTCCACACTTTCCTCCTTGCTCTCTGTAATTCTTTGCCAGTGCCCAAAATACAAATTGGCTTTCTTAGGGGAAGAGAAATCTCCTGCCTGGGAGCTCCAGAGTCTGTGCTCAGGATGCAGCAGCTGCCTCCCCTTCCATCAGGCTGGCAGAGCTGCTGTGCCGAGGTGCCATTAGGAACGGAGAGCGATGGAGCAGCCACGAGCCATTCTCTCTTTTCCTCACAATTGATTTTCTTCAAATACATATCCAGAGCTTCCCAGAGACACTCGAGCTCTCCTGTAATTCACTTTGTTGTTGGAGTTGGATGTGGCACTGCAGCAGTTCAGGCACAAGCTCTGTCCTCCCCAGGCTCACTCTTGGATCAGAGATCCCAGGATCTCAGCTGAGGGCCTGGCTTTTCCAGATGTTTTTATCAACATCTGCCCCAGGGCAGAGGGGTGCTAAATCAGTAACACACAGCTGCCAGCAAGGGCACAAACCCCAGTGTTAATGGCAGAGATCAAACTGGACTTTATCAAACGCTGTCACCCCTAACACAGATCCCCAGGTTGGTGGGGTTTTTCCAGTTACTGCTCCATTATTAGAACAACACATAAATTATCATTATAATGATGCTACTGTGAGGCAATGTGATGTGGAAGAGAAAAACTGTTTTTCCAAGGATAAAATCATTCAGCAACAACACTGGACACGTGAAATGGAATTTTGGACTCAACAACCACTGCTTTATAATGAGGCAGAGTATTTTCCTTATGGATCCAGTTCTTGAAGCCCTGGAGCTCCTGACTGTGTCCTCTGCTTTACTGCCATGACATAAATATCAGGAGTTATGGTTGCAGCAAGCACACTGCACACTGCTGAGCTGGTTTGAATTTAATATGAGTTTAATATCAGCATCCCACAGTGCCACAGCAGCTGTCAGGAGGCAGCTGTGTTTATCCTGTTTTGCTTTCTGCATTCAGCCTTTGACCCCAGACACATCCTCACTGGGCCCTGGGTGCAGGTGGGGGGCAAGAGGAGTTTTCTAATTAAACCTCTTTGCAATAACAGGCAGCAATCAGAAGGACACCTGGGGAAGGCGGACATTATCACATTTTTGGAGAATATTTGGAAGCTGCTTTACTGTCATGCCAAAGTGAACACCCCACAGAGGGCGATGGCACAGAGCTGCTGCCTTTGGGAGGAGCTGGGCTGTGTGCCCGTGGCAGCAGCCCCAGGAGCAGAGCAGAGCAGCAGGGCCAGCAGGGGTGAGGGACGAGCACACGAGCACAGCAGCGAGGTCCTGGGGGGACACAAGGAAGGATGGCAGCTCTTCCCTGGCTCTCAGAACCACTGGCTGGCTTTGCCAAGAGGAGATAAATTGATACAAACCAAAAAGATTTGAGAATGAACTCTGTATCAGGCAGCTCTGGCATTATTAAGCTTATCTTGGGAGCAGACAGAAAACTAAGAGACAGAATGTCAATTAATTTGAGTGCAAGAATTCCCTGGGCCGGCAGCTCAAGGAAGGCAGGAGAGCTGCCCAGATGGCAGTGTCAGAAGGAAATGGATTTCTCTGCACAAACCCAGAAACTTGAAACCCTTCTCATTTCTATTTGTTGAAAGATTCTGCTCAGTGTAGAATAATTTGGGCTGGATGAATGCTGACTTACAGCAGTAATTGATGCCCTAACAGAGAAGAAAACTCCATATGAACAAAGCCAGTGTGGGGTGGGGAGTTCTGGGAAGTGAAGAGACTCATCCATCAGGGACCTGCTCGCAGCAAAGCCATCTCCTCTCGTTCCTCCCCACACTGTCACTGCCATCAGGGCTGCAAGGAGGGGACACCTGGGGCTGGCACAGCTGCACTGTGAGGAAAGTGCCTGGCTTGACTTTGAATTGGATCTATTGCAGGATCTTGGGTTTGGGCCATGGAGGAGCTTGCAAATAGTGCTCGACTCGCTGCCTGGCCCTGCAGGTAATTGATCAGCCGGGAATCACACACACCGAGATGAGCTCATTTAATGCACTCCCGACCCGTCTCTGTGCACCCACAGCGTGCCCAGAAATGCTGTTTGCATCTGGCAAGTCCATCACCAGTGACAGCAAAGTCATTGTCCTTGTGTCCAAGAGAACAGAGAGGCTCCTCTGCTTTGATTGCTTTCCTGCTCAGACACTGAATTTTTTGCCTCTGTCAATCCCCAGTTTTGCTTTTCACCTGCGAGGTGGGCACAGCCTGACCGATGCCAGGGGACCCCTTTGCTGGTCCAGGAGCAAAGGGCAGGGCAGAGGGACGAGGCTGGTTCCTGGCTGCAGTCCCTGGCACAGCTGCAGGTGCCCAGAGCCCGGGGCTCTGCAGCCAAACCCTGTGAGAGCTGTGCCTGGAGCCCCGAGCCCTTGCCGCGCTTGGCACACCGCTGCAGCGGGTGACAAACGACACCAGCCTCATCCAGGAAAAATCATCTGACTCAAATCCTTTATTATGAGCCCCTTTATCTGTCTTCCTGAACAGGACATGGGTCAGAAGAGTGCCAGAACTCTTCACCCCATTGGCCAAAACCGAGACACACCGGGAGCATCCGTTCCACAGACAGGAATCCAAAACATCACTCTTGTTACAACAACACTTGCAATGTGTATGTCAAGCCTGTGAGAACTAGGTCTTCCTAAACCAAAACATCAGGAACAAACTGAGTTCAGAAGCTCCGAAAGCTGAGGCCTAGGAAGCCCAGACTGCGGGCTGGCTGTGGGGCTGGGAGCACTGACCCAGCCGGGCAGGGAGCAGCGCCCAGCACCATCACACCCGCTGCCTCCTCCCCTCCTGCTGCCCAGCTGCCCCACGCTGCGTGGAGCAAAGTGCTCTGAGCTCCTCGCAGCCAGCTTGGAAGCCCCCAGGGCAATATCTAACACCTCCTCCATCATTCCCACACTCTGTACAATATGCATTTATGCAGGTTTTCTCTGGAGGATCATTCCGAGCAGCCACATTATATATTTACACCTAACATGCTCTTGAAGGAACTTGCTGTACTCACAGCGTGCCCCTGGAATAGCAGAGCTCCCACGAGACGTTTTCCCCAAACACTGCTCAGAATAAGCACAATCAGAAAGGGTCAGATTTGTGAGGGGCAAGAGAGAAACTGTGACTGGTCCCATCTGGCCTGGCAAGGTCAGAGGCAGGGAACCCCTCCCTGGGCAGGGGCAGCAGCCCCATGGCAAGCCAGGAGCAGGACTGCACGAGCCCTGCGCCCCTGGCCACGCCGAGAGCACTGGGGGCTCGGGGGGCTCGGGGGCCCTGGCCCGGGAATCAGACTGGGGTGGGATGCTCCTTCCAGCCCCATCTCCTTCCAATGATCGAGCAGCTGCCACGGCACAAAACTGTTCAGAGATCTCCTGTGGCCTGAGCCATCTCTTTTGGCATTTGCACAAATGTAGGGCAAATGAAAATCAAGTGGGAGTGGGGCTGGGCCACCTGCTCTTTCTCCGTTCCTCCCTGATACTGTGTGGAAGAAAATTGTAGCTGATGGCCAAAAGGCTCAGGGAAAGGTTTCTGCAGATGTTTCAGGAAAATCCTGACAAAAAGCCACGTGGAACTTGTGCCATCCCACACACTACTCCCCAGGCACAGCCTGCTGTCCATCAGCATTTTCTCCTCTTGATTTCAGAGCTGCTTTTCTCTTGCTGCAGTGAAGTACTGAGAGTTTTTACTCCTGTAAAACACTCCTGCTCCTTGTTTAGGCCCTCCATGGCCGATGGAAAAAAATTTAATTAAAAGCTGTTCTGCTTTTATGTCCAACATGCTTCAACTGGCAATACATCTTTTTGATGCTGGAATTGCCTGCTTGGTATTTCTTACACCCTCTAAGCAGCTGGTGCAAGGCAGCACTCGAATTAGAGTAGGGAGCTGGATGGAAACTGCCTGGTGTGGCCACAAAATCCTCTGCATCTCTGGTTATGCTGCTAATTATAGCAGTGGCTGGATTCCAGCTGATGTCCTGGGAAAACAAGACTGTAGGCCTAGAGATTAGGGGGAAAGTGCCAAAACCTACCCAGCCACCTCCTCACAGGTGGCTTGCTGCCTTCTGCCACCCTCAATTCATTTCATGGCATTGGAAAATGTCTCAAATAAAGGATTGTTCCCCTGCAGAGCTAGAGGAGAGGTTTCATGGATTAGGAGGAAATCTGCTCCCAGATTTACATCTTCTTTGGCCTCAGCCTTGAGATGTACAGAAGGTGTTTCACCCACAGCACCCTGTGGGTCAGCACAGTGCGACCCCCTGGGCTGATCTCAGCCTGTGGGTGACCACAGGAGCACAGGCTGGGTCACCCTCTGGCTTTTGGGTTAAAAAAAGCCTCCTCACCTCTGACTGCTGTGGTTTATGGTGCTGCCTGCTTCGTGGGGATAACTGCCCACAGCACTGAGCGAGGCACACGGTTTGGCAGAACAGAAAGTGCTGGGGAATGAAAGAGAAGGGGAAATAAGAGGAAAAAGTGGCTGCTGGAGCTTCTGGGCCACAAAACCATCTGTGGGGCAGCTTTTCCAGCTGCTAAACCCAGGCACCAACTGCCCTTTGGCAGGGGAAGGTGAGTCTATCACCCCTGCCCTTATGAAGAACCAGGAGGGGTTTGGGGATTTCCTTTGGGATTTGCTTGTGGCTGCTCCAACTTCTGAGCCTGGGCTATTGCCCTGAGCAGGCAAGACCCAGTAAATCCTGACCATGGCCAAAGAAATTGCATTTTTCCCTTTCTTTTATCATGTGAAATGTTAATAGTAAGCTGCAAAATGGATTTGTTGTCCTTTTATCAAATCAGTCTGCACAGCCTCAAAGCTCCTTCCTTTTTCTGGATCTGTGGGATTTTCCAGGAGTCCCAAAATCCACCCACCCATCAAATGCTATTACAGGTAGAAACATTGTCAGGCTGTGTACAGGAATATAGACATTTAAGACAAGAAACTATTTAATAAATTCAGAGCAACGCTTTGTGACATTTCCCACAAGACTTTAGTGCTGTTTACAAATTCTGAAGAACACCCCGAGTCATTTCTGGCACAGACTTACGATTTATTTCAAAGCAAAATGGGTCGGAGTGTGTGGGTCTGTGTTTAATGCAGAAAGGGATTTGGAAATGAAAAGTCAACTGGCATGAAAGATTGCTGGGCAAATGTAAAAGCAGCAAAGCGTGTGGGTGGTCTCTGAGCATGTAATAGGATATTTGTAAGGAAAAGAAACATGCAGGATTCTAAGCTTTAATAAAACAGTTCCTTTTTACCCAATCAATAATGTAATTGTAATTTTCCAAGGCAAATTGCTCTGAACTCTCTTTTCTCAAGGAAAGAGTGGTACAAATGGGACAAGGATGAGAAATTACTTCAGGAGGAACCGTGCACACGTATGGGGGTGAGCCTTCCCTGCTCCCAGCAGGAGCACCTGGAGCAGGCAGGATCAGGCAGAGCAGGTTTGGCTCACGCCAGGGATGGATAACACCAAGACAGAGGAGGGGTGGAGGATTTTCTGCTCCATCTCAGCTCCATCTTCCCACACATTGCTTTAGTGCCTCTGCTGGAGGATGCTCTGGAGCAGCCCAAGTGCTCCAAGTGCCTGTGCTGGGAGAGGAGAGGGCTCACCAGGGAAGGGCTTTGCAGGGGATAAAGGAGGCCTGCAGTGGAATTTGGAATGCAGCAAAGTGGTGGAGGAGGTTACCAGGACTGAGGAGGAGTTGGCACAAGGTGCCAGAGCCCAGGGTGGGAAGAAACTCCCCCAGGGACAGAATAGGCAGGACAGGAAAATCACTGATTCAAAATGCAGATAAGAGCAGGGAGTTATTTCTATCTGAGAAGACTTCCCACTAATTGTGCTTCCTGAATCTGCCCAGTAACAGAACCATGGAATGATCAAGGCTGGAGAAGATCTCTGAGTCCAAGCTTTACATCAGCAGTGCTGCATTCCCCAGCAGCCCTGTCCCCAGGTTCCTTCCAGGGATGGTGACTCCACCACTTCCCTGGGCAGCCTGTTCCAGTGCCTGACCACCCTTTCAGGGAAGAAATTTTCCCTGATATCCAATCTAAACATTATGGAAGCCTGAGCTACATTCTGAGTCGCATCAACAGAAGTTCCAGGGAATCACAGTGAAAACAAATTAATCATTATACTACTCCCTCACAAGAAGCTAAGACCCACCTTCTATTTCAATACTTAGAGAGCATCAGCATAATTTATTTTTCAAAATTCAGAAGAAACACTTAAAGATGAAAGGCTCACAGGAGTATCTCTGACTGCATCACCATTCCTCAGCAGCTCTCGTTGCTCAATGCAAAGCAGACAATTTAATTGCTATAGATTAGAGCAAAGAGTGTCAGCAGCGAGCACAGCGTTGGCTCAGGCTCATTACTGGGCTCCGTCCCTCTCTTGCCTCACAAGGGTGATTTCCTCACTCCTTTATTAAGATGCATATCATCTCCCAGTGGGGAAGATTATGCATTCATGGGGGGGCCTGTTCATTTTTAACTGTTAGGAAATAAAACAATTTCAATAGGAAGAAAATGTAATAGCTGTCAGACACTCTGGACTTGAGTCAAGCAATAAAAACCAGCACAAAGATTGATGCTCCTGTTGGGATGGAATCATAGAATCATGGAATCATAGGCCAAACCTGTGTGATGGCTGGAAAACCTCCCCTGCATCCATTTCTCTGGCAGTGACCCTCCTGGGAGAGCGGCTGGACGTGCCCTGTGTGCCACGGAGCAAACTCTTCTGCAGAGGGATTCAGCCTTCTGGACAGTTCAGAAGCAGAAATTGGCTTCAGGCCTTCTTTTCTGTGAAGGAAAAAGGAAGACAGTTTGAAAGGCTCTGCCATTATCATCCAGGACAATAACACAACAATTAAAATCACTCTACACAGTCCATTTTCTTTCCAGATTTGGGAGACTATAATAGAGAGAATAACAATTGCCAGGACCCTTTTCTTTTACCCCCAGAAAAACCTCACAAGTGACAAAGACTTGAAAGCTCTGAGATGACTCTCAGGGAGAAGATAAAATGCTGCTCAGAATATAGATTTTGGTGCCAGCTGGGAATTACAGCCCTGATCCATCCTCCTCTGTCATTGGAGTCTCTGTTGCTCTGTGGGCTAAATGGAAGTGAATACAGTTACTTTCTCTGTCTTGGGGGAAAAAATGACATTCCATTTTGTCTCCAAAAAATACACATTATTTAACTTATAAAATATTTAATCTGTGTAATTAATCCTCTCATGACAGCGCTTTGCACATTTTTCTGGCAATCCATACTTTGAATGGCCTATAGTTATAGCTAACTTTGTTTCCTTTTTCTCATGAAATTAATCAAAGGCTTGTATTCTAAATTATTCAGGAACTGAATGAAGCCTGCTTTCTATGGCTTGCAGCAAGAAAACTCCTATTTCTTTCATGTGCCAGCAATAGAGAAATTTCATTTTTCCGAGGGGAAAGGACTGGAAAGCAGTGGTGGTGGGCAGGCTGCGTTGTGTCACCGCTGTGGCCGGGTGACAGGGCAGGGTCCCTCCCACCCTGCCCCTGCCAGCAGCAGCGCCCGGGGCTCGGTGCAGGGGCAGCAGCCCTCGCTCAGCTCCCTGGCTTGGCAGCCCAGCCGCGGTGCCAGGGCTGAGCAGGGTGACCCCTCCCTCCAGGAGTCTGCAGGACGGTGGGGCCAGAGCTCAGGGGGCTCTGGGCTCAGCCCCTCCTCACTGCGGGGTCAGGGCTGGCAGCCCAGGTGTGCCCCATACCTGCCCAGCACCAGGTATGCCCCAGGCACTCTGCTCTCCTCCCACCCTCCCCTCTCGCAGCCCTGTGTGGGGATTTCAGAGCCTTTCCCCAGCTTCTGGGCCCCGCTGGTGCTCAGGGCTGGCCAGAGCCCGGCTCCTGCCACGGGAGGAACCTGATCACAGGCTTGGCAGGGTTCTGAAGTGCTTTATCAACACTTGCTCCTCTCAGCTCCTCAACGTGCATAAGGCTCTTGCTGGATTCAGAGTTCAGCCCCTTTGAAGTTTTCACCTTCAGGCTAATTTTTTTCAGCTGAAAATTTTCCCTATCACCACTTGTGGAGGAGTCACATGGAGCGTCTCACTGCAAGGGAGTTGCTGTGTCACTGAGCTGCATAAGGATTTCCTGAGATCCTTTTATTTTTCTTACCAAAAATATTTCTTCTTTCTATATGCAGCCACTACTTGCAGCCCCCCAGGAGTGTTCTTTCAGCAGCATCACTCAGGTTTCAGTGACTGCATGGAGCACCAGCAGGGAGAGCTCTGGGTGAGATGTGGGGGCTCTGGAGGTGAGGTTTTGGTAACAGGCAGAACATCACCACCTTCTGTCACATGAGCTCTGGGAAACCTTTGGAGCTGACGGATTCTGACAGACTGACAATTCCTGTTCTCAAGGAAATAAATTACCAGCACTGGGCACTGAGAGGAGACCCAAGGGAGGCCAACAGTTCATTAAATGTACCCAGGAAAATGTCCTTTACTCTTCAGGCTTTACTTTGGAGCTCTGTCTTTGCCACCAAATAGTATGAGAAATTGATAGAAAACTCTATTTTCTGGCTGTCCCACTGCCCGGTGGGTTGTCAGCTGCCGGCACTGAGAGAAATGCCTCCCAGAGCACCCCAGGGGAAGGGAAGGGGTGTTGTCTGCTGGAAACCATTCCCAGGGAGCAGTGGCATGGAACAGCCACAATTTCAGAGCAAACCTGAAGGGGAAACACAAAGCATCAGCCTTGCTTTGGGAGCCAGCAGCTGCTTTGGCAGAACACAGCAAAGCTTCCATCTCTTGTATTGTTAATCAGCTCTGAGATTCACAGAGAAAGAAAAAGTAATAAAAATAATTAAAAACCCAAATGCAAAGCCTTGGTTAAATCATACCCTGCTGCACCACAGAGTTTTGCAGGGCTGTGTCCTAATGCATCAAAGCCTCCAGTGCAGCACCCTGGTGCAGATACAGGAAGTCTTCTAATGATCAACCCAGCATTAGGAGCATCACTGTTAATCAGGTTTTATGGATTTATGAAACAAATATACACACTTGTCTTGTTTAATATTATTTTCCACTCAAAACTTTAGTTTAATACAGATGCCCTGAAATTATACCATTCATAAATAATGCAAGTAATAAAACCTTTCTCTTATTCCCTGGTGCTCGCAAATGCAAGACTAAATGTGGATTTAACAAAAAAAAAGGTAGAACTTTGGGGTTAAAAAACAAAAAGCAAGTGCTAAGTGCCAGCTACCTTGAGAGGAGGAAGTCAGTGCAGCTTCCAGGCTCCAAGGCACAAATGGGAATTGATTTTTAAGGAGAGAATTCATGGCCTTGATTTCGTGGTCAGATTTATATGCCTGGGTTGCTCTCTTAGGTTGGTGTGGACACGGCGTGGAGGTGCGATCCGAGTGGAAGCACAGCCAGCCGGGGTGGTCAGCTGGGAGCTGGGGGGCTCCAGGGCGCTGGGGCAGCGGGGCTGCTGCGGGAGCGGCCGCAGGCAGGTGGAGCTGGACACCGGCTCGGGAGCTGCGCTCAACCCGCCAGAGCTCCGGCTCGATCGCTAGGCATCTTCTACATAATTCATAGCCCACAGACTGCTGAAAATCAGGAACAATAAATAAATAAAGGAGCAAAATTAGTATTTTTCCATCTCTTCTCTCTCCCTCCTGACAGTAATGCCTAAAAATCCAGCCCTGACTGAATGCAACTCCCTGCCAAAACGTGAGTTTTCTGGTTCCTGCATAATTTTAAGAAACAAAGTTCTTAATATCCCCCCTGCTCAGAAATACACTGCACAGATGCAGCTTTCAGAAGGAGCTGCCTTGTCCCCAGGTCAGAGGTGTCAGTGGTGGCAGCTCCTGTGGAAATCCACGTTCAGGTAAAGGATGCTTTTCCCAGAGCCAAAGAGCAGCAGATGTGTGCTGGAACCCCTTCCTGCTGCCCACCCAGGAGCTTCGGGCATCATTACTCCTCCCTTGCCATGTGTTTTGGCTCCTGAAAGCACGGAATATTTGCAAAGCATTCAGCATTTGTTGAAATACTCTTTCTGGATCAAAGCTCAATATTTCTTGGCTCCTCTACACTTTCTGAGCCGCCTTCTGCTCACTGTTGTGTATTTGCCTTTCTCTCCTAGGTTGTTAATGGATCTGAACAGCTTTTGTTTATTGGTTGGGCTTCTCTTCCCAGAGAAGGGCAGCAGAGCTGGGCAGGGCTGGAGCCCCGGCAGGGCTGGGGGAGCTGGGCAGGGGCTCAGCCTGGAGCACAGGAGGCTCAGGGGCCCCCTGGCTCTGCACAGCTCCTGCCAGGAGGGGACAGCCGGGGGGATTTGGGCTCTGGGCACAGGGACGGGAGCAGAGGGAACGGCCCCAGGCTGGGCAGGGGAGGGGCACCTTGAATATATGGGAGCATTTTTTGAGGAAAAACGACGTGATCTTGCCAGAAGCTGCCGGTTCTTCTTACTGAACTTAGAATCAATAGTGCATCAAGTGGCTTGGGATGTTATTAATCAGAAATCTGGCACGAAGGAGCAGCAGGCAGTAACACAGCCGCCTGCCCCCTCCTCTCTCGTGGCGCGGCTGTTCTGACTCCAGGCAGCGCTGATGACTCCTCGGGAGCTGCTTTAGCTGCCTCCCAGCCAGGGCGAGCCCCGCTGGCAGCCGCTCCCGTGGTTTTCCCGTCACTGCTGTCGTAACCCGCGGCAAAACATCCCACTGCCTCCCCTGGAGCCCGGGGCGAGGATGGGAAACCGGGGGAAAGGCACAATGATTTTGGGTCAAAAACACTAAAAATATATGGGACATTCTGGCAGTGCTGGGAGGGATATACAGCAGCTCCTCCTGATGCTGTTACTCCCTGGGTTATTAGGAATATATATATATATGTGTGTGTGTGTGTGTGTGTGTGTTCATAACCATAGGATGGTTTGGGTTAATGGAACTCATCTCTTTTCACATTTCCTCCCCCTGCAATGGGCAGGGACACCTTCCACTATTCCAGGTGCTCCCAGCCCTGACCAGCCTGGCCTTGGACACTTCCAGGGGTCCCGGGGCAGCCACGGCTGCTCTGTGCCAGGGCCTCCTCCAGCCCAGCTCCCTGAAGTGCAGCAGCGTCTCACAAGCAAGTTCCACGTCTGTAGCACTGGGGTTTATTAACAGGGAAGATGCTCAGCCCTTAGAAGCTTTTCTAGGTTCTATTTTCAAAGATTTGAAACCTTTTTTTTTTTTTTTTTCTCTTCCTTTTATAAAAAATCTCTGTGTTTGCAAGACCTGTTCAGGGTCAACAGATTTAGTAGTATCTCTATAAAAATAACAGGAATTTCTGAGCCTCTGTGTTCATGGCCTACACAGTACACCAGGGAAAGGAAAATAACTTGAGAAGTATTAGAACATACTTTAATAAGCTCAGGTCTCCTGCCTGTGACCCTGAAAGTGTGTTTATCTTTGGGCTTGTCTTCAGCAATCATTATTCCACCACCGCCTTAGGATAAGCATGAATGCATGAATTTACAGCTGTAAATCCCATTTGACTGTATGTAATCTAGTGGTTTTCCATGGAAAAAAGGTTTGAAATGCTGCACCTGTCCTGCTCTTGCACAGAAGGGATTATGTTCTTATATAATTATTGAATGATTGTGTCTAATTGGATTTCCAATGCCATTTATTTCGTCATGAGGCTAACCTGGAAGTAACCTCCAACTGAATTCATTAATTCTAATGAGTTATTAAATTTGTTATTAATAAACACCAAAGGAACAGAGGCAAAATAATTACTGCCCCACTGAAAGAAGTGCTAGGCACATAAATGATGGCTCTTCTCCCCAAATCATGCTTCCAGATCTCACATATCTCTCCATAACCACAAGGAGTTGGTCTGTCATCAAAGAACCTCCAATTTATCAAATTATTGCTTTCCTGCAGCCTTCCTGGTCTCCCAGGATTCTCTTCACTCCCAGTGCATTATGGAGATTTTCTTCTCTCGTGACAGTGAGATGTAGGACCATGCCCAGCTCTGGCCAGTGGAATTACACAGCAGCAGGGAGGATGTTCGTGCAGCTCGCCTGGCAGGGAGGCTCTGGCAGCTGGAGCTGCAGCAAACAGCCTGGCACCCCTGGAATGTGCTCTGCCTGTGCATTCCCTGGGAAACTGCTCATCCCACACGTGCTCAGCCTGGGGCTGCTGGCTGGGCTCTCCTCGTGGGTGTTGTACCACTGGGAGACATCCATGGCAGTAATGGGCAAACCTAAAAAACCCAGCCCCTTCCTCTGGCTGATCAAACACAGAGCAGTGCAGGCCTGTGATCAGTGCTAGTGAGACTACAGATGCTTTAGATGTCTCCTCTCCACTCAGGTTTATTTATTTATGCATGATGATGCCTTTTCCTGGCAAGCTCTTGACCCTCCTGTTTCATGACTTGCAGCAAAACTTCCCCAGCAATGAGTGCTCTCTCTCAGTCACACATCTCACCTTCGAGTGGTGGTGAGACCAAGCTCTTGATTTCACATCTCTCTGTGGGCTGTGACTTTGTCTCTGCTGCTGCATAATGTGTTTTTTCATATTTCTTCCCAGAAATGGGGCTGTTACATGGTCAGACTCTCAGCTCCACTGCGTGTCTGAGAGTGGATTCTCGTCCCTGCTTCTGCTGCAGCTTCTGCCTCAGATTTTTAACCAATGTCACCGAACACCCTTGTGCTAACAGAGACCATGGGGCTGTAAATGGAATGCCCCCACGATGGGAGTTGGGTGCACAGTACAGATGACAAAAGGAACCAGAGAAAGAGGTGCAGGAGATGGGGGGACACTGAGGGCTTTTCACAGCACCCAGAACTGAGCTGTGGGGAGCTGGAAGGGCTCTGGGAAGGAGCAGCCTCAGCCAGCACTCTTGTAGATCCCTTCCAGCTGAAATCTTCTCTCTTCTCCCTTCTCTTCATTCCCAAGGACAGGAGGAAGACAGGTAAAACAGCTCACAGCCTCAGCTCCAGGAGCCTGGGGGATGTTCTCCCTTCTTTACAAGAATCTCGGCGCTACTTTGAATTCTTACAGAAAGTACAGAAAAATATTGAGAGAGACACTACAGATACAAGATCCAGCACGCCCAGCCTGGCACTGCAAATCCTGCTGGTTTACAGCAGCTCTTCTGCTCCAGCCACCCCCATTTCTCAGCCTGTATCTGATCACCACCTAGCAGTGAGCTAGAGATGCAATTAGCATTTCCCAGATATTATCTGTAGCAATTCACAAGCCTAAAAGCCAAGAAGTGAGGAAGGCAGAGCCCAGCACAGCATCCACCCAGCTTTCTGCTGGACAGCAGATTTGTTTTATATGCTGGGGTTTCTGACAGCCACGAATAATTGGAGTTTCAGTGTAATTTAAAATGTAGCAATGGCTCCTAGCATGGAGCAGGGCTCTGGTTTGTTATCAGAAGGATAAACACTGCTCCTTATTGCCCTGTCCCTGCAGGCTGCCCACACAAACACTGACCTGCTCAAGGCTGGGGAGGTTTTAACAGAGGCACATCTGCCTCTTATTTACCTGCCTGGAAGGAGGCCTGACCCAAGGAGTGGTTGCCTGGAAAACAGGAGCCCTCCAGACAGGGCAAGGGAGCCAAGAGTGGCTGTCAAGAGCATGGACACATTTTCCCAGCCAGTTCCCACCCAGGCCCGTGTGGGGAGGATTAGTGCTGGCACTGTGTCAGAGCTGAGTTTGATCACATTGTGAATATTCACTTGTGCCATGGCAGTTTTCCTTGGAGTCTCAGGGTGGTGCTGGCCAGAGCTGGGCTATTGCCCTGCAGCCCTTCTGGCTCCAAATGCATGGAAACAACTCGGGGGGAAACTCCTGCATTCAGCAAGTTTATGGGCAATGCAATTTATTTTATGATCAAATTACACTGGAGTAATGCTGCCTTTTGCATCAGACAATTCAGTTCTAGTAATTGCTACCCTGGGGGTCTCTTTCTTCTCTGTACACCCAGACCATTTATAACACTGATGGTAGCAATGTGTGAGCAGAGGGAGGATAATAGACCTTAAATAGCAGCAACATCTTGCTGGAGGAAAGACAGAGCTTTGTCTTTGTATTTCCAAGACTTGTTGAGCCTCATGAGGTGTGTGCCTGTCCCAGCGAGCTGTGAAACACCCCCAGGAGCTGATGCCATGGGAACGGCAGGGATCAGGCTGCTCTGCCAGGGTGCCTCGAGGTGTGCTCTGTCTCGAACACACGCACACATCCACTGGCCAAAGAGCCAAGTTTGGCTGCAGATAAGTTTTAAAAACTGAGGAAAACATGCAAAGAACTGGTAAAAATAACTCTGGGTACCAAGGACTGGCCCTAAAATCCTTTTACCACCCTCGGGCTGCAGCCCTGGCAGTGGGGCAGCCCCGGGGCTGAGGTTTGGATTTGGGAGGTGCAGGTCCAAACAGCACCTGCCTGAGGTGCCCATGGGCAGCAGCTCCACTGCAGGGCAGCCTGTTCAGACACAACTTAACTCTTTCCTCTCTCTGAAAGGAAGATAGCAGAATCCCAGACTGGTTTGGGTTGGGAGGAACCTGAAAGCTCTTCTCATTGTGGGCAGGGACACCTTCCACTGTCCCAGGCTGCTCCAACCTGGCCATGGACACTTCCAGGGGTCTGGGGGCAGCCACAGCTTCCCTGGGCACCCTGTTCCATCCAGAGATGGCCTTTGCCTCCCTCAGAGTGCCCGGGGCCCTGCAGCTGATGCCCGGGGAGCTCTCCAGATGAAGGTCAAAGCACAGAGGGGTGGGAGGGAACAGGAGGCTGATCTGTCTCGACTCACACCTGTCAGTGGGGAGGAATTGGAACAAACTGCACTGGGTAATGCATTCTGAAAGAATGTCCTCTAGTTTGGGGAAAGTCACACTGCAAGCTGTGTTGGAAGCAAGTCTTGATCTATTTAAGCTGTTTTGCTTTGTGTTTCAAAAGGACAAGAATTTCTTGGGGGGGGAAAGCAACAGCAAACTTTCAAGCAGCTGTATAATTTCCTATAAATATTCCACAGCCCCTGGGATCCCAATGCCCTGGCTGAACACCCGGCGTGGAGCACTGTGGATCATCTTCCCAGTGTGATCAGGCCAGAAAGTGGCTAAAGAAGTCCTGGAGGATGCCTGGATGATGCCAAAGATGAAAGGCAGCTCTTCCATGCTGGCACTGAGCTCCTGGCACTGCCAAGAGCTGGGCTAGGCTGCCTTTTCACCCTGAGTTAGATGGACTCTGAGAAGAAGAAATTACGGACTAATTTTTACCAGGTGCCTCTGTCCCCACCCTTGGCAAGGTGAATGGCAGCAGCAGATCCCCACAGACTCCTGAGGAAGGTGTTTCTCCCATCCTCATTCCTCATTTCTCATCCCATCCCAAGCTCAGCTGACTCCTCATGCACTCCCCTGCACTCTGCAGGGAACTCCCTGGCTGCCCCTGTCCCCCATCCCTGACTGCCACGGTTTCCCTCTACCTGCTACCAGTTCTTCACCTGGGCTGCTTTCCAGCCTTTCTTGCCTGGATGTGGCCCGGTAATGTCACCCAGGATTTTGGGAGCCCCTTCCCAGCTGCCTGCGGGTCCCTTCTGCTGCCCCGAGGGCACCGAGCTCGCACCTCACGGGGGGTTTGCACGGAGGAGGGAGCAGAGACCGTCCCACCCACGCCAGGGATCCGGCCAGGCTTTGCAGGAGCCCAGGTGAGTTCAAGGCTGCCACGTGCCCTTACACTGCAGCGTGACAAAAATCCGCTGCCAGCCACAGCAGCCTCGCCACAAGGTATTGATTTACCTTTAACACCTCGTTCCTCAGCAATAACATAAATCAGCAAGGCGAAAAGAGGAATAGGAAATAGCTTCCAGCAATGCTGAATGGACACTCAGTGCTTACATGCTTCAACCTTGGATTTACCCAGCAAGGTTACAGCTCGGAGGAGCTGTGCCGGCAGCTCAGGGCTTGAGGCTTTCCCCCATATCCTTAAAATAACTGAGAGAGGTTGAGGTATTTCCATAAAATCCCAGAGTGAAGAGCAGCTGCTCTTCCAGCAGCAGCTGAAGGGACTGGAGCCGCCAGAGGGGCTGGGGACACACTGGGGACACACTGGGGACACACTGGGGGCACACTGGGGGCACACTGGGGACACACTGGGGACACACTGGGGGCACACTGGGGACACACTGGGGACATACGGGGGACATACGGGGGGCACACTGGGGACACACTGGGGACACACTGGGGGCACACTGGGGACACACTGGGGACACACTGGGGGCACACTGGGGGCACACTGGGGGCACACTTCCGAGTCAGAAGGAGTAAATTGGCTGGTAATTCCAGAAAAGTCTGATGTATGGTTGTGCTGTGTCAGGCCCCTGCTGCCCTGGGCAGAGTGCCAGCACCCCGGCACCACTCGGGCTCCAAGCAGCCCATGCCAGAGGGACATCAGCCCTGAGGGGTCCCCCAGCAGCACTGGGGTCTCTTCTTCAGCTGGAGGATGAGCTTAGAAAAAACCACTCCAGCACCTTAAGGGCAAAGGAGCTGTGAGAGCATCTTCAAGTTCCACTGATTTGTTTTTTTTCCTTTAAGTCATTGATGCCAAGAGGACTCGAGGCCCCACTGAGCCCATGCTCGGGGCAGATGGGAGTCCAGCCTGTGTCAGGAGGATTCCTGCCTCTCCAGGAGCAGAGCTTTGTGCCTTGGGAAGGCTGTCTGCAGCACGCTGTGCCCTGCTCCTCCCAGCAGCAATGAACAATCCCCCTTGCAGTTAAACTGCAACAAATGAAACACTTAAACACCTTCCACTGGGAGCTGCAAAACCTGAATTCCAAATCCATCCTTTCTATCTTTGTCATGATTTCAAAGTCTTCACATGATGGAATTTGAGGTGGTGTTTTTTTTCTCTCTTTAGCAAGCTGCAAAATGTTTCAGCACACTTTGATAACTTCTTATGCACATGTTTAATTTTTGTGAGGTTTTTCATTCAATCTTGGAGACTGATGCACAGGTCTCTGCAATCCTTTTCATCTTGGCTCATTGCACACGTGGAAATGGGGCTGCAACACAACATGTTATGGCAAAGTTTCTCCTTTCTGCTTCAGGAATGAATTACATTGCAGGGATCTATATTTGGAGCTCTCCGGCACCGCTCTCCATCCTGTGCCTTTTGATGTTTTATACATTTGTCTGAGCTGCCTGTCTGCCAGTTGAGCTGGCTTCAAGTTATCAAAATTTTATCATTTTTTCGGGTAGAAAAACACCTTCTCCAGCCCCCCTCTGCCCCTCCACTTCCAGCATTTTTCTGCCAGCCCGCAGAGCCCAGCCCTGGCTGCTGCCCGGGATATGCTCCTGCCTGTGCCGCTGGGGAGGGGGGCAGCAGCTGTGGGGGGTTCCAGTGGTGATGCTCTGAGCCCCTGACACGGCCCCACCAGAGAGCTCCACCTCTTCCCATCGCCCCGCCAGCCCCGACCCCAGGAGCCAGGGTGTGCTGTAGGTGCTGGCCGAGCGGGGAGGATGCTGAAAATTGCTGAATTCCTTGGGTTCTCCTCCTCCTCCGCTTGTACATTTGTTAGTTCCTTGATCCAAACAGTTTCCAGCTGCTTAGAGCAGTTTAGCCACAGGGAGCTCGAGTGGGAGCGCTCCCCTGGGTGGGCACGGACACCTGAAGCTGTGGCTGTGTCCGTGCTGAGCTGGGGTACAGCAGCTTCCCCCAGGCACTGAGCCCTCCACAGAGAGCCCCGCAGGCATTTCCACATTTCCTGGTGTCTGGAGATGTAGCCCACGACCTGCTGTTCTTGGTCTTCCTTTGGAATTGGCAACTTCTGCTGGAGCCTGCAGCTGCCTGCTGTTCCTGCCAGCCCTTGGCTCAGGGCTGGGGAGAAGGTGGGAAAATGTCTTCTGCTGTAACCAAGATCCAGCAAACTACAGGCAAAAATGAATTTTCATTGCTTCTTAATGATGATTAGTGATTTTGATACTACTGATCACAAGCATTCCCAGAACATTTGATTAATAAGACCATTTCTAAGCAGAAATAATGAGCCTGTGGCAAAAATATGACAGGAACAGTGAGATCTGTCAGTACATCCCCTCATTAAAGGCCCCAACTGTAAAGAAATTCCTAAAGGTTATAAACAAAATGGTCTTCTTCCTCCCATTTCCCTTTCCCTCCTCCCCAAGCCACTTCCATTAGAAATCAATGCATTAACTGGAGAGCTCTTGCTTTGGGGTTGCAGGCAGAGAACACCAACGTCATTCTACTCATAAAAAATGTGAATTTTAGAAGTGAGTCAGAGATCAACTCCTGCAGATCATCCCCTACCACTGGAAAATCAGCACACCAGGTGCCCGTGGGATGGAGCCAAGGGCTGGGGACTGCAGGTTTAGATGGGATATCAGGAAGAAATCCTTTCCTGGGAGGGTGGGCAGGCCCTGGCACAGGGTGCCCAGAGCAGCTGTGGATGGGCTCTGAGGTCCCTTCGACCCAAACCACTCTGGAATTCTGTGATTCCATGGAAATGCCTGGCAGAGAACAGTTCCAGACCTGGCTATGGGAGGTTTACACAACATCCCTGAATCCAGGGACTCTGGGCCATGGCACTGCCTGAGCTGGGCTCTTGCCTGCCCCAGACCTTCAGCCCGAGGTTCTGGGAGTGAGCTGGGCAATGAAGGTGCAATTAAGTGGAGACACAAGAAGAAAGAAGATAAATTAATGCCTTGCATTTATATAGCACATTTCATCCCAAACCATCAAGTTAAGTGATTGATATACAAATTACATTTAGAGAGATCACTCTACTCTCTCCATGCCTGACATGCAGATATATATAATGTAATCATTATTTTTTAAAGCAAACTTACTTATTAATGCAAACCCTACAATTGGGGTGAGCTCTTCTGGGCAAAGATGAATCAGAAGTGACAAAACTCCACCATCTCATGACGAGCATGCTTAAGAATGAATGGAATAATTTAGATACTTGGATCCCTCCAACACAGCAAGTTCAAAGCCAAACAGAAAACGCCTCTCTTCTCTAAGGATTCAAAACAGAGTTTGCTAAAATGTAATTAAGCACAAAGTCCCTTGAAATCAATCACTTCCAGAAACTAATACCCACCTTGCTGATTAGACAGTGGGTAAGCCAGGGGCAATTAATGCATTAGAATGAAAATTGTTAACTGTGAGAGCAACCAGTTTGGATGGGATAATTGCTCTGAGAAAGACTACTTGATGGTTAATATCAGAAAAAGTGATGTCTTTGGGAGAGGAGAAGCTACTATGTTAACAGCAGCTAATTAAAAGTGACCCAATTCCCATTAATAATCTTTTTGATTGGATACGAACTCGAATCTGGGAGGCTAATTGGGACCATCCACACGTGCTGCCCCAGCTGATGGCAGCTGGGAAGTTTTCTGCTTTGTCTCTGGGAAAAGAGGTGCTCTTTTCCCACTCTCTTGGCAGTGGGAATGTGTTTTGGATCAGAAAGGTGAAGCTCTGGCTCCTCATTAAGTCGTTTTTCAGCCTGTCCCAGGGCAGAGGTCCATCCCTGCCCAGCAGCTCTGGCAGCTCCCTGCCTTGTTCTGTGCAGGAGTAACTGTGGTGTAACCCTGCAAATGTGGCAGCCAAAACTCCATTCAGCAACCAGAAACCAGCCCAGGGAAATTCAATCCATCATGTTTTACCACTTTGAGTAACGTTTAGAACCATTTCTAAATTAACAAGCATGTGTTTGCTCAATGTGGCTGAGAGGAAGTGTCAGGGATAAATGTTTGGTTTTCGTACTCCTGCAGTTAATGACCAATTTTCCACAAATCATAATAGTTTTACACCATTAGCTTTATAATTAAGTCCTTATTAGGTGATCCTGTTTACTCAGCACACGCTGGGGTTTGACAGCAGCCCGTGGCCGTCAGGCCAGAAATGATTTGTGTCACAGAGCAACCTCCAGCTGATGGCTGAGCTCCTCCAGCAGCACCAGGGATCACTCTGGGGAGAGGAGACAATTCCAGCAGGAAACACAAAGCAGCCCTGACATGGAGCTGACACTGCACCCATGCCCTCGTCAGCTCTGTGACTCCCAGGGGGTTCCCTTTGCTCCAGGGGGAGGACCAGCCCTGGTGCCCTCCCAGACCCCTGCCCAAGGCTGGGGAGGACGCCCCACCCCTGCCAGCATCCCCAGCTGGCAGCTTCAAAGGCTTGGCCTGCTTTAATCAAGAGCCCCAGACTGAAGGGACTCAGAGCCCACCCAGAGCCCCCCTGCCCTGGCTGGGACCCCTCCACTGTCCCAGGCTGCTCCAAACCCCAATTTCCAGCCTGGCCTGGGCACTGCCAGGATCCAGGGGCAGCCCCAGCTGGAAAAGGAAAAGATGAGCTTCAGGTTTTCCCCCAACTCCTTCTCTGCAAACACATTTTCCTCCACGTAAATCACAGCCAGAAAGGAGCTTTTCTACCTGTGAATAAAGATGTGGGTCACAGAATATTGTGGCTATTGTGGCTCTGGGCCATCAATATTCATTCCAAAATGGAACAAGGGCTGCAGTTGCTTCCATCCCACAGAGGGTGAAAGGTGGCAATCAGTGAATTAATCACTAATTGAGCATTATACCAGTGCCTCAATGGCTGAACAATTAATGACAGAAAAACCAACCACAAATAATGTATTGACCAAAAATATCTAAGCTATTTGTGTAAATTATTGGCAATAAATAATCTGACCGACCACTATGAACTCCTTTGCTCACAGAATCACAGAACATCCTGAGCTGGAAGGGGGCCACAAGGATCATCCAAATCCAGCTCCTGGCCCTGCACAGGGCACCCCAAAATCCCACCCTGAGCATTGTCCAAGTGGTCAGTGCCCCCAGCCAGAGGGAACAGGGCAGTGCTGCACTGCTGGCACCCTGGGCAGTGCCCAGAGTTTGGGATACCCCAACAGGCACTCACTGAGGGGCAGGGTTTGGGGTCCCCGCCCTCTGCTCCACCCTGCAGGATCTGCCCTTCCTCGTTCCCTCTCCCACCCTCTGCTGAGACTCATTCCCTGCTGTTCCAAAACTGCCTCCAGTCACCTCAGGATATTCAGGATATTCCCCAGATCTGCTGGACCTGCCTCATTGGCTTCACACCATTCCGGAGAGGACTTAAAGCAGCATAAAGCTGTTATGGCAGTGGAGGAGCAGAGCAGGTTTTTGTATTTACACTGCATTATTCTGCTTGAGATAAAGCCCAGCTTAAAATCCCTTAACTCTTTTTGACAACAAATTAGTTTCAGATCAAGGGCTCCCGCTCTGTCTCAAAATATGACTTTCACTTCCAAATTATTCATCTTGCCAGAAGCTGTTGCTAACCAAAAAAAAAAAAAAAAAAGGGCAAATTTTTAATGGTTTGTATAATGTCTTATTCACTTTCAGTTTTCTTCATAGGAAATTCTCTTTGTCACTTCATGCCAGAGAGTGAACTCTTCTATCACACTGATTTAGCAAGGCAGCCCAGGTTTTTGGGTAGAAACCTCTCTGTGGGTGTTTTGTGCGACCTCAAATCGCAGCAGCCCTTCCACCCGAGCTGCAGGCTGGGCAGAGTGACCCATGGCAACACACAGCCCCAGTAACTACCGTACAGCTTAGGACAAAAGCCTCCAAAATCAGGAATTTCAGTCAGGATACAGGACTGGTTTGGCAGAGAGTGTTTTCAGTCTTTCAATTGCTCGGAGAGAGAAAAGAACTGCAACCCCCCAGGAGCTGCTCGTGTCCTGCAGCCTGGGGAGGGCAGGAGGATGAGGATGGAACCCTGCCCCCTCCTCTCCACCCACTGGAGCCTTTGGCCTGGGAACAGCACCTTCTGAGAGCCTGAGGAAGGAATATTACACAATTCAGGGACAATAAGAATATTTTTCCCCTTTTAATTGTTTGCTGCTTGGCTAGCTATTGATTAGCTTCTTGCAGAGCTGCTATTTGGTTTTCTTTGCAATATATTGGCTCCTCGAGGGTTTTAATCAACTGTAAATGATTGTGATCCCCCCTAGCCGCTCTCCATCCTGCCTGGATTGTTCCAGGTGCTCAAAGCAGTTGCCTTGCTCCGTGTGTCTGGAGACTCCTGCATCCCCCGCCTGCCTCCTTCCCCGCCGCCGAGCCTGAACTCTGGCACAAGGGGCATCAGCAGGAAAGCAGGCACTGATTGTAAAAATGCCCAGTTGTCTCCACTCCTCACAGAGCTCACAGCTCTGGATCATCATCCCAGCTTCCCTCCACATTTAACATCCAGTTTTTAAAGGAAAGCTCCTGCTTACTGATCTTGGACGTTTCAGGAGGTGTTGGGGGTGCAGCTGGAGCAACGCTGGGACAAGCCTTCAGTTGGCTTAATGATTAATTGTATCCAGTGGAAAATTATTCCACAGGCACAACAACCAGTTCTCAGTGTTTCCAAATGTTAGTTTCTTCTATAAATGGGTGTTAGCAAAAAGCAGATGGCAAAGATAATTCACTGTCTGCTGCAAACCCTCTCCCATTGTCTTTGCCTGTTGCTGCTCTCTCCAGTCAGGCTCTGCTTGCAGTTCCCTCCTCAGCTCTGCACTCTGACACTCTGTGATTTATGGGGATTTGTCTGCTGGTTTATTTGCAAACCTCTTGTTCTGTGGTTTGCTTTGAGATCAGAAAGGTCCCTGTGAAGCTGAGAGAAAGGGGTTAATTTTGGTGCTCTCCTCAGAGCAGCAGGTTCAGCTTTTTCTGCCCCGGCAGACAATGGAAAAGAGCAAAAGCCGGAGGGGGACATTTGGGCTTTATGGTTTCTTAATTACTTTCTTTGGCCACTTGAGCAAAGCAACCAGCTGTTAACAGGGAGCTCCTGAGTCATAGGAATCATTTGTGGTTGCCTGGGGTTTCTCCTGGTTTCTCCCTCCTGTGCCTTGCAATGCCCAAGAGGAAGATTGCAATGGCAGCAGCCCTTTCACAGCAACAAGGGATCCTCTTTGACTTAGATCGATCTGGAGTGAAGGAGCTTTGGCATTTGACTGCTCAGGCACCCTGGAGTCACACCAACCTCCCTCCACCTGTCTCTAAGGGATTTCCCATGTGGATCTCAGCATCCCACCCTGACTGCTGACATTTCTCCTGGTGTCCCTTGGGTCAGGTGTTCTCTGTTTAGTAAGGGTTCCTTCATTGAATTATGACTTGCTTGCTTTTTCTGCTTGTTCTCTCCTGCAGACTTTTCTCCCCCAGAGCATCCACTACACAAATGTTTCTGTAATCTGAAGACAAAGTGGTCCCTGCGAGTTGCTCCTTGGCCCCATTGAGACACCGATCATTGGAAAAGCCCAAGAACCTCAGCACTCCAGCTGTCAAGATGTCACGGGGATTTTGAAACATGTCAACTCCTTATCATCTGGTGACACAAGAAATCAGCTAGCTGGAGGCTTCTAGAGAAGCAGGAGGAATCATTCTCCAGACTAAACAATGCCAATTTTCCCCCCTGCATGGAAGATTCTGCGTTCAGCTGCTCCCGTGCTGTGATTTCTGTGACAGCCCATTAAAGATCGTCGTGCCATCTGTTCCCTCTGCTGGGAAGGGCTGGTTCTCCTGCAGCAAGGGCTCTGTCCTGCAGCTCCCAGGAGCCTGGGGTGCTGCTAGCCCATGGTGGGAGCTGCTGCCCCTCAGGCAGAGGGATAACCCCGCCGGGGCTGCAGAGCCACCCTCAGAACTCTCCCCCGGTGCTTTTTCCAGGAGGGGCACCATGCTCTATTTAACCCTCGGCAGTATTTCTTCTGAATGCTATTTTGTTGCACAGAAACCTGCTGATTTAATCTCTGTCAGTGGAAAACCCTCTGGGTACCTGGTGCTTACCAGCTGCTGCTGGGTTTTAATGGACATTTAACAGGGCCTGAGACTCGTGTGGGATCTTGCCAGGCAGCATTCCCAGAGCAAGGCTTGACCCCTCCTCCCTCAGCTCCTGCTTTCTCCTCAGGGCATCACTCCAGAGCAAGCCCAAGAAGTCACAGGGGGCCAAATCGGCAACACTGAGAAATGTGTCTTCTTCTTCAGGAAGAAATATCTTGCCATTGAAAAGAAAAGCAGAGCACATCAGGGACGTGTCAAGCAGATGTGATGACAGACATATGGGCACTTCATTTCTTACTACAAACTCCAGGAAACACAGGACTTTTGAAAACATTTGGAAATGTGAAAAAAAACCCTCAACAAACATCAAAGTTTCTGTTCAAACCTATTTGTTTTGGTAATCCAGCTGCAGCTTTTCATGGTACAAAAGCATATCCTTCATGAAATCCGGATCTGAGCACTCCTGAGCATTTAACTCAAAGTCAAAACCCAAAGCCTTGAAGTTCACATATATTACAAGGACAGGGAAACTTCTCTCATCCTCAGAGTCAATGAGTGGATAACTCCCTCTGAGGCCAAATTGCCTGTGTAGGACGTCCCTCACTACTGTAACACCAATAGAAGCCTATTTTTGTACAGCTTTAGGTCTTGGAGACAATCCAGAGGCAGCTCTTACAATCCTTGCTGACTCCAGGCTGACTCACACCCTTAACTCACACATGCCATTGTCTTTATTCAGATTTCCCACTTACACTGCAGGCATCTGACATTGCTTAATTACAGCTTTTTTTTTTTAATTTTCAGCCTATATTCCTTTTCTTTCTCCCCTTTATATTTAGTACGTTTATAAAGGGGTAGAGCAGGCATTAATGAAGATGTTTGGATTTCAAAAGTCTTTGGTAGCACTGGAGAGGGATGGAAAAATTCTACCCACAGAGCAAGCAGAGATTTTCCCAACCCCTGCCTGGTGCTGCCACGTCAGAGCCACGAGAGCCCAGCAGGGCCAGCACAGCCCCAGGCACAGCCACTGCCTGGAGGAAAAGGCCATGACAGGTCCTTAAAGAAAAAATGGCATAAAATCAATTTTCCCATCCGAGTTTCCCTCCATCCAGGACCTCCTTGAGGGGTTTGCAGAGGCTCTCACCGTGCAGCTGCCCGGGGAGCAGGGTGGGCTGAGCCCAGCCAGCCGTGGGGACAGGCACAGGGAATGGCCTGGGCTGCAGGGAATCTCTCCTTCCCTTGCCAGCTACACAGGGCTTGGAGCACCAAACCACGACACCCGTGGCTTGCCTTGCAGCACCACGAGTGGGATTTGGAACTGTCCTCTCCTCTCAGCCAGCACAGCCCCTGCCTGAAGCTGCCTGTCCTCTGCGAGCCCCAGGCAGATGCAGATGGAAAGCCTCATCCTGCCAGATTTTATGCAAGATGTTTTATTTATACACTCTTCCTCCCTGATTATACCCTGCTTGAAATAGAGCAACACTTTTTATTTCCACCAGTGCTCACCAGTCCTGTGTACTGGTTAATTTGCCCACAGATGGTGAAAAAAAAATTAAAGGGATAAAGATCTCCGTGGCTGAGCTGAGCAGCTGGGCCGAGGCTGGTGTCTGCAGGCAGGTAAGGTGTCACCTGTCACCTGGCAGCTGTACAAGTGTCCCCAGGGCAGGAACAGAACGAACAATGCCTGCTGCAAAGGAGCGGGAGGAGGCACGGGCACAGGAAGAGCTCGGTGAGAGCCCAGCTGAGCCCTGAGCCCCGGCTCTGACCAGGAGCTCCTCGCTCGGCATTGCCATCCCTCGAGTGAGGAAATGCAGCCAGTGCCGCTCATCCCTGCGGGAATCCCTGCCCGGGACCCCGGGAGCACCGCCCGGCCGGGGCGGACCCGCTCGCCCCCGGGCGCTGCACCCCCGGCTCTGCCCTTTCCTGCGGCTGCAGGAGAAAGCAGAAAATGCCAGCGGGAGCCGAGGCAGAACTGCAGCAAGTGCGAGGGAGAGGGCAGGAATCCATCCAGGGGAAAATGGAAATCTGGGGGGAGATGGAAATCTGAGGGGAAATGGAATCCCAGGGGAAATGGAAATCCCGGGGGAACTGGAAATCCGGGTGTAGATGGAATCCCGGGGGAACTGGAAATCCGGGTGGAACTGGAAATGTGGGGGGAAATGGAATCCCAGGGAAAATGGAAATCCGGGTGGAACTGGATTTCAGGGCCGGGCGCAGTCAGAGCGCGGCTGCAGAGCTCTGGCCGGAGCCGCTGCGTTTAACAGATTACAGCAGATTATCCTGAGTAATGATTGATTTCTTTGGAGCTGGATTTCACACGCCTGGTTTACAGCCCAACACACAAATTGGCAGAGAGCTGACGTGGGCTGGATGAACAAGTGTGAGAGGATGCAAAGCGCTTGATGGGCTGTTTCTCACAGAAACTCAGGTGTACAATAGTGCAAAGTTACACTGACGTTTCCTAACTTCTTCCTACACACTTGTTTCCTACGAGGCTGAGAACTGGGGAGCAGAGCAGAGCTGCAGTTGCCAGAGCTGTCGGCAAGCTGTGGAGATGAACAGAAAGTTTCAAAGCACTGGATAATTAAAACTTATTAAACTTGCCCCTGTGACATGCTGGTCCTCGCTCAGGAAGGCAGGAGCCTGCATGTACCAACTTTCCCTGTTTTATCAAGGATAAAAAACCAGAACTGCTCGTCAGAGAAAAAACATTTACAAGGATTTTTGTTTTTCTTGCATCTCCAAACCATTTTTAACACGGTCGAGTTGATACGAGGTATTTTTAAGTAATTTCTTATCTAGCCAGAGAATTAGAAAAGGAAATGTTAGTTGGAACAAAGTGTTCCTTTCAGTGCAAGGGTTTTTCTCTCCCAGCTGCTCTGCTTTCAAACACACAGAAGAGATTAAAGTTATTTGTTTTATATTGCCAAAGGTACTGTACAAGTGTATATATTTACGACTGGGTTTTGAGATCAGATTTATTACAGAGTTTAAACCAATTTACATTAAAATGAAAGCTGACCTCATTCACCCTATTTTATGATCATTACAACTCCAGCCTAATCTGGATCATTTCTTCATTGGTGCTCAGTACAAGCACTTTGAATGAGTTTGCTGCTGTGGATTTGAGTGGATTTGGATCTTCCTCTCCCTGGCTTTACTATGTCAAGCTTTTTTCTTTTTTTGCTTGTTTTCCTTCCCATTCCATGTAGCTGTAGGAATGTTAACCCCATCCTGCAGTGCCACAAACCCAAACACCCCTCTGGCCATGGCTGGCAGGATGGGAACCCCACCACCCTCCCTCCTGTCCTGTCCCAGCTCAGGGAGCAGGTTTGGTAAGGAGCACGTCAATAATTGATCTTAAAGGGATTTCTGCCTGTCTCAGTCATGCTTTCCCTGCCACATTTACTCCAACATATGTCTGCAATCTACTGGGGCAACACAAGCGGATCAGCGTCCACATGACTGCACTTGGGAGCTAAAAATAACCTGCTGAAGTGAATACATTAAGTTCTTTATGCAAAACGCCTCGTGCTAAGTCTCTGTTTGCACTGCTGATAAATGTGTGTTGAAATATCCATGGCCTTGATGTCTCATATTCACAGAAAAGGGCTTTGGCAGCCAAAAATCCCACCCACCACAGAGGCTCAAATAGCAGGCACATTAATCTGTTCGATTTCTCCATTCTTGCCTCTTTTGAAGGTCAGGTATTTGCTGCTACACCTAAACAGCTTCCAACCCACAAAACAAAGAATAGTTAAAATTAGACAATTAGGGCTTAGAGAGAAGAGTCTCTGAGTAGTCATTCAAATGCAAGAGGAAATTTCAGTTAGATCATGCTTGTTGCTCCTTGGTGTTTGCTTGCTGCTAATCTCGTAGCACTCCAGCCCTGAGAACATGGAATATCTGGAATATCCTGTCTGTCCCTCCAGGGGTGAGCTGGTGCAGACCTCCACCTCCATCTGGAGCCCAGCACTTGCAGCAGCTACAGGAATGACAGCCAGTGTTCTTTCCTCACTGGTAGCAATTCATGACCAGCTGCTAAACGAGGAGGAGGATTCTGACTCCCAGAATCACAGAACACCCTGAGCAGGAGGGGAGCCACAGGGGTCAGTGAGCCCTGGCCCTGCACAGGACACCCCTCACGTCTGCCTTTGCTCCTGCCCAGAGAAACCTGGAACGACTCAGAAACAAACTCAGGGCAGCAGTGGCTGCAGCCAGGGCCCGAGCACAGGCTCCTCAGCACCAGCTGTAGAGAGCAATGTGGTCCCCAATGTGCTCAAATACATATACACACATTTATATATTCACAGCTCATAACCTTTCCCATTAGTAGCATCAAAACATTTCTGTAAAGCCCAGTTAAACTATTTATGGGAGGGAAGGGAGACAGCAGAGCTGGTTTGAGGACAGACTCATTTTCCTCCATTCTGGGCTGTCTCTAGCAGGAAGTTGTGCATCTGCATAACACAGTTCCATGCCATGAAAATCAAGAAGCCTGAGCCCTCTGAGTAACAAACATTAGCAAAAACACATTTAAAAAATCCGTGATACTTTTTGCTGCAGAATGAGGTACAGCTTTAGGGGTTTATGAGCTTTTCATGGAAGATGCAAAGGAGTGCAAAGAGCTGCATGTCTGGCAAAGGAAACTCAACTCGGTGCTCTGCTGTGGGCAGGAACCTCTCCCGGAACGGGCTTTGTGCCAGCGATCCCCCCGGAGCAGCAGAGCATCCCTGCAAACACACAGAGCATCCCTGCAAACACACGGATCTGTGAGGAGAGGAGAGGAGAGGAGAGGAGAGGAGAGGATGCTCACATNGGAGAGGAGAGGAGAGGAGAGGAGAGGGCAGAGGAGAGGGCAGAGGAGAGAGGAGAGGAATGGGCTGAGCTGGCCCGGGAACCCTCTGGCTTGGAAAATCCTCACATTTTGACAGTAACCTTTTTTTGTGTAACCCTTGAGGAGCGGCCTGGGTTCTCCCATAAGGAAGTTGGCCGTGGGAGCTGGTGGCTGTTGGCCCCTTTTGCACCAGGACAGCTCTGCTGTGGGAGCAGCAGGAGGTGCTGGCTGCCCCCGAGGACAGTCCTGGAGGGGCAGGGGGAGCGGCTGCCCCCGTGACAGGGACACGTGTGGCCAGAGCCCCTCAGCAGAGTCACCCACGGTGTCACAGGTGACACAGGCGCCTCCCCCTAACATTTCCTCAGGTTTTAATGCCAGAATCTTCTCTTTGGGCTGTCAGCAAATGTGACACGCAGATACAAAGCAGCAGAGACTGCTTTTGACAGCTCACGTAAAAGAAATATGAGGGAAAATGGATTGAAATAAAATAAGGAATGAGGTGACAGAAGGGGCTTTATTTGATAGAAGGGATTTTAAAGTGGGGTGTCTGATAAGCCTCATTAATCATCATCTGCAAACAGGAAAAAGCTTTCATTTGGGATCATGGAATTGCTAAGGTTGGAAATGACCTTTAAGATCATCAAGTCCAACTGTCAGCACAGCACCAGCACCCTGTTCACCACGAAAACCTGTCCTCAAGTGCCCCATCCCCAGGTTTTTGAACCCTTCCAGGGATGGGCACTCCACCACTGCCCTGAGGTCACCACAGAGACCACAGTGACCTCAGTGACCACAGAGACCCACAGTGACCCACAGTGACCACAGTGACCACAGAGACCCCCAAGAGCCTGGCAGGGTCCCCCAGAGCCCCCGGGCAGCCCTGGGAGGAGTGCCCAGGGCAGGAACTCGGAGCTGAGCTGTTCAGGGAGCAGCAGCAGCTCAGGGCCACGGGCCCCCAGCGTGGCAGCCACCAGGAGAGCCAGGCAGGCTCTGGCACACCCAGGAAACCTCCAGAAACACCCTCGGCTGCTTTCAGTCAATATTTAGACTCTCACTAGGCATCAGCTCCTTATTCTGCTAACACTCAGAGCTGGGAGACAGGTTTGGAATTGAAACAGCCACGTTTCCTGGCATCTTCTCCTCCAAATAACTGGCAAACTTATTTTTGACACATATTTGCATTTCTACAAAGCTCTCTGTTTGGACGGATTTTCCCATTTTTCTGCAGGGGGAGGTGGCACGCAGAGCTTCCCTGTCTGGAGACAGGCACAGGCTCAGTTTGGTGCCCAGAGCAGCTGGGGAGATCTGCAGTGAGGGGTTTAACACCATCCACCCTTTTCCATCGTCCCCTGCTCTGTTCCACGTGGGGATTTGCACAGGGTTGCAGAGCTATCCCTTCTTTCATCTCACACCACAGTGACTGCCACAGATCCCTTCCCAAAGCTCTCCCCCAGTCCTGGCTGTTTGTTAATGATCACTCCATCACCCCCATCCCAGAAACACAGCCAAGCTGGCAAATATTTGGGTTTGTAACTGCCCTGGTGGATTCCGGGTTTCCCATCTCTGCCCCAGTGAGGGAGTGGCACTGGCACGGTCGGAGTTCATTTCCCACTCAGGGTTTGCAGACAGCTGCTGACTTTGCCCTGGCTGAAGGATGCTCAGAAAGCTCCCAATGCTTCTTAAATCCCACCACAGCCCAGTTAAACGTTTTCCTGAGTTTTAGAGCAGGCTCTGACTCAAAGCAGGCTGCACAGAGGGAAAAAAGAAGATCTTTTCGACATGTTTTGACCAATTTTACTGCTGCCACAGAGTGCTTTTTTTTTTTTTCTGACATCCAGAGGAGGAATTGCTCCATCTCAGCTCCAAAGGGATGTCATTAATTCAGGTGTCTGTGTTATAAACGTGTGTTTTGCTGATATGTTCTGGGTGTCTTTCAAAGCCAAGTCTCTCCCACCTCATAGTCCTGCAGCACAACTATCACAGTCTGGAGCAGTGCACCATTGAGGAAAATAATTATCCAAAAAGTAATTAAATTAATTGACCAGGGAAGTGATTATGTGAGGCTGTGGGGATAATTAAACCTGACACATGTTTTGATGCACTTATAGCTCTGGGGCACAGTGGTAACTGGCCTTTCCAGCAGCATCCTTCAGCCAGTGCAGCCCCGCCCTGCCACCAGTGCAAACTGCAGACAGAAACGTCCCAGAGTCCCAGGAGGGTTTGGGTGGGAAGGGACCCTAAAGCCCCCCCAGTGCCCCCCCTGCCATGGCAGGGACACCTTCCCCTGCCCGGGCTGCTCCAGCCTGCCTTGGACTCTGCCAGGGATGGAAATATGTACGTGCAGTTTTTTCTTAATGCCGTTCCTGAGAGTGGGACCTGCAGTCTCAGGGCTCACGAGGAACCCAGCTGGGATTTGCAGTGTCCTAAGGGCAGCAGAGGAGAGTGAAGCAGAATTGCTGCTCACCTCAGAACTCACAGAAGCTTCCAGGACAAGGTTTGAGTGCAATAAAAGGATGTTCTTGATTTGTCTGGTCTTAGTTCGACGTTTAGAGCAGATGGTGAGCTGGGAAGTGCTGCCAGGGCAGGCTGTGAACCCAGAGGATGGAAGAGGAATTCGGGGATTCACGGACAACAGGTCTGCAAAGAGCTCCTGAGGCAGCAGGCAGGGACTCGCCCTGCCCCAAGAATCAGATTTTGTTCCTGCACTTGCTCTGGGTGCCCCTGGCTCTGCTCTGCTGGGAGGAGCAGGGACAGCCCCGGGCCAGGGGATGCCCCGGTGCCCGGGAGAGCCCCGAGGAGCAGCAGGAGCTGGCTCTGGGCAGCACCAGGCTGCTGCTCGCAGGGCTGCAAGCCTTGGGAGCTGCTGAAAGCAAGTGTGCTGGGATGGACATAAACTGCATGGAACAGAGATCATCTGAGCAGGAGGAAGATGGATGGACAGTCTTAATTAACTGTTTCTTGTGTCATATTCTTAATAATTTGGTTGCTATTCCTGCAGTCTGTTATAAACTTCATTAAATTTACTTGCCTCAAGGGCATTTCTACCTCTTATAATCAGACTCTCTCCTGTCAAAGATGAATTGCCTGATGGGATAAGTTGATCCTACACAAATGGAGCTTGCTTTGAACTCGTGGTGATAAGTAGCACCAGACAGGAGGTTTTTCTGTTGTTTATCTTTGTACTGATATGGCATGAAATGAAAATGGTGTCGCTTTGCTGGCTGAGCTGCATCCATCAGGCGGAGCAGAGATCAGAACAACTCAACTTAAAGAAACAAAAGGGACTCAACTGGAACACTTAAGAATAGACTTTTAGTTCTTTGATGTGTGCATTTAATATTGATGATCAGTTTCAAAATTTAATCTTTTCTAGCAGATCAAACCCAAGCTCCCAGTTTTATTCACGGATGGTTTTGGGCTGGAAGGAGCCTCAAGGCTCATCTCTGCAGCTGGCACCTTTGAGAAGCAGCTGACAGGAGTGCCCGTGTCCTGCACCTGCTGCCATCTCCCTGCTGCTGCCCTCCCCGCTCCCGAGGGTGGGAACCGTCCCCCTGGGGAAATGCAGGGCAGGAGCCTCAGCACAGCTCTGCAGCCCGGCTGGAGAGCAGACCCGGCCCCGAGCTCAGCAGCCCCGGGGCTGCAGCGCTGACGTGGGTGTAATCTCCTAATTAACACGTGTTTGAAAAAGCACTTAATGCCTATGATAAAAAAGCACTGACACTTAATGCACTAACTCAATAACAGCATAACCTACTTTCTTCCAAATAAGAAAGCAGGGAATTATTAGACATCAATGCATCATTCACTAATGAGTTGTAATTCTGTATTAATTTACTAACTAGCTGATTAGATATGAGAGATTTACAAAATATATTAGAGATTGTGGTTCCAGAAAACCAGCTTAACATCAGGGAAAAAAAGTCATTACAGTTTTCTCTATGGTTCACCTGAAATTATTAATAAATTGGCATTTAAATAAAATTCATTAAAAAATAGTCTGAACTGACAGAATATAACATTGGCAGTAACACAGGCAAGAGCACAAACATTCCACTGCAGTGCTCAGGAGAACAAGGATTCCTCTCGTTAAAGCATTGCCAGGTTTAGGTATGAGAATATTTGTGTAAATTCTATGTACTGGCCCCATATGTGTCCAAGGATCAGCTGTTACTCAACAGTCCTATCAACCCCATCCCTATTTAAAAAAAAAAATCTACAACAACCAATAATTTTCCAATGAAATTTTAAACCTACCCACTCGGGATATTTGAGGGACTGCAGAACTGTAGGTGCAACACAAAAAGATCAGTGCACTCCGAGGAGCCACCCCTGTCGGGCAGGTCAGGCTGTGTGCACACCTTCCTGCTGCCTGGCTGCTCCTTTCACACCTTTCCTTGTCGCCTCAGCCCTCCCTGAAGCCCCGAGAGGCATTTCCAGGGGGTGGGAAGTGCTCAGAGGAGAGAATTCCCTCGTGCTGCCGAAGTTCAGGTGCCCCTTTCACTGTTTAAAACATCTCCTGCTTTATTTTTCAGCTTCCATTTTTGGATTCCTTTAAGCACGTTGGATTTCTGTCTCTGGGAAAGGACTGTGATCACACTAAAATACTGCACATCATCTCCAGTCTGTCATAACTCAGACACATACATCAAGGAGAAGTGTCACAGTGTTAATTTTAGGAATAAGATCAGTAATTTTTCTGTTACACATCCCCTGCTTGTTTTGCCAGTTGCAACATAAACTCAGACATGTTGGCAATATAGAAATCCAGTCTATAGATATGAAGACTCAGATTCATCTCCCTCTTTTGAAGGAACCTAACGTTAGATTTTTTCAGAGTCTGCAAAATTATATTCTGTACAAAGCAAATGTGAGTTTTTCAATTGTCTCTTTAGTGTCAGATGTTTTTCTTTAAAATAGCTGAGGAATGCCACACCTTTCCTGCTTTAGAAACCACCTTGAAAATTACATGTTTTCTATGAGCTGTGACAAAATGTTAAATGCAAGTAAGAAAAAAACACCACAAATGAATTGAACTAAAAACAACTTGTTTGAGTGAGAAGGCACAGAAATTCTCCCATTCATTTTCCCATGAAATGTGTTAATCCCAGCAGTTCCTGACAATGGCACCAAGAGGAAAATTTCAGGCAAATCCAGTGTCTTGTGAACAGGAACGCAGAGTGCTGGGAGGCCTCGGAGCAGAAAGAGCAGCAAAAAAGCAGAGATGACATTTCTCACAGTGAGAAGTGTCTAACTGCTGAAACTTGAAATAACTATATAAAAAGCTCGTGCATATCTAGAACAGCTGCAACATCAGGAGGGAAAATAGCACAGGAGACGTGAGTTATTGTTGCCCTGGACTGTGAAGTATTTCTGTCCACACACCCGGAGCTGAGCACCTACTTCCATACATTAAATCCTAAGTGAGAAACACCCACGGGAAGCACCCAGTGATCTGCTCACACCATTGGTCACTGCAGCAGGGGGGGAAATCCCCACAGACCCTGGAATCCCCCGAGAGCCCCGACTGTGCAGCTCCTCTGCAGCCCAAGGGACGCGGAGCTGCCGTCCTGCTCCGGGGGCAGCGCTCCTGTGCCAGAGCCCCGCGCTCCCAGAGGGGCCAGGACGCCCAGGGCTGGAGGATAAGGGGCACTTGGCCAGGACGCCCAGGGCTGGAGGATAAGGGGCACTTGGCCAGGACGCCCAGGGCTGGTGGATAAAGGGCACTTGGCCTTGGGGAGGTGCCTCTGTGGCACTGGCGGGGGGCAGAAACGCCTGAGTTCTCCCTGAGCCTCCTCCCGTTTGTCCAGCTCCGAAGCCCAGGCTGGCTGCACATTCCCTCTGCCATTCCCTGCCGTTCCCCAGAGCAGAAGGGGAAGATCTGAGCTGGCAGTGCCTCGGCTGTTTCTAAGGATTGCCTCCCACCGGGTGCCCTGTGTGTGCAGCCGACACTCGTCCAAACTTCATGCACAACCATCACAGCAGACAAGAAGGGCCACAAACAATTCCGGTGCTTCCCAAGAAAATCAATGTCCTTATCAGCAGCAAATGGTAGCTGCAGTTATGAATATTTAACATAGAGTGTTGCCATGAGTTTAGAAATGCCTTGTATGCCCCCAACATAGCCCTGTAATAAATGCCATGGTCTTGTGGGATACTTTTTAATAAAAAGAAATCAGAAGCATTAAAGCTAAGCCATTAAGTGCTGGAAGTAGTCCTGAATGCCAAATGCAATCTGTGCAACCCATCACTTTATGCCAGCCCTAAATCCAGGCCCTCCCTCATAGATTCCAAATTTATTCTCTTTTTATGATAAACCATAAAAAATTCTTTGTGTTGCTGAATAAACAGCAAGTGCAGGTCACTTCAGCGTGATACCAGTACCCAAGTGAACTGAACAGCAAACCAAGGCCAGGGCCAGGCCCATTCTGGGTTGTGCAAATGCTGCTGTTACTGCTGCAGCCCATCCAGGAACACCACAGCTTTTTGGCTGCTGGAGGTGATGCAGTCCTCACTCAGGGGCACCAAACCCAGCACCCCTGACCCACAGCTGTCCTAACGCTGCACTGCCAGCAGGTCCAGGTGAGCGGTGCCTGGGGCAGAGCACAGCCCAGCAGCGCTCCCTCCCTCCCTCTCCCCACGGGGGTTCGCAGCTGCTTTGTCCAGGGAGGAATTCCAGAGCTGCCTGCTCCTCTCTGCTCCCTCCCCTGGCAGCTAAACCCTGCAGGCCCCCCGACAAACCCAGAAACCAGAGCAGTCCCAGCAACAGCAGCACATCCAGCTGCTCCTTCCCCAGGCTCAGGAAACACTTCCAGCTCGTTCCAATGCATTTCTAAAAAGGCATTCTGTTCTGGCTTTATTTCTCAAAAAATCTTTTCAAATCCTTTCAAAATTTATAAAGTTATTAACAAAATTAATATCTGAAAATGACAGTATTTTGTAGCTACATCCATTATGTTTAAATAACAAGCCAAAAATGGATTTTTTTCTTAGAACATTAAGTTCTGAAGTCTTCCTGAGAAGTTCCAGTGCCAAAGTGTTGGCATCTGGGGGAGAGCCTGGGGTGTGCTCTGCTGCCAGGTGTGCAGTGATGCAGCAGCCCCTGCTGCAGGAGGGGGTGGCATCCATGCTGGGGTGGAAATATTTGAATTAATTATTTTTATATATTTCACACAAGATCCCACATTTTAAGTAGGTTATTCAGTTTCTGGATTAATACTCAAGCTTTTAATGGAGATCACCCAAAACCATTTGCTGGGTAGGAAGAGATGGGAATCAGGGAAGTTGAATAAATGATGGTAAACTTTCACTTAAGTAAATGACTTGTGTGCATAAGTAACATGGGAGCTGTCAATAAAATCATCCTCAAATTCTGTCAAATAGAAGAGTAATTATGGCTTCTGCTTGTTCCTAATAAAGTGGAATGTTAGCTGAGCTTACACAAAAACAAACACCTGATTTCATTGAAGATTAATGCTAATGTGCCAAATTGCCAGCCTAAACTTAATTGCTCTTTTTTATCTCCCTTAAACGATAAGAAGCAGCCACAGAAGTGGTTCTGGTGACCTTGGATTTACATAGGCCTTCAGTCACAGGAAATGTACAGCTTTGATTTCTGACTCAGTAACTTCCCTGGGAGTTGCAGGATCCCAGGTCCCCTCCCAGGTTTCCATCCTGCTCTGCAGAGCTCAGCTTGATGTTCACATTTAATGGGATTCATCTGAGCCCCCACAGTCCAAGGGAACAATTTTTCCTTCTGTGTGACAACCTAAACCCAAATTCTGTACATCCTTAAAGACAACGTGTCTCCTTTTCCTTCCCCATTTGTGTTTTGCAACAATATATTTGCAGAACTGAAAAATATCACCCAGCTACTTCCCATCTCCATGGCAACCTCCTGCTCTGGCTCCAATTGATAAATACTTCCCAAAGCCTGTTACTGTAGGTTGGTTGTTGCAAAAATTACACATTATCACTCACAAAAAAGTCTGTAGTATTTAGCACGTTCCTGGGAGGACACCACAGCCCGATTTTAGCCCTTGCACACCTGAGCATCCTTCCTTTGTGCTGGTTTTCCAGCCAGTAATCACAGACACAGCTCGATCCATTTCTGTGTCCAAGCTGTGACTTTGCAGGTTTTGGTAAAGGGTCCCATCACTAAATGCTGCACATGAGCCCACAGGAGAGGGGGAGAACAAGATCCCTCCTCCAGCCCCCGGCCAGAGAAAGCTGCTGCTGCACTCCTGTCCCACCCCTCCCAGCACAAATCCTGTGCAGGTCCAGAGAGGGAAGAGCACAGGGATGTGTCTGCTCATCTGCGGGGGCTGAGCCCCGGGCACGACTGACAACCAGGGCAGAAGGGCAGTGTTCCACACCGTGTTCTCCTGCTCAAACCGCGGGGCAGAGCTGCACAAAGGACCTGGAAATCCCGGTCCCAAGGCCTTGCTCCCGATTATCGGCTCTTGCTCCCGATTATCGGCTCTTGCTCAGCGAGATCTCCTTCGAGCTGCAGCCTCGCAGGCTGGCCCTGCTGGGGGGGCCCTCCAGGCAAAGCTCAAATGCCAATACTGTCTCTGGGTGCCTCTAATCTGCTTTCACAGCTTGCAAAGGTAGAGTCAGGAACCTCTAAAAACGCAGGGTTTATGGTGGCTGCCTGCAGCCGCCCCTCTCCCCCCGCTGCCTGCCGGGCCGCTGGGGCCGCTGCTCTCCTGTCCCGTCCGAACCCGCCCAGACCCTCCCAGCACACAGGCAGGGTCCGCACTGGGGGAACTGGCCGGGGCCCGGCACAGAGAGCAGCCCCGGAGGGTGGCACCGGTTTGAGCCAAGCCCTTGTCCCGGCTGGTCCCGGCACAGCCCAGCGGGCTGCTCGTGCTCCAGGTGAGATCACCTTGGGCTGCCCAGGAGGCGACAGACAGCCAGTGCCTGTGACACCAGAGCAGGTCGAAGCAGCAGCTCTGGATCTGAGACACCCCGAGTGGGGAGCACGCAGCCAGATTTTACCAGCAGCTAACGATCCTCAAAGTTCAAAATTTCTACCTTGTTAATTGGATTTTTCTGGCTTCAACTTAAATCTAATAGGTCTTTTTGTGCCTTTCTCTGAAGAAAAAGCCTTTCAAGGACCTGGAGCTCCCTCCCTGCAAAGGTACTTATCCATAGAAATTAAGTTACAAGCTTCTTTTTGATAAGATAAACAGACTGAGCTCTTTAAGTCTATCACTGTAAAATATTCTCTGCAGCCCTTAATCATTCTTTATTAATCTTTTCAGCTCAGTGACATGGCAGCAGAAAGGTAAAATAAATAAATAAATCCTGAAACAAGCAGGGAAAGAGAAAGGTGATACAGATACATATGATCTCCTAGGATTTCACAAAGTATGTTCAAATTGTGATACAACTGTTCTAGGAATTTATTCCAAAGACCTTCCCGAGGTGCAGCACCGCTGCCCTGAGTGGGGAGAGGCACTGCGGAGCTGCTGCTGCCAGGCTGAGATAAATGTGCATCCTCTGTGCTGCTGGGAGTGGGAGAGGGACCTGGAGCGGGGCTGATAACGTGGGCTGCCCTTTAGCCAGGATGTCCCCGTGGGATCCGCCGCGTCCCTCACCCCGCCCCCAGGGGCACCCCACGGCAGGGGAGGAGGCAGACCCCTACCACAGCTGCCGGGATGCCGCGGCAGGGGCTGCCTCAAAGATTCCTTCAGGAGGAGCCGAAGGTGCCAGGCAGGCAGCTGGGGTCCCTGCTCACCGCAGCCGCTGCCCCGGGCCCGCGGCAGAGCGGGCTCAGCCCAGAGCCCCCTGGGCACCGCGGGGCTCAGCTCCTTCCTCTGATCCCTGTCCAGATCCCAGTTCTGATCCCAGAGAGGGCAGCAGGACCCCCGGGTCCCCCCCGTGTCGCTGCCATGGCTCCTGGGCACCGCACTGACAATTAGTGCCCCCTTTGCTCCTTTGGCAGATGCAGCACAGGAAAACATGGCCAGAGTAATTCCCATCTCCTAAAAATCCCTGCCCCTGATTTTTGATAGCCAGCACCAGTTAACACTTGAAATTCTCATTTCATTTTTAAAAACTGGTTCACTTACATGTGGCAGTGACAATGACAGTGCCATTTGTCATATCACTGACCCTTTCACTTGATTCATTTATAATTTAATTTTCAGTTCATTTTGATCAAATATGTCTGAATTGAAACCATTTGCATTAAAAATAACACATCTTTCTCCTTTTATTCCCTGTACTGTGGCAGGTATTGCTTGAAAATTCAATTGGTGCCAGCCAAAAGCTGCTGTTTAATTAATAAGAAAATGGCTAATAAGGGAAGAAACCATGGGCCTGGATGAAAATCCCTGATGAAAAATGGATCTTGGTAAGGACCATGACACTCAGTCATTCTCATTTTCAGTGTTGTTGGATTGAGACCTGGACCTTCATGAGGATGGTGGTAAAGGCACAGCCACAGCCATGGGATGGGATTCACATTCCCCAACCTGCAAGTGATGCACACATATATAAAACAGATATATGAGTGAGGAACAGGACTTTTCCCTGATTAATATATTGTAATTAATTCTCAGAAGAATCCTTGCTTAGGAACTTTATTAAATCCCATTAAGACTAATGAATTGTTGTTGTTTCCTAATTATATAGTTCTTTCTAGTTTAATGAACTGTATATTAATTGACTTATAGAACAGAGAGTTTACTTTCAGGATGGAAATACATTAAAGAAGAGATATATATTCTTGCTAATGGCATCAGTTGTCAGTTACAATCTCTTTTGATGAATCTGTTGGAAAATCCTGTCCTTTTGAATACGGACTTTGCCTGTTTTTTAGTTAAAGTGGCAACAAAAGGACAGAAGGCTCAGAAATCCTGGCCTTGCCCATCCGTGTCCTGAGAACAGCCCAGTGCAGCTCAGCAGCTGCACAGTCACACCTGCAGCTGCTCTCAACCAAAGAAGCAAAGCCAGCTCCTCTGCCAAAATCTCCTAAACTTCTCCTGAGGATGTTTTGTAGGGTGAAATAAATATATTCCTAAAATAGGAGCTGCTTGAAAAGTAAGAGCTGCTACTGCTTAAAAGAAGTCATCATCTCAAATGCTAATACATATAATCTTCAACAGACTGCAGCCACACCACAGATTAATTTCAGCACAGAGATTATGTTAATACACAAAAAAAGAAGTTGTGATATTGAGTTAAATCAAAGATTTTTCATTTTAGTCAGTGTCTTTGGCACCAGGCAGCAATGCCTGTTTCAAAGTAAAGTCAAAGGCCTTTATAAAGCACTGAGTTGAACAGTAATTATTACAGGGAAAGGCATAAAGTTTAGACCAGAGTGTTGCTTGATCTTGATCTGACATTAGTTGTTCAAGTGACGGGTGTTTGATGAGGAATGACAAACTCGTAGAGGAGTCCCGAGCAGTGCCAGCCCTTTGGTGCCCCCAGAAAAGGCTTTTTGCAGGGAAGGGGGTGATGTACTTCCCTGCCTTTGGAAAAATCTTCCCCTCCCTGGAGGCTGCAAACCAGACTTTAAAAACAGACACCCAGCACCTCAGACTGACAACTGCATGCTTGGATCTGTCACAAGAGAAGCCCTGAGTGTCTCCCAGCCAGAGGAGCATAAAGCCATTAATGATAAAGCCATTAATGATAAAGCCATTAATGATAAAGCCATTAATGCAGCAGAGGGCTGGGGCAGCACTGGCTGCACCCCGGGGAGGGCTGAGCTCAGCTCCAGCAGCCGCCACAGCAGAGGGAGCAGCAGCCTGAGAAGGGTTGGGCGGGCAGCTCTGCCCTCCTGTTGCACTCAGGCGAGCTCTGAATCCCACAGGCACAGAGGCCTCCTGCCCCAGGCAGTGCTGCTTGGCCAGGGCTCCTGCGGGCTCCTGCTCGTCACCCCCAGTGCCCGGGGGTCCTGGGGCTGCTGCGGGCTGGGCTGGGTGTCGGAGGGAGCAGCACGGGGTCCCGAGCAGCCTGGTGCTGAGAGCTCCCTGCCAGCAGGGCTGGAGCTGGCATGGTTCATCCTGCCCTTTCTGGAAAGCTTGCAGAGAACGGAAAGAGCACAAACACAATTCCAGCAGCCACGAAACACCGAGCCTTTGCACATTAGCTTTGCAGGGCAGCCAGAATCATCTCCATTTATTTCATTTAATCTTTTAAGTGCACAAATGTGAAATGGCTCTGTAAGTACTGAGAGGATAAATGAGGTTAAAACATTCATGGGCAGTGGAATCAAGTGAGGCTTACTTTGGTGTTTTGTACATTCAGCCCTCTGTCATATTTTGCTGGAACCATCATTGAGCAATCAGATTTCAGACCTTGGTGGCAGAGCTTCTGTGTAAAACATCTCTGCTTTTAGGGAAATCCAACTCTGCATTATAAGAGAGGATAAAATGGAATAAACACCCTCACTTTAGGACAATTGCACTGGAATTAGGAGGTTTTTCGAAGAGTCTGATTTTAACAGGACCCTGGGAAAGCAGATCAGCTGCTGGATGCCAGGATGAAGGCAGCATGGCCCCAGCTCCAGCTCTCCTCAGAGAAGGGATGAGCACTCCGACAAGCACAGGGAGCTGAAAGGGAGGAGGCTGGACAGGGCTGGGAGGAGGAGAGGGAACCCGGGCTCCAGCTCCTCTTCCTCAGCCACAGCCACTGCTGCTGCCAGGCCTCCACCAGTTTTTAAGCTCAGATACTTTAATTCATTTCATTTGCCATCTTAATGTAAATTTACAGTATGAAAACTAGGAATAATTTAACACTAGGAAAGGAAAAGATGAAACAAAAGCCTGGAAATCTTGGCAGTCTCTTTGAAAGCAAAGGAAATGTCACAACTCTCTTTTAACAGCATCTTTGTTTTTGCAGGCAAATTACAAGTCCAGGTTCAGAAGTGTTTTTGTTCTGCCATTCTGCTGTGACAGTGTCTGCTGGCAGGCTCTAATTCATTCAGGAAAATCCACAGCAGCAGTGAAGAGGAGGAAACGACAGCAGCATTGTGCAGCTCCTCTTCCCTCCCTGCCAGGCAGCAGCAAACACTGATTTTCAGTGGGAAAGGGTTTTAGGACTCCTTAAGCCCTTCCTGACACTCCTCAGGCTCCCGTTTGTGCTCTGGATTTTTAGCTCCAGACGATTGACAGCCAAAGTCTCACCCAAAGTCCCTGCTCTGCTCACTGCTCGTTTCATCTGACGAGCTCCTGTGCCTTATCAGACCAGATTGAAAAGGCAAATAAGATGCACAATAATTAACACAGAAGATCTGGGCTGCTCCTGCAGCCAAGATTAATTCAATACATTTTCAGAGCCCTCAGGGATATAGATTCTGGGAGTCTGATCTATGGTTATTATTCTTTTAAAGGAAAATAGATTTACCTAATTTACAATCAGTTCTGATGGTGGGAGGAGGAATTTAATTCTTTTTTTTTCTTTTGATAAATATACTGCAACTTTTCTATAATCCCTATTAATCTGATCTCCTAGGGAAAATTTTGCTGATCCATCATCTTGTGGCAGTGTTAATTCCCTTAGTGCCTGCAGGCAGGAGAAATGGATTTCCTCAGACTAACCCTCATGCCTCTAAAGCCTCGAGTGAGCGCTCTCGGGGGAGCTCAGCCGCTGTCGGTGGGAAGGGAACTGTGTCTGTGGAGCGCAGGGGCTGCGGGGGGCTCTGCAGGGATCCCTGACGCGTCCCCACGGGGAGCTGCCCCCCGCACCCGCCCCGCAACATCTGTTGGTAAAAATGCAGGACTAATTATACGTGATTGAGGATTGGAAACGGCTATCTTTAGCTTTGCCTTACAAAGATGTGATGAATCAAAGGCTCGTGCTCAGCATTGTGAGCGGGCGCTGACCCGCAGAGCGCGAACCCCGGGCAGCGCAGCCCAAACCATCCCCGGAGCAAAGGCTCCTCTCAGGAGGGGCTGGGGCAGGCGAACACCAAGGCTTTTGTCACGGTCAGGTTCGGCCCGGCTCGTCCTGCGGGAGAACCGAGCGGGGCGTTGCGAGCCGAGCTCCAAAGGCAGGGAGCGACCCCGGGAGCGCTCCGGCCCCGCCGGGCTCGGATCCGGCAGAGAACCGCAGCAAAATCTGACAGCACTGGTCTTCATCTGCTGCCTTACAGAGTAAATGGAGTGCGGGGAGATGTTTGAGGGGGGCCGTAAATAGAGGCAGGGAGCAGCAGCCGCGGGATGCCCCCTCCAGGAAATTCTGTGTCTAAAGAACAACGCGGAGACATAAAAGGAAGATGGACTCAGTTCTGGCCGCTGCCAAGAGAGCCGTAAATGCCTACAGCACACATATTTGTGCAAGTGATGGGATTGCTCCCAGCGCCAGCCCCCGAGCCCGGGGAGCTGCTCCGAGCCGGGCTGGGTGGTGACCTGTGCCAGGGGTGGATGTTTCCCTGTGCCAGGGGTGGATGTTTCCCTGTGCCAGGGGTGGATTCTGTCCTGTGCAGGGATGGATGTTTCCCTGTGCAGGGATGGATGTTTCCCTGTGCCAGGGGTGAATGTTTCCCTGTGCCAGGGGTGGATGCTGCCCTGTACAGTGATGCAGGGATCCCTGACGCGTCGGTGGATGTTTCCCTGTGCCAGGGGTGGATGCTGCCCTGTGCAGGGGTGGATGTTTCCCGGTGCTCTGAGCCCGGGGAGCTGCCCTGTGCCCTGTGCCAGGGCTGGGAGCTGCAGGAGCAGCAGGAGAGCGGCTCCTGGGGCTGGGAGGAGTCCCCAGAGCACAGCCGGGGGAGCAGGGTGTGCCCCCCACACGGCCCCGTGCTGGGAAAGGCAAAGGGAGCTGCTCCATAGCCCAGGGAAGAGCCAGCCACGTGCTAGCAGAAGAAAAGCTGTTTTTCACACTTATTGCCCTTGAATTGGCAGAGGGAGACATCATGTTTTATATTAACTTCATAATAATTACAGTTATTACTGAATTCATGTATACCAAAGAGGTTGCAGCTCCCTAGGAAAGCTCATAATATTATTAAGAGAGATGCCAGTCCATTGGCAGTATCGTGTAACAAGCTAATTCCAACATTTTGATATTAGACAGCACACCTCCAAAAATGCATGGATTTGTGCCTGGTCTCTGGGATCAACAGCAGTGACACATCTGGCACGCACGGAATTGTCCTTTGGAAAAAAATGCTTTATAAAGCACAAGTAGCACAGCCCAAGAACAGCAATAAGTGCTGCCTTTAAAATTTAAAGCAGTGAAAATAAATCTAAAGGTTTTTCATACAGGGCAACGCTGTGAGAAATGAAGGAATTGCAGCTAGCTGTGGAAAACCAATGGAAAGGAAGATTTTGTCTGTAAGAGAAATTAAGGAATTCACCCAGCCTCTTCCCATCCTTTCCACACGATTAATTGCAGAGATTTAATTTCTCTGGGCATGTGTTCACATCGGCAAACAAACTTTTCCATCAGATTAGAAGAGGTGACCCATCTCCAGAGCAGCTGCTGTTGTTGCTTAAAGTTCTGCAGAGTCGCTAAAGGAGTCAGAAAAGGTCGGCTTTGCACCAGAAGGCCGGGGGGAGAGCAGCTGCTGGCAGCAGCCAGGGAAATCCTGGCACAAGGAGAAAGTGTCTGTGCTGGGGAGCTCAGGGCCTGGGGCAGCTCCAGCCCAGCCCTCCCTGCAGGGATAATGGAGCAGGGCTCCACTCTCCTGTGTGGTGTCAAAGTGACAGAAACTCAGCCTGGGCCCCTAACCTCACATCGATTTTTACTGTAAATCTAATACTTGAAGTCTGCCACCAAATGAATTGTTGCACATAAAACCCAACAGTCAACGTCAGGAGGAAAATCAGAGAGCAGCTTGATCCCAGGACTGTTGCAATTTCCTCCATAATGTCAGGCTATAGCAACACACACATCTTTCACAAAAATTAAATTGCTATTAAACTTTCTGCCCATCTTTGTAAATTAACCTCTCTTTCATCTCAGCTTTTGATTTAGCAGGAAATAATTTTTGGAGCACTTTCCAGACTTCTTCCATTAGGCGTTTGGGCTGTGGTCAATAAGGCTGAGTTAATTACCTGCCTAACCAGATCACGCTGCTGTGCAAACTGGGGCCTCATCTGTGCTGCAAACGCTGCATTTCTTTCTTCTCAAAGGGAAAGCCAAACCCCCAGGGCTCCCCCCTGGGAGCTCCAGCCACAATTTGTGCTGCATTTTTCCAGTGCAGAGCTTGGGAACCTGGCCCCCTGGACCACGAGGACTGGGAGAGCAGCAGGGATGGTCCCAGGTGTTGGATTTGCCTGACCCAGGGAAGCTCTGTGCCGGGCTGGGAGGGTGCCCGGGGCTGTGGGCAGCACTGGCTCCCAGCCCAGCCCAGCCCAGCCCAGCCCAGCCCAGCCTGTGCCATCAAGGATGGAAAAGCAACACCCAAAGCTCCTTCTTTCCTTGTTAACCTGTGTTCTCCACCTGCAGGCCCTGGCCCAAAGTCAGACAAGGCTGTGTCCAAGCCAGGGGAACCCTCATTTATCCAATATCAACAAAGCCCTAATTGAGAGATCAGTTGGGAACCTGCCTCTTCATGCACGATTTGGAGAGCTGACAAAGGCACCTGTAGGGGCTGGGAAATAAGTTCTGCCTCATTACAAAAGAAATTGCATCTAAATGAAAAACAACATATAATAAGAGCTGTAAAGCCCCTGCAAATGCTGCCAAGCAGACAGGGAGTGCAGAGATGCACAGCACACACCGAGCCTGGGACACGGGTCACCCCGAATTATTCAGCAATTGAAGGAGCTGAACTCATTTCCCCAAAGGCTTAAACGTTTTTTATATGATCTGTAAATTCCAGGGCAGAGAATTAGCTGTCCAGACCTTAAGAATTGCATCTCTTTGATAGATTAGAGCCTAAAGAATCCCGTGTATAGCAATGCTGGGGCACATTTTTCCACTAACACTTGGAAAAGTCGGGATACCCTTCAAACATTCTTCTCCCCTTCTGTTTGGCTGTGGCTGTTTTTAAAAATTTAATTGCTTAAACTGCAAAATATTTAATAAATCTGGGAAAGGCTGTGTTAGCACATCTCCAGCTTTATCTTGTTTAGCTGAAAAATGTGCACTTTATAATTACTTAATTACTCATGTATTACTTGGAGGTTGGACTTGGAGGCAATTTCCAGCATTAATGCTTCTATGATTCTATTCTTCCACAAGTAAATTTGATCCCATCTACTTTGTGTCTGATTCAGGTTTTTCTAATTATTATTTTTTGTTTTTCAGGCACCTCCCCCAGCCGTGTGCACACAGGGGCAAGTCCAGCTGCCAAGGAGCCCTGGCCAGCCTGGGTTTCTCCAGTGTTTTTGGTGGGAACCCTGGGTTTGGGACTGGAGCAGGAGCAGAAAGGCTCTTCCCTCCTGCCGCAGTCTTTCATAAACCTGAGGGAATAGAGCCAACCCTGTGCCACTTTCTGGGCTGCAAAATGAAATCAGGATAATAAAAGACATCCTGGAAATAGACAATAATGGTAAAATGATGTTTTGACACAGAGGCCATATATGGTTGGTGGGAAAAAATGAACAAAGTAGATGATGGAGGAGGTGCTGGAAAAATAGTCTCCCTCAGCTGATGGGGCTCCTGCTCAGCAGATCCCAGACAAACGGGATGGATTTCATTGAATAAATCCTCAGCTGTCTTGGTTTATCTCCCACTTTTCCACTTTCTTTCCTTTAGGGTTACATAATCCCCTTTTCCCCTTTTTGAGGGCTGTTCCCACCGTGTCCTGCCGGTGCAAGCAGGGCAGGGCAGTGGGGGCTGTGCAGGGGCTGCAGGGGCTGGGCACGGGCACCCAGCCACGGTGGGAGCCCCCGGTCCTGCTGGGGACAGCGGGGACAGCAGAGCCCCCTGATCCTGCTGGGGACAGTGGGGACAGCAGAGCCCCCTGATCCTGCTGGGGACAGCAGAGCCCCCCACTCCTGCTGGGGACAGCGGGGACAGCAGAGCCCCCGGGGCGGGGGGACCTGGGCTGGGGACAGGGCACTGGGGTGGGGACAGGACACCCCGCAGGGCCCTGGGGTCCCCTCCTGCCCTCTGAGCCCTGCCCTGACCCCTCTCCCTTCCCAGAGCTGCACTGCCCCTGCAGGGCCCTGCACCTGCAGCTCCTGCAGCTCCTGCAGCTCCTGCAGCTCCTGCAGCTCCTGCAGCCCCTGCAGCTCCTGCAGCTCCTGCAGCTCCTGCAGCTCCTACTGCACCTGCAGCTCCTGCAGCTCCTGCAGCTCCCGCAGCTCCTGCAGCCCCTGCAACTCCTGCAGCTCCTACTGCACCTGCAGCTCCTGCAGCTCCTGCAGCTCCTGCAGCTCCTGCAGCCCCTGCAACTCCTGCAGCTCCTACTGCACCTGCAGCTCCTGCAGCTCCTGCAGCTCCTGCAGCACCCCCGGTGCCCCCAGCCCAGCCCTCCCGGGCACAGCCCCCCAGGCTGGTGCTGGGGAGTTTTCCTGCCCCAGCCCGCCCCGGGGATGCGCTGCGGGCGCTGGCAGCCGCCCCAGCCCTCTGCAGAACAACACCTCAGTGCAGGATTAATGAACAGAGGGGAGCGTCGTCAGCCAGGACAAATAAAAGGTACAAGATGTTACTGGTGCAGGCAGGAACCCCAGCACTGCATCGGGATCTATATTGTTTAATAATGTACATTAAATTATTACAGACTTTTTAAAAAGCTGACTCTGCTCTGTGTAGCACCAATGTAAATCTATTGCCAACCCGGGATAACTCTCCAACACTTTAAAAAAAATTTTTATGCTTTCCACGCATTTCTCTGTAGCAAAATGCACTCGGCAAAAGACCAGTTCTGTGCCACAGCACCCCAACCCCCGATATCCACTTCTGTTTTCATGTCACTTGGGAAAGCCCACGGACAGAAATTCCACTGGGTCCAACACTGTGGCTGCAACCAGGGGGCACAAACTCCAGCTCAGCCCTGGGGGATACAGCTCTCACAGGCTAAGCCAAAAGAATGGGGAAATACTTTGAAACATCCTGGAAAACGTTGTGTTTTCTTTCCAAACTGAAGTCACTTAATATTTGTTAATAATTTTTGTATTTTGTTGATTTTTAGCCTTAGCAAAATATTGGTTTATTTTCCAGGGTTTAGTATTAGTTTCAAAGTAAATCTTATTAATATTTAAAATGAAAAGCTATTTCAGACCTTAAAATGTAGATGTTGCATTTAATAAACATCAATAGTAAATGTTTTGATTTTCTGAAAAATGTTTTATGTACTGAAACCCTTTGACAAATGCGACATGAATTTTCAAGCACTTGCAACTGATTCAAACCTGCATTTTTTTCCACCAAATAAAACATTGAGCTGCAATGTTTTTCCCAACTCTAATGTTTGTCCTGTGCCTAGGGGTGAATTTTGCTCAGTGTGAATAACAATGCGGCACAGACAAGATCAATAAATCTCATATTTCATTTGCTTCACTGTCGTGTTCTGGGCACAGCTGTGGCATCCCCACCCAGCACTGAGAGCTGGGTGCCACTGAGCCCACGGTGCCACCGCCCAGGAACGCTGCCTGTGCCCAGGGGAGGCTGTGCCCGAGGGGCTGGGGGCTCACGGGGACAGGGCTGGGGGCTCACGGGGACAGGGCTGGGGGCTCACAGGGACAGGGGACAGGGCTGGGGGCTCACGGGGACAGGGCTGGAGGCTCACAGGGGCAGGGGACAGGGCTGGGGGCTCACAGGGGCAGGGCTGGGGGCTCACAGGGGCAGGGCTGGGGACAGGACCCCCAGGTGGGGACAGCTGCCCCCGTGCCCTGTGCTGGGGCTGGCACAGGCGCCAGGGCACGGCAGATCCCTCCTGCCCACAGGTAAGAGCTGCCCCAGGAGCACGGGATCACCGAGGCTGGAAAAGATCTCCGAGATCCTCCTCCAAGCTTTGGGCCCCCCCTGCCCACTAAACCACGACAGGTCACATCAAGCCTTGCCCCTTTCCAGCCTTGCTCTTCACTCCTCTGCTGCCTTTGCTGCTCCCTGCCCTGCTCCCCAGAACCATCCCAGTACTGTTTTATTTGTCTTAATATGGACTGCAAAGGGATTTCATAAAGCAGTGGATTTGGCATGTCTCATTTGGAGAACACTTCAGAACAAGCAGATGTGAAGGGGGAGTTGCCCAGAGGTTCAGCAATACCAATAATAGGGTCAGAAAGTGATTTATGACCGTGCCTTGGGAGCCCGAGCCCAGCAGGGGACACACGTTCCCAGCACGGTGGCACAGAGCAAAGGGAACAGGGTCACAGGCTACGGCATCAGGAAGGTTGGAACTACAAAATCAGCGAGTCTGGCCTTTGACTGAATCCCACCACGCCAAATAAATCATCAGCATCAGCCTGAGGAGAAGGGAGATGCCAAACACCCATTTTTGCTTCACCACAGAAAGGTTTTAGGATGATGCAATGCTGTTAGAGAATTCTGAGGAACTCATAATATGTTGGCCACATTACAAAAGTGTTTGGGTGATGAGCTCCTGAAAGCAGAGATTAATCCACTGGAGTGAGATAATTGTGGGTTCACTTTGGTACGTGCTCTTTCTGCTTCTGATGACTAATTATCAGCATCTAATAAGAGAGTGTTATCTCTAAATCATGCAAAGGCTAAATGCTTTTACGTGATGCTGAAGGCTGCCCACATGCCAAGGCTGAACATTTCTTTTATTGCCGTGTTTATCTGTTTTTATCCGCATTGAGTAGAAAATACTCTGCTTTAAAAATACATTGTGGCTTCTTTGATTTCCTAAATAGATTTATAATTACCTCCAAATTGAACACACTCAGCTTCTGTCCAAGTAATTGCCAGGCACTGTCCTTCACAGGAAGTGCAGCCCTGGCAGATTTTCACTGGGCTCTTCGGATGCAGGAAATGAGGGGGGATGAGATAAATCAGTGCAGGTTCTGTGCAGCTCTGGGGTGAGGGCACACACATGGTCAGGCACCACAGGACTGCCTCGGGTGTGTTTTCCTCAGACCTGACTCCAGGAAAATCTAGGACTGCACTGGACCAGGCTGGAGCAAAAGCTGGAGCCAAACTGCAGCTCCTCAGGTGCACCTGCATTGGCTTTCCTCTCCCACCACACTGAAAGCACTGATCCTGCAGGTCCTGATCCCACAGAAAGTCTTTCCCTGAGGTGTTGCCATGCCAAGAATAATTAACAGAACCTCTTGCACTTTGCTGAATACCCTTTTTATACTTCTAATGATGTGCTTGTACAAGCATAGATCACACCCTAAAAACCCTTTTCTGAAAAGACACAATATTAGTGCAGACACACAAAAAAGTAGAGGAAGAAAGAACAGAAACTTATTTGCCTCATCTTAAAATTCTGAGCATTTGAGTCTTTCTACAGTTTTGGGTCAGGGCTGTGTCTCTTATCCCATCCCATCCCATCCCGAGCAGCCTCTGGCACACCAAACCTCAACCTCTACTGACAATGATCAAAATTCAAAGCAAGAGCAGCTCCCTGCCCATCCTCTGCCCGTGCCAACCTGCCCACCCAGCTTTGTTTAAATAGCACTCAGTGCTGGTAAATTAAACACACTGCCAAAGGAAAGGTTTTCTGACAACAAATAAGAAAAGAATCACATCTAAAACAAATGCATTTGGGTTGGGGGTTGTTGCAGAGCCCAGTGTTTCAGTGACCCTGCAGCAGTGGCATTTCTGGAGCCACGAGTCAGCCAGCAGAGATGGCAGCAGCCAGTTTGTGGTTTGCTAGAGTTTACACTTGTTTACTGCCATGGAAGTAGACCAGACACAGATCTAAGAAATTGGGAGGGAAATTGTTAGAGCCAAGTGTATCCTTGTCAAGAAAATCATTTGACTCTGGTCTCTGTGCCTCAAACTGCAGCAATAACCCGTTGTGGGCAGACTGGCACTGCTGAGAGGGAAATGGGAATGTGGAGGAGTCAGCAGCTCCTGCAGCAGAGCCCCACTTCAGCTTTAATTTAAAGCTCACACTGGACAGCTAAGTGCCTTTTATCACAGAATATTTTAAAAGGAACAACATTTTCTGACATAAATGTCTCTTCTAATGACAAAAACCAGAAGTAGCTTGTGGCCAAAGAATAAATGTTTTTCTAAAGCTTAGCAACAGCTCACGCTCTGAATGTCATCATCCTCCTGGGAAGCCTGTTGCTGTATTCTCAGGATTAGGTGAAATTATCCTGAGTCCTGTTTGCAATCTTTATGGCTGTGCATCTTATCCTTCTGTCTGAAGGTCAGAGGAGAATTCTCCACCCCTACATTTGTTCTTGAAGAGAAGCAATGAGTAGAAGTCAGGAAGTGGTAATCATAATTACTTATTCTCAATAGCATGTTTTGTTACCATAGCACTTGTGAAAATCCCTGGAATTTAAGTTGGTGCAGGGGAAAAAGCTCATTTAGCAGCCCTGGGCAGGGCTGTCAGCAGGACTGACCAGCCCCCGAGCCAAATCCTCTTCTCTCTGCTCTGCCCTGCCCTGCAAGAGCTGCTAATGCCCCCTCTGGATTTCATGGAATGAGTTAGGGCAGGTGCTGCTGCAGCGGGATCTGCTGCTGTCCCAGGGCTCACAGAGAAACGTGCTGGGCGTGTGAGCCCAGCCCCAGGGAAGGGGCACAGACACTGCTTTAGACAACATTCCAGCACTAATTAGAGCCCAAAGTCCTGCTTATTGCCTGACTTCGTTTTGTTGTGTGGAGTTGTAAATGTTTGTTTTCCCTGCCAGCAGAATTTGTTTTCCAGACCTGCAGGTCCCTCAGGAGGGTGTGCAGGGCTCTGGCCTCCCTCGCTCTGGGAGCCACCAGCAACTTGAAAGGAGCGTTTGCCGTGTGTCTCCTCGCACTGGATGCATCAGCCAATAACCATGTAAATAATCATCAGTAAATAATCGTGTAAATAATCATCAGTAAATAACCATGACCCCCTCCTCGGAGTGGGGCCAAGGAGGGGCTGTGGCTGATTCCACCCAGCTGCCCGAGGCGCCCACGGCACAAATCCCCAACTGCAGCAGCAGGTCCGAGTGCCACGGGACAACTCCCATCGTCAGCTGGGTCTAAAATCCACATTTCAATGGGGGCTGGGATCCGACAGAGCCAGCCCCTGGCTGCAGCCCAGCGAAGCAATTAGTGCCTGTTTACTCCACGTGCATCAGCAGCCCCGAGACTGCCTGTGCCTTTCGGATCTTCCCCTAAACACGGGCTGAAGGGCTCCCGGACGCTGCGAGGAGCCAGCCCCGGGCAGGGCTGGGTGCCCAGGCTCGGCTGTGCTCAGCCCTGCCCCGTCCCTCTGCCAGGGACTCCTGGGAACCAGCAACCACAGGAGCTCAGCCAGCAGATTTCCCCCACCTTGGCCTGCATGTTTGAGTGCTTTAGATGATTTATCTGCTCAGAGGAGGATTATTTTTGAGCCTCCCTTTGCCGAAAACCGTAAGCCTTATCAAATGGAAATCAGAATCTATTCTTTGGATCAGCAGCCTGGATCACGGCTCAGGTGGAAAGCAGGTCACACAAAATCAGACCTTTCATGAATATTTATCTTGCTTTTCATTAAGCTTTACACCCGAGGATCTGATCCTGAACCCAGTGAGTGCCTGCACAGAGTGCTGCCTGTTTCCAGCCCCTAACGCAGCCAGGGAATAAGGTACAGTCTTATTTGGATCTATAATATATGGGTAATAGGTAATAAATTAATTCCTTTCTCTCTGCTGCTGTCTGCAATAGCAATAAAGGAATTGTCAGATCCAAATTCCTAATTACATTTGTCATTCCTCCAAGATGATTTAACCCTGTTCCTCGGCCTCCTCATGGAGATGGAGGTCGTATCCCAGGCAATGGACCTTTGCAACAAATAAACTGTGGGGAAAGGTTCTTCAACACTTTGAAAACTGAGAAAAAGAGGAATTTTATCTGCCTCCATTTCTGCCATCAATAGAAATAAAGAGCTGCTTCTCTTGGTCTGAGAAACTGAACAGTGCCTGCAAACCCAGAGATCTCCAAACAAGAGGAGGCATAAATTGAGCCATTTCATCAAGAGCAAAGCCATCTTTTGGATGGAAGGCCATTCAAATGCTATTACATGGACTTATTGTTGGCCATTTCTACATTTGCTGTATTCCTATTTAAGCAGCTTGTATTGTCCTGCTCTGTCATCCCAGGCTGTGCTGGGCTGTGCACGTTCTTCCTCGTACACAGGGTTAGGAAATACATTATCTGAGCATTCAGCTACAACAATAAAGGTTATCTCATCTAATTGAAAAAAGGAGCTGATGTATCTCATTCCTTGGTGAGCATATGAGTTTTCATTACAGAGGATTTCCTGGTCAGAAACATGGTCACAGTGATTTGGAAAAATCCCATTCTTTGATTTGCCAGCTTCTCCCCTAATACAAACCCAACCAGTTTGGCCCTGAAGTTTGCCATGAGCAAACCCAATTGTGCCAATATGTCTTGATTAGCTTCCCATCTCCCTGCAATGAAGGTAACGTCACAACACCAGTAAATCTGGCATTTTGGGGGATGTGACACATTTTCCTAACAAGCCTGACAGTTGTCTTTTTGCATGAAGAGCAAGAACATACCCTGCTCAGATTGATGTTTGCATAAATATCCCTTTTGAGCTCCTTGAGAGGCTTAGATGAGAGATTTTCCATTCATGAAGAGCTTCCTTTAGCTCTGGACTATCCAAAAATACTAACTGAATTTACTTTCAAGCTATCAGCTACTGCTGCTGCTGTGAGCGAGTTTAAATTAATGCATTAACAAAAGCTCCCTTTCTCTCTCAAAGGTCTGTACTGAGGATTAAGATCTGAATTCCAGGTTAGCCCTTAATGACACACAGATGCACCTTCCCTTTAGCTGAGAGACTACATCCTGCTAGAGCAAGGCAGAAATAATGGTCTTACTAGATTCAATATTAAAAGAAATCAGATTAAGCTTGAATTCTGCTTATAGAATTTGTCTGCAGGTAAAGTTATTTTTAATCTGTTCCAAGATAAAGGAATAAATTTATTTCTGCCTATTAGAATTCTCATATATAGAGAGAAGTTTGGTGTGATAAATTGGTCTGGGGCTAAATCCACCTCTTGGGGTTTTTTTGCTCAGCAATGAGTGGGGACCATCCACTCCTGACCATTAGGAAATACTGGGAAAAACCTGTCCATATCTGGAGCTCCAGGCTCACCTGGTGGGTGAACATGGACAATCTCACTCCCAAATTTCTTCTCCCTTCCCCCATATGTAATAATAATAAAAAGGAATGATGATACTACAGGACTCATTCCCCAGACAATAGCTAGGCAGGCTGTATATTGCTTTATAGCTGTTGACTTGATTTAAAATGCACTCTTAAAAATGAGAGAACAACTCCTTAAATTTGCAGTAAATGTATAGTTCCCCAGGCCTGATTTACTGGTTATGAGCCACCAAAAAACTGCAAATCCGATTTATTGTGTTGTTGACTGTGGCAGCAAAACCCTCGGCATCACTCGAGCTCTGGTGATCATTGCAAAGCTGATAATTTAACATTGATCATTTCTTTCAGGTTGGTTGGGGTTCGTTGGGGGGGATTTGCTGATCCTTAATTGGGCTCTGCTCTTGCAGAGGATGATTGCTTTGATGGTGCCGGGTTAACCCACGAGTGTGAGATCAAAGCAGTGCTCTTGCCTTGTGCTCTGCTCACTCCGGAGCCTTTTAGCCCGGGCTGCCTCACAATTACAAGAATTCCCAAGTGGCTGGAAGCAGATCCTGCAGGAGGAACTTGCTGCAGAGCAGTTGGAGAAGGAGCAAAGTGCGAATCCTGCCCGGGCTGTCAGACCCCCGAGCTCCACGGGCGAGGGGCTCTGGGGTGGGGACAGGGGACAATCAGCCAAAGCCCTGGCTCGGTGGCTCTCCTGCCCCTGCGGGCTCTTCTCCCTCTCACCACGGGCGCCCCTCTCCCGACCGTGGCCAGCAGCTGAGCAGAAAACGCTGCAGCTGCTGCTGGACCCGGTCCGCGGCTCCTTCCTCCCCTTCGAGGAACAAGCGGCGGAATGCAGCTGCCTGGGAGGCTTTATCTGGGGCTGGAAAACCTCCAGACTCAGGGGGGAGAAGGCTGGGCACGATGGGAGTCGGAGATGGCCCCGAGCCCAAGGCTGTGGCTGCCCAGGGCAGGGCAAGGCTGCGGAGCAGAGCTGGGGCACAAACAGCGCCCCAGGCACCCCAAAACACCCCAGGGTCCCAGAGACAGCCCCCGAGCCCTCACCCTCCCTGCCTGCACCCTGCCCAAGGCTCCCCGTCATCAGATCCCCTCCCAGGGTGTTTGAAGCCAACAACGAGGGCCCCTGAAAAACTCCTGAGGGATGCTGAGGAGTCTGGGATTTAATTGTTCACACATCTCTGTAAAGTATTCCCAATATTGGTCTTGCAGGAAAACTAAAGCAGAACCTTATTATGAAACACCATTTCTTAGGGACACTTTCACAATTCAATGTTCTGGTTTTCCTTTTAAGAAAGCTAACAAAATTTTAACGCAAATCCAATTTTTGGCAGTTTTTTTTCTGTCTTAAAGAAAGTTCAGATTTGTCCTAGTGAAGACCATTTCCACCCCTAAAGCAGACACTGCATTTTCCACACACGAGGCAGGGCCTTGAACTCCTGATTTTGCCAGATCTGTGGCATGAAGGTGCTAAACCACATACTCAGTTTTAAGGTTAAAAAGACCAACTCTTTCACATAATCATATTAATGACCTTTCTTTTATCTATGCAGGTGTTTCCACCAGCTTAGAGCCAAAGCAAGGGAGCTGTTGGCACAATCTTCAGGACATAATCAGATTACAAAGCTCTGGTGTTACAGCAAGCTGGAATTTCATGCAGGCAGGCTTTGTTCCTGCAACTGCCACTGCAGAACTTCTGCAGCACAGGCAGGCAGTGAACGGGGTACTCAGATGCAGAATTCATGCAGAATAACACCCAATGTAGAGAACAAGCACAATAAATAAAATACACTGCAGATGCATAGGATACAATCACAGAAGAAAACGTAAGGGAGAAAAATTAAGTGAACTATATTTAATATTGGTATTTAACCATGGTAGCTCATTCCATAATTTCTCTGGTTACATGGCTTGTTTTAACACCAGCAGGTTCTACTTCTCAGTACTAGAATGAGAAAAAGTTGTTCAAAAAGTTTTACTAAAATCTATAATTGGGGTGGTAGAATTTAAGGAGTTTTTCCTAGAAAAGAGAGAGAAGGGAAAAGGCAGAATGAGAGAGCAAAAGGAAAAGAGGGAAAGAAGAGAGAGTTAAGGAGAGAAGAGAGAAAAAACAGAGAAAATATATCAATAAAAAAAAAAGCAAGACAGAAGAAGGAATATTTTCACTTCAGACTATCTGCAGAAGCTTGCTTCTGACTTTCATACTCTATTTAAAAATACAAAATTGAGAGCATTGAAAAAGAGTTCCCAAATTAGCTTTTTAATAGAGATGGGAAGTTAAAAGGGGCCGAGTCATGGGGGAAAAGCGATTCAGAACCACAGCCAGGGCAGCACCAGCAGAGAGCGAGGCCAGAGCACGCCCCAGAGAGAGGGGAGTCAGGGAGTTTTATGAAGTGGTGACACTGTAAATCACAGAAAAATCTCTTATACCAGCAAAAGCCAAATGACATTTCTGGTTCTGCTTTCTTCTCTGCTTCTGCAGAGGGAAAGAGCAAGTGGAGACATAAGGAGGGTTTAAAAGTGGAAAGCAGTTCTGAAGACATCTAATAAAGATGGATTTGGCGTGCTTTGATATGTTCAAATTCTTACAGCCACTGAAAGTTTCTCACAGAAGTTTTAGGATTCACTTTTTACACAACTATTCATGTGTCCAACATACAACCCTTAATATCCAAAATCTAAAGATGATGTTACACTCATGATACACGTGTGTGCATGAACTCGACAGCTTTCTAACAGATTGCAAATGTTACTGGGGGAGATTGGGTTTGGGGAGGGTTACTCAGGACCTGACATTCAGAAATCAGCATTATTTTTTAATAATTGCATCGAATTACCAGAAATTAGACCCTGAATTGGTCGGATAAGGATGAGATTCAGCTGTATCTTAGGAAAAATTTCACCACTGAAAGTGTGGTTAAGGATTGGGACAGGCTCCCCAGGGAAGTGGTGGAGTCACCATCCCTGGAGGTATTCCAAAAATTAGAAGATGTGGCACTTTGTGATGTGGTTTAGTGGGCATGGTAGGATTTGGTGACTGGCTGGACTTTATGATCTTGGAGTTCTTTTCTAGCCTTAACAATTCCATGATCAGGGTCCTGGTTTCAGAGTTTCCAGAACCAGATTGTTAATTTTTTGAAATATTGAGGCTTTGGAGGTCTTTCTCTATTTTTATTTGTTGGGGATTTTTTCTTTAAGAAGGTCAAGTTTAGATCTCTGGGAAGAAAGGCACCTGGCAAATGGCCCCTAACCACTGCTGGCTGTACCGTCTCTGTTCCCCTTATTTTACGGCACCAGAGTCACATCAGAGCCCCCAACACACACCCTTGTTCACAGCGATGCACCGGGAGGAGCAGCTCCCGCCCCTGACAACGCAACCCTGCAGCCCCCGGACCCCTCCTTACACGGCCCTGTCCCCGGCTGCGGCCCCACGGCGGGGGTCACCGACACCCCCCTTGTGCTGCCCCCTGCCCCGGGGGTCCCGCACCCCGCTGACCCTGTCCCGCACCCATCCCGGGGTCCCGCACCCATCCCGGGGTCCCGCACCCACCCCGGGGTCTCGCACCCATCCCGGGGTCTCGCACCCACCCCGGAGTCTCGCACCCATCCCGGGGTCCCGCACCCATCCCGGGGTCTCGCACCCATCCCGGGGTCCCGCACCCATCCCGGGGTCTCGCACC
>VXBS01010546.1:215713-279280 GCA_013400255.1 Sitta europaea | reverse complement strand
CGGCGGGCGAGCCCCGCTCGCTCGTGTACGTTTTGCTCTGACTTTATGGAAGTCATCAACTATCACTGCGGCGCGTCAGCCCCCGCCGGCAGCTGCCCGGCAGAGCGGGGCAAGGCTGGCTCGCTCTGATTTGGGCTTATGGTTATTTACTTAACGGAGACTCGACAGCAAACGGATAAATGAGCGGGGCTGCCGGGTCTCTGAGCGTGCCGAGTCCAACTTCTACCGTGGATGAAAGAGGGATGCTGAGGTGGTGTGGAGACAGGACTGGTAAGAGCTGCCAAGGAGCAGGGCAACCAGAGCAGCAGGGGCGAGCGGGAAAGGGAAAGGTGGTGGGAAGGAAGAAGGGAGAAGAAGATAGGGAAATATCGGTTTAAGTCCGAATGATTTCTTTTTATTCCTGAATGTGGCCTCCCGCCCTGGCCAAGGTGTTGGCTGTAGGTTTGTGATGCTGGAGGAATAGCTCGCTTTCTTGTCCAGAAGGAATCCCTCCTGCCTTGTCCCCGCCTGACCGGGAGCCAGGAGGGACACCCAGGGAGCTCCGGGATTGAGCCATGAAGTTCATCCCGTACTTTCCCCCCTTCATCTCCCCCTTGGCACATTAGCATGCAGGGTAGGCTCTGGCGTGTATTTAACGACTCCATTTGCCAGCTCTGTCAGCGCACACCGCCCTTGCCCAGCCGAGCAGCGGCTCCGGCCGCGGCCGCCCCGGCATCTCCGGGGCCCGGGGGCCGTTCCCAGCGGGGCTGGGCAGCGAGGGCAAAGCTGCGAGCCGTGCTGCCAGGGGAGGGGGCAGCGCCAAGCGAGCTCAGGCGAGACAGGCAGGAGAGCCTCCGTCTCGGCAGCGATGAGGGAGAAGCTGTTTAGTCATCTCTCTATATATACTTTCACAATGATGATCACATTTACTGATTGCTCCTGACTGCATTTAGAGAGGGAGTCAAGAGGCAGGCAGCACAGCTCACCTCTTATCCTGAGGAGTGCCTGCTCCCCTTCCCTCCCGTTCCCCAGATCCAGCCCGACTTCGGGCGCCGACTGTCTTTGCTTGCCAGGTAAGGCAGCGCTGCGAGCCGGCAAGATGGGGCTCTCTTGGAGGGAGGGAGGGAGGGGAGAAGTTTACATGCCTTTATCCTGAGCCTGTTGCTTTTGCTCCTAAATCTCCCCAGCAGACTGAGGGAGTGAGTGTTTTGCAGAAAGTTTTATTTTCTGGTGTTGCTGCGAAGGGGAAGGAACGTGTGACTGACAGAAGACACCGAGGCTTTGGCTGACATATTTTGATTTAAAGCAAAGGTCTCTTTGCTGCCTGAGCCTGACCCAACAAGGACAGGAGAGGGAAGAAGGAATGATCTCCAGGCTCTTCACTCCCATTAGCAGTGTCTCATCAAGAAACTTGCAGTGTGTTTATCGGTCCGGTTTCAGAACAGCCCTGTCTGCTTCTAGAAAGGGAGGCACTGAGATTTTTGGTTTGTCTCTGCTCTTTTGAGACGATGAAGAGACAGTGATCAGTGTGGCATTGCCGTGGGAGCTGCAGTGGTAAGAATCCATCCTTTATTTCTGGACCCCTTGAACGGTCGTTACTGCTCTCTGCCAGGTTTCCCTCCCGAGCCCTCCTGTTCCCAGGGCTCGGAGCCCCCGGCGCGGCTGCGGCGGAGCCAGGGCAGCTCGGGAGGGACCCGGCGGGGTCGGCAGTGCTGGCAGGGGACAGGGAGCTCATGCTCAGCCTTTTCTCTCAAATTCCCTTGACTGTTTCATTGTCCCCATAGGTATCTAAAGAAAACAGATTCTTTTCTCTGCAGATCCTTTTTTTAAATCAGGAGGCAAATGATTCTATTTTGTGTACCAGGTCTTCTAAATGTCATCAGCAGGGTGCCGGTCTGCTGTGAACCAGTTCCTTTTAAATTACACGCAGAAATTATGGCAATTAAAATTAGAACTATGGATATAGCTAAATATATGCTTGTTAGAATTAGAGTGTGTCTGTTTTCTATGAGAGCTCCAGAGACTGTCAACAGTACATTAGATTTCGAGTCCAGCCAATTGCTTCCCAGCCTAAACAGACTAGTTAGCAGCTACCAAAATCCGAGCAGGCAGAAAAGGAGGATTCTTCCTACATTCTGGAATTCTGCATTCTAGATAAACACTGGTTACTTCATCTTTTTTTGACTCAGCTTAGGTTGTGCAGGTCAGAATTATAAATCCAGTCCCCTCTCTCTTGCCCGATTTTCTTTCACTTCCTTCAGGGAGTGGTAGAGTTCCAAGGACTCATGGTCAAGAAAAAGCAAAACCCTTGCAACAGGGAACTTCACTTCTCTTCTCACTTGTGGTCCTTCAGATGATTTACAGCTGAAAAAGAATCCTCTTCTGTGTATTTGGAGGATCAATTGCAACAGATTCAGTATAACTCTGAGAACGAAGCTGGGTGTGCTCTGTTGTTCTAAGCAGCTGCTTCTCTTGGACCCAGAGAAATGGGAACTAAACTTCCACAGAAGAATTCCCCTTTCTTTCTCTTTTGCTTTAATCTCCTGTCCCTTTCATAGCTGAGGTATTTATAGCTTCCCCACATATACTGCCAGCATGTAAGGACCCATTTTATCTTTTAAAAATTGATTTCAAAGTGTGTAAGTCACTTATGAGTTACCAGTGCTTTATTGAAACAATTATATGTGAAGTATTTATAGTGCCTCAGCAGCTAATGTAGGTAACCTGGAATCTACAAGCAAAGTTACAAAAGTACAGAAGAGATTTCTATCTAATGTGGTTCCCCTGAGAAATCAGGGGAGATGAGGATCCAGTGTGCTGAAACTGGTCAGGTCACCAGTCAGTCCTGGCAGAAGGACTCTGGTGATGGTGCTCAGCGAAATTAAAACCCGGGGAAGAGAGTTTGCCAGCAGGCAAAGCAGGAACAAGATGCCTTTTCTTGGTTATTTGTCTGTATATATTTGGTGATTAATGGATGAAACAATTCTTATTTGGCTGCCTCCAGTTCTTAAGTGTTTTATGAGAGTTAAACGATCCACCATTGGTGGTAGCAGCTGGAGATGGCCTTTCAGTGAGGGCTGGGGGAGCCTGTCAAAGTCACACAGAGAAAGTTTCCAGAGCCTGGTCCCCGGGGCAGCCAGGCTGCCAGGCAGTGAGCTCCCTCCTGGGGGAGAGGAAAGTGGAGCTCTGTACCACTGAACAATCCTTCAGAGGGAAATGCTGAGCAGTGTTTGCTCCAGCCGTGTAGATAAGCAAAGTGTCTCCTTGGGATAAGCATCACTCCGGGTTATTACACGTTCCGTAATTACCAAAGCTCTTCAGCAGCACTAAGATGCTCACACCAGGGATTTCAACTGTCCTTTAGATAGTAAAATTGCATAGGAAGATGCTCCACATTAAGGTGATGAATGTTAATTTGCCCCAAAGAGGAAGAGCATTTCTGTGAGCACTTCAGGCATTTTCACCACAGACTGATTCCGTCATTTTTTATTCAGTATTTTGATGGCCCGTTGGAATCAATAATGCTGCAGCTGGCTGGAATGGCAGCTTTCATGGGAGTTAGAAACTTTAGAGTAAAACTGCCTACAAAGATACAATTAGGCTTTGAGGGCCTGAGTCAGTGGAATCAATGGAATTTCCATTGATAAATTGACTTTTGATGGGGCTCCTAATGCATCTTATATGACAATGGCACCTTCCTTCACATAACTTCATGGTGGAATTAGAAAAGCACTAGGGAAGTGAAAGTAAAAGCAAGTTAAAAGCTAAAGACTCTAAGAACTCTGACCAAAGATCAAAAAATAAAACAAATTCCAGTGTCTGAGGATCTGGACAGTTTGGGATATTCCTCATCTAAAAATCCAAGAGTTCAGTGAGCATATTTTGTTTCAGCCTAGGAGTCCTTCAGTTCTTCAGCTGAAGGATTCTGCCCCTGTTAGCCAGGAAATAAGCACAGCATCTCCCTGCTGGTAAGAACTTCTCCAGCTTTGGAGCCTTCCTTCATTTTGAAGTTCTCGGTATTTGGTAGCTTAATCCATCAGCCTCCACAGCTGGGATTGAAGCTTACTGGTGCTCAGGTACCCTGAGCAACGTTTCCCCAAAAATCAGAAATTTCCTCTGGTCACTGGAGGGCTGCAATACTTGCCAAGAGTAAACCCCAACTCTAAATGAAAGAGCAGCAGAAAACTGCTGAGGCCAGGCCTTGCATTAAAGATGAAAGACAACTGGTGAAAACCAGAGAAAAATTTCCATTTCTTTCAACTGAAGGTGTTCTTAGTGCAAGATCCAGAACATACTGGACTTGTTTAGGACTGGAAATGCAGTTAAGCCCAGTTGTGGGTTTTTCATTCCACTGCAGGCTGATTTCACTGGAGTTCCCAGCTCTTTCTTGACAGCTGTAGTTAAACTGATGAGCACAGGAGGCTTACACCTGGGGAATTATGGATTAGTCTTGTTTGTGAGGAAGCAAATATAAATTACTGTGTTTATGCTACTTTTAAAATGCTTTTAATGAGGAATCATTTGCTATTCAAAATTTCAATCTACAATAATGCCATAACCCTGCTGAACTGATTATCACGTGCCTTTTTCCATCATTCTTCACCTGGAGGGGAGGGCGAGCCAGTGGTCTGCAATCTGTGTGTGCTGGCCCTGGGCTCTCCCAGCCGAGGGGGCAGGACACCCCGGGTGACTGTGTGCTGTGCTCTCTTCTCCTCTGTTCCAGATGGAACTGCTCTGACTCCCAGCAGGTGCCAGGAGCATCCCAAGCCTCGTGTGCAGTGACCCGGCCCGGGCTCAGCATGGCAGCAGGAGTGGCGGCGTGGCTGCCCTTCGCCAGGGCGGCTGCCATAGGATGGATGCCAGTGGCCAACTGCCCCATGCCCCTGGCCCCGACGGAGAAAAACAAGAGGCAGGATGAGCTGATCATCCTCAATGTGAGTGGCAGGCGCTTCCAGACCTGGAGGACTACACTGGAGAGGTACCCGGACACTCTCCTGGGCAGCACGGAGAAGGAGTTCTTCTTCAACGAAGACACCAAGGAGTACTTCTTTGACCGGGACCCCGAGGTCTTCAGGTGCATCCTCAATTTTTACAGGACTGGCAAGCTGCACTACCCCAGGTACGAGTGCATCTCTGCCTACGACGAAGAGCTCGCCTTCTACGGGATCCTGCCCGAGATCATCGGGGACTGCTGCTACGAGGAGTACAAGGACAGGAAGCGGGAGAACGCCGAGCGGCTGATGGACGACAACGACTCGGAGAACAACCAGGAGGGCTCCATGCCCTCGCTGAGCTTCCGGCAGACCATGTGGCGCGCCTTCGAGAACCCCCACACCAGCACCTTAGCCTTAGTCTTTTACTACGTCACCGGGTTCTTCATCGCCGTCTCCGTGATCACCAACGTGGTGGAAACCGTGCCCTGCGGCACCGTGCCGGGCAGCAAGGAGCTGCCGTGCGGGGAGCGCTACGCCGTGGCCTTCTTCTGCCTGGACACGGCCTGCGTGATGATCTTCACCGTCGAGTACCTGCTGAGGCTCTTCGCGGCGCCCAGCCGCTACCGCTTCATCCGCAGCGTGATGAGCATCATCGACGTGGTGGCCATCATGCCCTACTACATCGGCCTGGTGATGACCAACAACGAGGACGTCAGCGGCGCCTTCGTCACGCTAAGGGTTTTTAGGGTTTTCAGGATTTTCAAGTTCTCCCGCCATTCCCAAGGCCTGAGAATCTTGGGCTACACTTTGAAGAGCTGTGCCTCCGAGCTTGGCTTTCTCCTCTTTTCCCTCACTATGGCAATCATCATCTTTGCAACTGTGATGTTTTATGCAGAGAAAGGGTCCTCGGCAAGCAAATTCACCAGTATTCCTGCTTCCTTTTGGTACACTATTGTAACCATGACAACACTGGGGTGAGTATTACTTTTCCTTTTCCTGAGCAGCAGGCAAGCGTGTACTGGGAGCTTGACTTCAGCTTCTCCTCAGCATTTTCCTGGGTGCATGTTCGAGAAGGGGCTGGAAGTGTTGAGGGCTTGATTATTCTTTGCCTTACAACTTCTGCAATTTGTGTGCAGTTGTATAAACCAGAAAAAGCACTTACACCCACTTGACAAATGCTCGGCAGCACGGTGAGCGGGTGCAGGGGGAGCAGAGTGGTGGAGTAGCAGGTTCTGATTCATTCCTGCAGGAGGGAAAAGCTGACCCGAGTGCCAGGGGCTGGGAGAGAGAGCTCTGCTCCCTCTGACCTTGGCTCCAGCCGAGCATTCTGCTGGTGATGCTTCTCTTGTGTCCCATTGCAATGGCACTCGTTGTTTCTCGCCCTGACTTGCCAGGAACTACAGATTGGCTGAGTTCAAGTGGATGTTGTGGGTCACTGTACTGAAATGCTCAGTGCTGGCCAGGACATGATCTGGTTTTTCCTGAGTGGGATAGGGGCTTCTTGTCTGTGTTTGCTGTGAGTTTGAGAACTGAGCGTGCTGTGGAGGTTGCAGTAGAATTTCAAACATTCCCATGGACAGGTACAAAGATAATGAAATCAAAGCAAGAGGAATGTAGCCTGGAGGGCACTTTCCCCCCTTGTATTTCATTTCTGTCTCACAGATGTTGTGACTGAGATTATAGAGTTGTGCTTCTGCTGCTCTGGACTAAAACCTCTGGGAACAGAGTGGCCAAACCCTCACCCTGACAAGGTTATGAGGAAAGTGGGCATTGCAGGCTGCTGCTTTGGGCACACACAGAGCCAGGATCGAGCACAATCTCCTCACCCCACAAATCAGAACACTAGAGGAAGTTTAGAGTTACTTTGCAAAGAGTTTTCCCACTGGAGAGTCCACACAGTTTAATTCTCAGATGTAGACAATCCTCCTTGTAATGCAGTGACCACTTTTTCTCTAAACTGCTTTTGATTTTAAACACTTCTCTGTGCCTATTATATGTGAACAGGCTCACAGTAGCACTTTTAAATTATTGAAATCATAATTCAGCTGTCAGAAAGGCACCGAATCTGGGCATATGACAACTGAAAGTCTGAATTTCTTCATTAAGTGCAAATGTGGAACCTGTTTGTCATAGTCACCTCAAGATCTCTTATTCTTCCTTTCTAATAGCTAAGCAAAGTGTGCAAGTTCATGGCAAAAGTTGTTCCTTACTCTGGGAAGGGCAGTGCTTACCTAGAAATCAAAGCTGGGCTTTACATCCCAGCACTGCCCCACGCTGCAGCTGGGCTCTCCACACTCTGACTGGTCCATACTGGTCAGCTCCCCCCTCCTGTCCCCACCACGGGATCTGATCGGCTCCAGAGGGGCACCTGCCTTGGGTGGCTCCTTCACATGTCTCTGCACAAGGGGGGATGTGTGAAAATCCAGTTCTGTTTTCAGATTCCTCCTGATACCGATCCCACAGCCTGCAGCCATTCCCACTGGCGCTGCCCCATCCCGTGCAGGAGCCCTGGGGTCCCACGGGGTCCCGTGCGGGCTGGGAACGGCCCCAGGCCCTGCGGGATGTGCTGGGAGCAGCTGGGGCTCCGAGCACAGGGACAAACCCGCAGCCCCCGAGCACCTCAGAGTGCTCTCCATTTGTTGTAATCACAGAAATCACAGAGGAACAAGTGCTGGAACTGCGTAGACATGGATTTAAGAAATTAGCCATTTAAACACGGCTTTGTAAGGGTTCATTGGGAAGGGACCTACAAAATGCTGTCAAAGTCTTAAAGCTGAGACCTCTGGTATTACTAATTTGGGACTTTCAGGTTGTTTCCACCTTCCTGAGTGCCCCTGCATGGGGTGGGGGTTAACTCTCCTGGAGGAGTTCACCTCCCAGGGCTAACTCTCCTGGCCCCCTTCATCTGCCCAAAAACCCTGGTTCTGACAAACTGGCACTTTGAGACAATATTTCATATACATCTCTCTTCAGAAATCTTTTCAATCTGTTTGGAAGGATCTTGTTACTAATGAGAGTCCTGGCAACTCCTGCACAGACGCTGCCAGAAGTGCAGCCAAGGTCTCCAACTCCCCGAGCACCAGCCCTCCCCTCCTCAGAGCTGCCACTTCACTGCTTCGATTTCAGCTGAGCTTTTATCCAGAGCTCAAACATTTCCTGCCTTCCACCCTTAAGAATTCAGCCAGCATTTAAAACAAGAAACTACGAAGCACAGGAACTATGAAGCACAACAGTGTTTAACTCAAAACCACATGTATATGTAGTTTGTTTGCACCACCAATACATTTAAATGCAGATAAGTGAAGGGTTCCCTGAGGCTGGGACCCAGCACTGCTTTGACAGAGTGCCTTAGAGGAGTCATCTGGAATGTGCAGGATAACTTTTTACCTGTTACTAAGATAGTTCTGTTTGTGTAAAACAAAAGTTTACTTACAACAAACCAACAAAGCCAACAGCAGGAGACCATTAACCCTCCCACTGTACTGTGCACCAGCTGCTCTCCCAGATTCCCAGGTATCTTTGGGATACAATTGCATTTCCAGACTGACCCATAAATAAAAGGCAATAAAAATGTATTTCTTCTTGAAGGCGAAGCCTAGCATCAATAGAACACCACTGGTTTTGGTGAGGTTACCATGCAAATCAGTTTAGAGAAATTCAGGGTGACTTGCAGGCTCCTTAGGCAGTTAACAGCCCAGGGAGACAGGTACAGCAGCTTTGCTGGAGTGGAAAGCAAAGCAGAGGAATTAAATTTTCCTGACCCTGCATCTCCGATCCCTGTGCTGTGCTCACCAGCCCTGCTCCCACGGAGCCTGGTTTTAATTCAACACGATTTAAATTTGGCTCAGGAGGCTTTATAATGAAAGCATTATTCTTGGGTGCATCTTAAATCAATCCGAATTACCGAAACAACTATTTCAATTTGATTCAAAACCAATTCTCCAATTCATGCAGAGACCTTTTCCTCCAGAGGCCAGCAGCTGCCCATGCCCCTCCGTCCCTCTCGGAAGCCCCAGTGCAGGGGGGTCCTGGCCCCAGACCCCCAGCTCAGGAGGGCAGGAGCTGCCAAGAGCAGCAGGGGAGCAGTGCCAGGCCCATCCCAGCATCCTTGTCCCTCTCCTGGCTTTTAGCTAGCTCAGTATGCAATCACTGGGTTTACACCTCTGTAGAAATGTTTTAATTAGAGCGAGTCTGGGTGCCTGGGTACCAGTGCAGTGGTTTTCATGGAATCACAGAACGGGTGGGGTTGGAAGGGACCTTAAAGCCCAGCTCATTCCTACCCCCTACTTTCCATTAGCCTAGCTTGCTCCTAGCCCCACCCAACATTCAGTATTATTCACTTTTAGGGAGTGATACAGATGGGGAAGCCTCAGGTTCTGCTGCTTCCCCTTGTGTGCAGCACAAACACAAAACCTCTGTCACCCCACTAAACCCCACGCCAGTTTTGCCCAGATAAAGTGTTTTTCTAAGCTTTATACAGCTGTTTTCATTTCATCTGACAGCAGCAGTATGTTTCAGACTCCTAGGCAGTGTCTATGACCTGCAGCAGAGGCACCAAACTGTAGCTGTGAAAACCTGAGTGCCACATCTCCCTGCAGCTCCGAGAGCCCTGCTGGCATCACAGCCAGGCTGCCCTCAGAGGGGAAGGGACTCCTGGCATGGTTTGGGGTGCAAGGGACCCTGAAGCCCATCCAGTGCCCCCCCTGCCCCACAGGGACACCTCCCACCTTCCCAGGCTGCTCCCTGCCCTGTCCAGCCTGGCCTGGGACACTCCAGGGATCCAGGGCTGCTCTGGGCACCCTCCCAGGGAACAATTCCTGCCCAAAGTCCTGTCTAGCCCTGCCCTCTGGCAGTGGGAAGCCATTCCCTGTGTCCTGTCTGTCCATGCTCATGTGAAATGTCCTGCTGCAGGTCTCTTGGAGCTCCTTTAGGCACTGGAAGGTGCTGTAAGGAGGGAATATTCCTGGAGGGAATTGTCACCGAGGCATTTGGGCCATTCTTGTCAGGAAAGCAGCAGTACCACAGCCCGAGGAACAGAGGCTGGTGCTGGGTTTGGTTTGTCCCTAGGGATACACTGTGGAGCTCTCTCTTGCCTAGAAAGGCTGAGCTCCCACAGCCTCAGGGTGCTCTGTGGAGAATCTCTCTGGCTGACTGTCACAATCCCTTACAATTTGCAAGACCATAATGGCTTTGAGAGCACTATCCCCCTTTCAGGTTCAGCTGTGCTGGTCAATGAGTTTGAAAGACACAGCTCAGTGCACTTGGACAACACAGGCCCATCTGTATAATTCATTTAAGGAACCAGGTTAAGGCTGGAAAGTCGATAAAACAGCCCTGCTGGCCTGGTTATGTCAACAGCCTGATCTGGAGCAAGAGCTGGAATTTCTTAGAGGGTTTATTAGCTGTGTAGAGAGCAGGGATCTGGGGGTAGGAGCTGCTTTGGTTTGTCTTGGCTCAGTTTTGCTCTGCCAAACGTGGATCAGAGAGAACACGAGCGAACTGCAAGAACATCCCTCTCTGTTCTGCTTGGTCCTTGGGGTTTTGGGGTTTTGTTGGTGTCCAGCCGTGGCCAGGAGAGGGGCAGAGTGTGGGCAGTGCCATGGCCCCTGGGGCCGTGGTGCCAGCGTGCTGCCAGCTGGGCTGAGCCCCAGCACCGCCCCATTTCTGCCCAGCAAAGCCACTCAGGCTGAGAGCAGCCTTCACTCAGCCTCCTTCACACAGAGCAGGAGCAGTTTGCAGAGTCAGGAAAATAATAAATCATCTCTGGAGCGCTGCCCTTCCCGGCTCCTCGGGAAAGATTCTTGTTTGGGCCAGGAGTCACGTTGAGCCTGTCAGGACTTTGGGAGCTGCCACTAAACTGCATCAGGAAAATCTGCTTGAACAGAAACACCACTTTGCATATTTGACATCACCGAGGGGAGGATGGATGAGAGGTGGGGAGTTTCCTTTGTGAAGGAAGGTGCTGGAATTTCATCACTCTCACCATTTCCCACACAGTCAACAATTCCTTATATCCACAGGCCAAAGAACTGCTTGAATTTAATACACAGAAAGTCCAATCCAACCATGAATTGATGGAGCTACACAAAGAGGCCATTTCCTTGAGCTTTCATTCTCTTCACTCCAGCTTCATCTCATACAAAACGTGTATCAATTTTCCTCTCCTAATGGATTTACAGATATTGTGTGCAAAATGTCTTTGTATCAGAAACTACAGATGGAACCTTTTCCCTTCACCATCTTGATATAAATCTCAGGCAAGCATCTCATTTTTGAGCTATTTGTATTCACCAGAACCCCAGAAGTATTAAAATACCTTTATTCATTCTTAGAGTAAGTGGAATTCACTGGATTATTTTTTTCCTCTCTTAAAAAAAAAATAATCCACCCTTATGCTTTTTGTGGCTTTGGATATTTGTAACGGTTGCACGTATGTGCAAACGCACCATTTTTAATGTGCAAGACAAAATAACTTGCCTTTAGGGTAACTCATTGTGTGAGAAGTGAATTATTTTGAATAAGGCTAAGAAATGGTGCTGACTAAAATTGTAACGTGACTGCTAAATTTACCAGTGGAAGCCTTGGCAGGGATGCATCTATAGCAACTGATTTACAGATTTTTTTCTGATCTCTTTCTTTTCCCCCCCGCCCCCTTTTCTTTCTAACCTGCCTCCCAGTAAGTGCCTGAGAAATACAGATTAAGGAAAACATTGCATTTTCATTGGAGATGAAGGGAAGTGATTGGTGTGCTGACTGGATCTGGGCTATTTTTAGTCTCATAAAACGATAATTTCATAACAGAGCTGACCCAGTAAAAGTAATCAGTTTACAGACATCAGCTGAAATAAAGGACAGAGTAGCCACTGTCAGCTGGAGAGCAGGGAGAGGCCAAGGGAAGTTAAAGACCCTGCAACAAATAAGCCCAAAGTAATTAGGTTCCTTAGCTGACTGGAGCCCATGGGTGTGTGCAGGGAGAGGAGCACAGGAGCTGCTGCTGCCAGCACCATCCTCATCCTCACAGGGACACCTGGGCACCAGCCCCTCACCCAGCCTTGGCTCAGCTTTGCACGGGGCCCCAGCGGAGATAAACCCCAGCTCATTCCAATGCCAGGAGAATAACAGAAGGTTTTACTGCAAGCCCATAAGGGATCTGTGCTTTCCAGAGCACGGGGTGACAGGACAAGGGGGAATGGATTCAAAAGGCAAGCGAGCAGGTTTAGATTGGAAATTCTTCCCTGGGAGGGTGGGCAGCCCTGGCACGGGTGCCCAGAGCAGCCGTGGCTGCCCCTGGATCCCTGGCAGTGCCCCAGGCCAGGCTGGATGGGGCTGGGAGAGACCTGGGGCAGTGAAAGGTGTCTCTGCCCATGGCAGGAGGATTAAATCAAGATGATCTTCAAAGTCTTTTCCACTCCAAACCAATCTGTGATTCTGGGTGTGTGACCAAACCCAGCCTATTTCCAGGCTGTGTCCCAGGCACTGTAATGGAATCACCAAAAAACCAAAACCAAAGAAGTGTAAGATAAAGAGAGAAACTTTCCCTGAGCGTGACCCAGCAGTGTTCCCTGGCAGCCTGCCCTGCCCAGCTCGGTGCTCGTTCGCCTCTGAGCCCCGGTGCTGCTCTGGTTTCAGGGGTAGCAGCGATCCTCCAGCCCAGGACACGCACAGCTCCTGGCTCCCTGCCCTGGTCCCCGCAGGCACACGGGGCCGGAGCTGCCCGGCTATGGCAGAGGACGTGGCAGGTTTATTTGTCCTGCTGTGCGATGCCCGTGGAGCGGGGCCAGCCCCAGGCAGCCCCCGAGGCTCCGGCCGGGCTGCTGGGGGGATGTCCCGCCCGGGCATCGCTGCTGGCTACGAGCTGAAGAACAAAAGAGCTGCAATTTGGTCATTTACCGACTGCCTCCCACTCTCGCTGCTTCACCACCTAGCACAGAAATTTTTTTCTGTCAAATCCCACCACATCCATCGTGAATTTGTTAATATTTTCCTCCAGTGAAGGCAGACTGAGGAATGTTTTTCCTGCAGACCAGACCAGAAGACAGGCAGCGTTCAGCCTTCTCCTGGACAGACAATGCCTGCAGAAACAGATTGTGTCTATTTAACTATTTACCACTGCAACATTATAACACACTCAAGGGCTGTAATTCACCTCTTAAAGTTACAAGTAACTGTGGAAGAGTTATTTTAAAATCAATATCTAACAGAATGCCATTGTTCCAACATTTAAACCTGCTGGGAAATTACTAGGAGGCATGTGGCAAGTCAAATCACTGCCTGCCAGAGGAGGAAACAATTCATTACTCCTTCTACAGGTGCAAGCCTGTACTGCCTTCTCATCCTGCTCCGCAGCCTCAGAAATGACGCTGGGGCTCCTCGGCTCTTTCTGTCCCTCGTTCCCCCCCGATTTTGCTCTTTTGTTCTGCTCCTCCATCCTGGGCGTTTTCGGACTTCCCGCACGGGGGGTCTGGGGCTGCCAGGGCGCTGTCGCCGCTGTCGCCGCTGTCGCCGGCGATTGCGAGCGGCAGCTCCGGGGATGGATCCTCTCGGCTCTCGCACACCTGCCAGGGGCTCGGGGCCGTTCCTGCCAGCCCTGCAGCTGGGCACAGCTGGGCACAGCCCTGCCAGCCCTGCTATCCCTGCCGCTCTCCCTGCCGGTATCCCTGCCGGTATCCCGCTCTCCCTGCCGGTATCCCTGCCGGTATCCCGCTCTCCCTGCCGTTATCCCTGCCGGTATCCCTGCCGGTATCCCTCTATCCCTGCCGGTATCCCTGCCGGTATCCCTCTATCCCTGCCGGTATCCCTGCCGGTATCCCGCTCTCCCTGCCGGTATCCCTGCCGGTATCCCGCTCTCCCTGCCGTCCCTGCCGCTCCCCGTGGCCGTGCCCGCCCTGCCCGCTCCGGGAGCGCAGCAGCAGCACCGCCTGGGGAAGCCGCTGCCTTCATCCCGGGCTGCCATCTGCAGCAGAATTCAAACACAGATCAGCTTCAGCTTTTTGCCCCCAGGACTTTGTGAAATTTGGCTGATGTACGTGCCCAGGAAGCCCTTGAGAAGGGTTGTTCGGAGTCCCGTGGAATGAGGCCACGGGCCCTGGAAGCCGAGCCGGAAAGGGCTGCTGAGGTCTCGGTGGGTCTGTGCTGTAGAGGCTCCTCAGAAAAAGGTCAAATAATTCAAGTTATAAGTCCTAAACACGCGGAGGGAGGCAGCTGCTGCTGCTGAATGTGCACCAGGTTGGGGTTTGCTGGATGCTCCCTGGCAGGGACCCCCTGGCACCCCAAAGCTCCTGAGCCTCGTCAGTGCTGGGGTCACTTTGAACAGCCCCTGGAAACCAAACCACAGCCCCAGCACTGTGAAGAGCCTGGGCTCTGTGTTCTGGGCAATTATCCTTCACATGCTCCTTGCTGTATTCCTGGTGTCCCTGTAACTCCCTTTGCCATGGAAAAGTCACAAACTGCTGCTGTTTTTCTCATCCTGCCTGTAGATACAGGGTTCCACATCAGATGTGAAAAGAGCAGATGATAAAACCTTGAGTAATTTTCAGCCTTTAATATGCAAATGCACAGCCTTGATAACAAGATTGCACCCCACCACCAGGCAGCCCTTTTTTCCTTTATGACACCAAGGAAAACACTTCTTACTATTATTTCATTTTGATTATTTTCTTATGTAGTTAGAATCATGGAATCCTAGAAAGGTTTGGGTTGGAAAAATCTCATCAATTCCCACCCTCTGCCATGAGCAGGGACACCTTCCACTATCCCAGGTTTCTCAGAGCCACATCCAACCTGGCCTTGGACACTTCCAGGGATGGGGTCACAATCCACAATTCCATGTCTGTATGCTCCACATGCACTTTTGGGGTATAATTTGGAGACAACATGTGCACAGTTTTCTCTAGATTTGTATGATTTGGAGCACAAAGGAGCCATCCTCCTCAAATATTAATTTCAGTCACTGTGGTAAGAACAAAAATAGCACTTTATTTTTCAATGGAAAAGGATTGTGCAAGCCAGCTCTTCTCACAACCTGGGCAGAAATAAGCTGTCTTCAAAGGGAAAGCTCAAGTGAGAGAAGGCTGCTTTGAGCTGCTTCCTCCTGAGTCCATCGACTCCGGGGCCTTAGCTCGGGTCAGGAATGCTCTGTGGGAGCACACCAGCCCTGTGTCCCTGCTGCAGTCTGGCTCCCAGTGCAGAGCTCGAGGACTGGTCCCTTCTGGCTGAAACACCCAGCAGAGGCACTCAGGACACCCAGTGTGCCCTCACTGCTGCTGGGCACTGGAGCCTGGAGCCAAAGCCCCAGTGCATCCTGCCAGGTGTGTCAGGGGGTGCCTGTGCTCTGCTCCAGCTCCCGCTGAGCTGCACCCCTGAGAGGGCAGGAAGGGACGGATCCTCTCCCTGCCATTGAGCTTGAGACTCATTCTCAGACCTAATCCTGTGTTAGTGGGGCTGTTTTGATGTTTACATCATTCCTTGGGCTTTGTCATCAATATTAATGTGAGAAAAGCTCTGCTTGCTTCTCTCTGCCTCCTGTGAGGGAAGATGGGAACAGGCTCTGACACCTCAGTTACTCCACTGCAGCAGAGCCTTTTTCTAGTAATCAGTGTCTGAAATGAGTAGAAACAGCACCTAAATTTACCACGTTGAGCACGAATCAATGAAGCATTATTGCCAACACACATTCTTCACTGTCACACATCTCAGTTGTGCTGCTGCTTCAGGAAGATTTAAAATCCTGTCTCCCACCCAGCTTTGCACCTGAGGTGTCCTTTTTACCAACTTCACTCTCTTATCTCTGCATAATTAACCAAAATATGAAATTCCCAGCTTCTGCCATGCCTGTGTGTGCTTCAAAACTTCCCCCAAGACCACAGGATTGTGTGCAGATGGGCAATCACGGGCAGCTCGCAGGAGGCAATCACAACTTCTACTTGGTGCCTCTTTCGTTTTCCTGCCTACTTACATCTGCCCAACCGTCTGTTCATCAATCCTGGGAGCATCCATCACGGCACAGGATGAGTCCTACTGAGTCAGACACTCTGCTTCAGTTCATGAAATGAGCTGGCAAGATATTCCAGCCTTGGCACCCTCGATACAGAAGATTTCAACCCTCTTAGATATTTTTCTGCTAGAGAGGAATAGCGGGACAGATTAAATAATAGAAACAGTCATTCAGCAAAGCAGCTGTTGAATGAAAACATGGGAAATGGATGAAATTAGGGAAAAGTCATCCCTCTAGCTAAGGGTCAGGACGAGTAGTAAGCTGGGCTGAAGGGATACAAGATTTTGGGCTGCAGAGGGCTGAGCAGGATGAATTCCACCACTAATGAGCTTAGTGAATAAGCTCATTACCTAATGAGCTCTATTGAACAAGCTTGAATTCCTGCCTGGGGAAAGCCCTGCCGTAGATCAAGCATAGGTAAACAGCTCCATCAGTTTACACACACTGGCCTCCGAAGCTCAGCAGCAGGCTCAGGGCCATTGGCAGAGCCTTTCCCTGCATGTCAGGAAGGATCAGAAAGGCAGCAAAGAGCAGAGGCTCCTTTCCAGATCTGTCCTTTCTGCACAAGTGGGGATCTGGAGGAGGATGCACCGACACGACTCGTTACCACTCAACGTCCTGGAAACTTTCCTTCACCATTTACATCAGAGCCTTCAGCCTCCCCAGGCACTGCAGAGCTGGACCAGCAAATCTCCAGAGAACCTAAACCGTGTCAAAAATGCTCCTGAAATGGTTCATCTCCTGAATCTCCATCTCAAACCCCGGCCTTGCTTTGGTGCCTGGGGAGATCTGTCAGAGCAGATGCCAATTCCGAGGGTTTGGAAAAGACCCAAAGGAAATCTCACATCCACACTGCCTCGTGGACAATTTATTACCCAGAAAGGCAGGAGGCTTGGAGTGCCTGTGAGGAATGGCCCAACTTCCCCACCTGCTGCTTAGTGCAGCTTTCAGTTCTCGTGACTTGGAAGGGAAAAGGGAAAATGAGATTTCAGAGAAAGAGAAAAGATCTATAGATGAAATCTTCATTTTGACTTAACATAGCAACATTTGCATTTATTTTTGCCATTTCTTCTTAAATTTTCAGCACATACTGAAATATTGCCAGAAGTACTCATTTCCTGTAGTTGTGCCACTCCAACCCCTGGCACTGTCCATCACTTGTCTGTGACCACCTGAGCAGGGCTAAAGAATGTTGGAAGAAGAAAAGGGAGGGAAAATGCATAAACTTTCCAATAAAACATAATGGTTAGTTTGGTGGGAGATAAAGATTTTGAGTAGAAAATTGGCATTGAGGCTTTAAAAATATATATCTAAAGCTCTGCACACATGCCCTGAAGTGCTCAGCCCAGGGTAAACAAACACAGGCAGCTCGTTGTACGTGTCAGGATATATTCACATGATTGCAGCAGGAAAGTCTGGCACCAAATGTACTGTGAACTGAAGATGAATTTCAGCAGCTTTTGTGATTCATTTTTTGTCAGAAACAAAGGCTGTGGCTGGAGCTGCTCGTGTGCCGTGCCCAGGGGTTCCTGCAGCACAACCCCTGCCCTCAGGAGAGGCTGGGGCTCTGTGTCCCTCCAGGGGGCCCTGGCAGCTCGGCCACCCCTTGGGGTGTCACTGTGGGATGTGTTTGTCCTGGTGCTGCCACCGGGACCCCGGGTGCTGCAGGGCAGCCCGAGTGATCCCAGGGGCAGCGAGGGCTGCGGGCAGGAATCTGCCCGGGACAGCAGCCCGGGGGCACCAGCTGCTGGCCAGGAGCCACACAGGGGCTTCGTGGGGCCCCAGGGCATCCTGAGCTGCGAGGGGATGGAGGAGCAGCCAGAGCAGCTCCAGGCCCTGCACCCAGGGCACGGGGCTGGAAGGAGAGGAGCTCTGGGGATCCCTCCCAACACAAAGCGTGCCACGATTGTGGGAGTTCCCAGCTCTCAGGAAGTGATCAGGTAACCAGGCACAGCCAGCTGTCCCCTCAGCCACAGCTGGGCTGCTGAGCAGCAGCTCTGCTGCCAGCCAGGCACTGTGCCCAGGGCATGGGGGCACCCTGTGAGTGGGACAGGACCCAGCCCCGGGGGCTGCCACCCAACCCTGTGTGCAGGCTGGACAAAATAGCAAAGAGCTCCACCTCCTCTCACAGAGACAAGAGAATGGTGAAAAAAATCACACAGCACTTTAGATGGCAGAATGAAAGACGTTCCACAGGTCTGAGTTTTGCAGGGAACATGATTTAGCAAAATGCAAACAGGAGTCGTTTCTCTCCCAGACGCTGATTTATTATTTAATACTAAAATACTATAAATAACAAATCTGCAGAATCATGCACCAAGGAAGGGAGGGATGTGTGGAGGAGCCCCACAGCTCCTGGCAGGCTGTGCCAGGAGAGGCCAGGGGCACAGTGGGGCTGTCCCTCAGCTGCCTTTCTGTCACTGCTGCCCTGGGCTGCTGCTCAGAGCAGGTCACAGCCCAGCTGCAGCCAGAGGGGAGGCTCACAGCTCACCGGGGCACCAGGCTCTGCTCTGGGCTCAGCCAGGCTCTGCTCTGGGCTCAGCCAGGCTCTGCCTGGCCCAGGAGTCCTTCCGTGTTTTACACAGCAACTCCCCCACGTGAAGAGCTGCACTTTGTGACAGGTGCTGCCACACGGGATGGGAACTGCCAAATAACAGCAGAATCAGCTCGTTTGAGTTGCAGGATAATGTGAGGCTGGGGCTCCTACTGTATAATCATTCTAAAGTACTCTTAGATATGCTCTCTATGGTAAAATTGGATTTTTAGCAAAGACATAGTCCAAATGCTCAGCATAACAAATTCTAATCACAGCAGTCAGTTTGCTATCTAAGATGCAATGCATTCTCTAGATCTTTTTTTTCCACATATCTTTTAAATGCAATTTTCTGTCCCACTCTGTTGAAGATCAGGTTAAATCAATGAAATAGAAATAGTGTTGTAATATTATATCCTATGGCAAAAGACTAACATTGCTTCTAGTCAGGAACTGTAAAAGTGATAAAGCCAAACCAGATTTCATGGAACTCTGCAGCTCCCTGAGTGTCTTTCTCTCTGCTTGTCAGTGGAACAAGGCACTGAGCCCCTCTGACACACCCCCAATTTCCAGTTGTTCCAGATCCCTTGTCCACAGGAAAAAAAACCCTTTATCAAGGGCAGCCACATCTACAGGTACAGAACAACGACTTCAAGGCTCTTTAATTGCATTTGCTTCCATTTCAGAAGAGTTCCTTGGTTTTCTTGAATAACCTGACCTTTCACAGGACAGAGCACGTGCCTGTGCTCAGGCACAGAGCCCAGGGATCCACAGTGCCATGAGCAGAGCGAGTGCTCAGCCCTGCAGGATTCACCTGGGAGGGAGTCAGATCCAGAGGATGTGTAAAGGCTTCCTGGGGATTACGTGCAAGACATGAAAAGCAATCACACTGCCAGATGTGGTAAAACATAACCATAAAATAGAGCACTGAAAGCCTGAAAGATTTGGCATTGAAGCACAAGGATTTTTAAATGCCACCATTCAGATATGGTAGAAAATTATATCACTCTTGCAAACAACCCTCCAGTACTGAGTGGTAGGAAAAAAACCACAGACCTGAGGAAAGACACAGAGAGAGACAGGTCTCCTCGGCCCAGCCCATCTTTCCCAAATTCTTTTCCTTTCCTGGTATTCAAACTTGTATATAATTCAAGAGGAGTTCATTCTGTGCTGCTAGAACAGGGGAAACAACAGGACCTGTGCATACTTTGCTCATCATTCATTTCTGATATGTACCACGGGTGGGAACTTCACAACAAACCATCCTCAGTGCCCAGACAAAAGTTGCTCCTGATGTGCTGACACACTCCAAGTTGGATCTGAGAGTGGCCAGCCCTCAAGAGGAACCCAGCCCCTGCCTGTGCTGGGCCAGCCCTGTCGGGGCTGTGGATGGAAGGTGTGACTCCTGCTCTGAGGAGGCACAGGGAACACACCAAGCCCACAGGGATCAGGAAATGAAGCCTCATCTTCCAGAGATTTGGCTGATGAAGAGATTGCATTCAGCTGTCAGTGAAAGGCCTTTTCCTTCTCCCCACATGCCCCCCGTGGTCACAGCTCACTCACAGCAGCGTGGCAGGAGGGCTCTCAGCAGAAGGGATATTGGCTTTTTGCCCACCGTGAGTAATAGGCTTTGTCAGGAATGATCTATTGAAAAACCCAGACCTGCTCAGGGCTGTCTTTCAGACAGACACAACCATTCTCGAGGCTTCACTGCAGGGCTGGAGCTCACAGGGGTGACCAGGGCTGCCCTGGGCTCGTGGCCACAGCCACGGGCACCCTGCACACTCCCAGCCTGGCACCAGCACTCAGGGACACGGGAAGGGCACCCAGAAAGAGCAGCCAGGTTAAGGATTAATTGCTCCTTTGCTTCCCCAGACCCTGTCCCCACAGGGAGAGCATCTCTCCTGCTCAGTCCTCAGCCCAGGAGTGGGAATTGCCCAGCTGGGAGGGGCAGGGGAGCACAGCTCCAAAGCACTTTGCTTCTGCCCCACTCTGGTGTTTGTGCACTGCAAGCTCAGGGGGTTCATTCCTGAGGCTCAAAGATCCAGTTTTAGGGGTTAGGGAAGAAAAGAGCAGCTACAGAAAGAGAAGAGCTTCCAAGGGCTGGTTATTTCTGCTGCCTCTCCTGCCGTTCTTTTCATGATGTGCATCCTCCCAAAATGCCATTTTGTCCTCCCAGCCACACAGTGATTTTGTGGTGCTGTTTTGGGGACTGTTTTTGAGGGGAAGGGCCTGTACTGAGTGTGGTGGGGGACCCGAGCAGCTGCCAGGCTGTGCTCTGAGATGATCTCAGAGACTGATGTGCTCCCAGCTCACTATTGACACCTGGGGTGGGTAAAGGAGATTTGCTTTGGCATCTCCTTCACTTCTCAACCCATCTTCTCCAGTGCTTTCACCCCTCCAGCCTGCGTGTGGAAAGGACAGCCAGTTCAATTACAGGTGTGGGACACAGCTGCACCATTTGCAGCCCAATGTGCTCGTGCAGCCAGAGCTCCTGCACACTCCCCCTCACTTTTGCACCAGATACAAGAGCAACAGGTTCCTTTGCAGTCAGGAAACCTCTCCACGTATCACTGGACTGATAACAAAGGGAATAAATAACTCAGGAGATTTTAATGACATTTCTGTACCAAGTCTGTCAGAGCACGTTACAACCATTTATTCAAGCTCATTGCCTTCCTGCATAAACACTGACATCTCTATTTTGCAGGTGTAAAATCCAAGCCAGAGAAAGACTGAACTTCTCCTACACAACCCACAAAATAGAGAGCTCCCCACAGCTGCTCTGGGGCAGCAGCACATTTCTGAGTGCAGCAGGGGAAGCCGTGCACTGCTCAGGCCAGCACCTGCAGCAGAACCACGGCCTGAGGCAGCTCTGACCAAAGCATCCCCTCCTCCAGGGAGACCTTGATGTCCACAGAGGGTGACCAGAACAGGTCACCTCCTGCAGACAGCAAGGGGTGGCACTGAGATTTTCTGATGTGTGTTCAGAGACTCAGTCTGGCACTTTTCCACCTGTAATTTTCTTGCTCATCTCTGGAACATCTGTAAATTCTGCTGCCCAGGTGGCTCATTTTGACACTGCTCATTTCAGTTCTGTTCTCCCACATTTGTGACCCTTAGAAAAGCAGAGGCACAAATCCATTGAGGAGCTATTTATTGGGGTCGACTGAGACTGGTGTGTTGTTTCTATTCCTTTAGAGAAACCCACAAAATTCTACAGGGTCAAAGCCAACATGAATACACAAACAGCAGCTGCCTCAGCCTTCCAAAAGGATTTTGTAGCATTCCAGGAACTCGCACTGCAGTATAAACTTCACTTTGAAATAAAGGACACTTTGTGATTTTTAATTGCCTCCTAACCTTTCATTAATTGGGCTTTATGCAGTGAGCAACATCACAATAATAGGTCTGCAACCTCTGTGCAGAATGCAAATGGGCCACAATGAGGGGAGAGCACCTGAGCGTGCCGAGCCCCAGCCCCAGCGGGAGCTCTTGGTCTCACCCACCACAACAGAGACTTCCCAATTATCCAGTGGCCTTTTTTCACTGGAATTACTTTCAGAACAAGCAACATCTGAAAAACATTCCAGACACAGCACAAACTTTGGCATTTGCTCATCGGAGAGGCACAGAACAGCTCTACAAAGCGATGTCTTTCTGCAGCTCTGAAAAGTCACATTCGAAATTTATTTCCATAATAATGAGTCTAGCGAACAGTTTTGTCAGAAAGACTTATTTGCATGCCTCACATTTGTGTTTTCACGTAGTTTCTGAACTTGCCGTGAACAACAGGCTGTGTGGCGATAGCAGCAATAATCCCGAGGGCAGGAGTTCGTTGCGGCCCCGGGAGCCGATCCCGCAGGAGCTCGGCGTGCCTGGGCTCCCCAGCTCCGGGAGCTTTGGCCAGGGGTGCCCCGGGGTGCGCAGGGCGCTGGGGGTCTGTGCAGGGCTTGGATCCCCCGCGGGACACCCCGTGACTGATTCCAGCCGGAGGAACCCCAGCCCAGCCCTGCCAGCCCCGCAGGGCGAGCAGCAGCCCTGGCCACGGCGGCAGGTCCGCTCGCCAGCCCGGGCGGGGTCCCAGAGCATCCCGGGGGTGCTGCCCACCGAGGGGCTCGGCAGTGCCAGCTCCGGCTGTGACAGCAGCACCTGAGACCTCTCCCTGCAGCGCCCGGCTGGAAACGCTTCCCAGCAGAAACCTGGTGCCTCTTGGGGCTCACGGTGCCATTTGTTCTAATTCTTGGTGACATTTCATTTCACACGCTATTAAATGACCCCCTTCAGAAGGATGAAACAGAAATTTGCTTTAGAAGAGGGGAAAAAATAATGTGTGCTTTAGGACAAAACAAGCTCCTGATTTATTTTCCTGATGAAGTTAACACGTGAGGTGCAGAGCAGCCAGCCAGCCCTACCCAGTGCTGCTGTGTCGGCCGTAATTCTGTGTTTGGGGACTGTGGCAGCAAAGTCTCTAAAGTCACCGCACATGCTTCTGTGATTATTGGCATTTTCACGCCATCAAACTGTTTCTACTCAAAGTAATGCCTCCCTTTGTTTGTGAGCAGAGAAGGAAAGCTCTCTGTAAACAGCCGGGGTGGTGCCTGCAATTACACGGTGCTGGATAATGGAAGGACAAGCGTGAGGAACTTCTATGAATCATTTTTTATGTGAGCAATTTCGCAGTGACATATTCTATCAATCACCTCTGTGCCGTCCGGGGGGCAGGCAGGTCTCCTGACACCTTTTATACCTTTCTTTGAGCGCTATAAAATGACCTCAGGAGATGGAACAAGGCACTAAAAGCGGCTGAGAATCTTCTCACGGGGTGACAGGGAGAATTATTCGGGTCCGGGCAGTCTGGGGACGCGAGGGACAATGGCCCCGGGAGCAGCACGCTCACAACACCCAGGAACCGATGTGAGCAGAGCTGGAAAAACAGCGAGCAGGCTCCTGGAAAATCAGCTTCCTCTGGCTTTCCATGGGCTTTAGCTCCCAACGTGCCACATTTATCTTTTATGGTGATTAAAGCTCAGCAAAGTCATTAATACTGAGATTTCCCTCACTATGTCCCATTCAAAAATAGACTTTTTGACTTGTTAATAGACAACAACCCCCTTTTCCCCTTCCAAACTGGCTTTCCTAGGGGAAATGCAAGACTGAAAGCCTTGTGAAGGAGTCCGTTTGTTTATGGCCAATCGACAGCATAATGAGTGCTGGAAAAATGCAATTTGTGGGGATAAACAAAGCCCGTTATTGGCAGAAATCCCACAAGATCGTGCTGGGATGCACTGGAGCAGCTGGCAGGGGATGTCCCCAGCATCAGCCTGGGGGCTGCAAACGTGGGCATGGAGGGGGTGGTGCTGTCCCCAGCCACACCTGAGCAGGGGGACACAAGGACACAGAGACAGCCCCACTGGCCAAGCTGCACTCCCACTTCTCCAGCAGCCAAAACCCCTAGAAACTAACCTTGGGGAAAATTCTTTGGAAAAACAGAAGAATTTTGAGGATGATGTGAACTTCGACTTTCTCAGTTTTTAAACTAGGATTATGTCACATAATATCCTTAAAGATATTCCCCAAGGCCAGTCACTTTTACAGTGAATAATATCTAATCACCCATTTCTTCTCATATAATATACTACTGCCTTCTAAATTTGCCAATCTAATTAGCCCTTTCCCCTAACACTCAGTATGATTAAATCTGTATTAAAACTTTCTGTGCAGCACAAGAGGAGACACACCTGAGCATTTTCTAAATTTAGCAGAGGACAATATTTAATGGGTTATTTATGGATGCTGGAGTTGATGCATAAATGAATTCTGATTTGATTTCTTCAGCCTCCTTATTTTTTCCTCAACTCCCTCCAATTGTGTATCAAGCAGATTAGAAATTAGAATGGAGAAACCTACCTGGAGCCATCTATCAAGGGTCTTTCAGAACTAAATTAACAATGAGCACTTCATGCAGAAAGAGGAGATAAAAACCGGGTTACTTTATACTTCAGCTTCATCATTTTCTGAGCTGTGTCAGACCAGAGACATTTGGACTCATCTCAGTTTCCATGTGTTTAAGAAGGGACAGCTTAAGAACTGGAAGCAATTCCTGAGGATTTTCATCACTTGCACGTGACTTTGGTGTGAGTTTTGGGAAGGCTGGCAGTATTTGGGGTGGTCAGCAGGCTGGCTCTGTGCTGTGGAGCAGTTCCTGGTCCCCAGCAGAGGCTGCAGCTTTGCCCAAGCCTGGGCCCAGGAGGGCTCTGGGGGATCTCTGGGGGCTGCAGGAGCTCAGAGTGCCCCCCAGGAGCAGCAGCAGCTGGGGCTGGCTCCTGGGCTCAGCAGGGAATTCCAATTGTCCAGGCAGAGCAGGGAGGATGGGAGACCTGACAGCATCAGCTCCAAGGGAAAAAATCTGTAATGGGATCCCTTCCAAAAGCTTTCAGTGCCATTGCTCAGGCAGGGAGCTGGGAAACCACCCCATGCTGCCTTCAGAGAGCTCCACGGGAGCCTCTGTGTGCCTCTAACAGGAACATTCCTGCTGGGGGTTGCAGGTCTCTGCCCCTTCCCCTGGCAGAAGGATGAGCAGACAAGCAGCACCCTGCAGAAGCACAAAGCACCCCTGGCAGGAGACAAGGAGCCTGCTTCTTCCCAGGGTTTGGGTGACTTCAATTACCCAGTCCCATTCAGGGGAGGGTGAGGTTTGGGATTACTTTGGAGCAATCAATTGTGCCTGGTTGGTTTTATTCAATAAAAAGAGATGGGAGAATCTATTTCGGTTCCCTTCAGGCAATACAAGCTCACAGACTTGTAAAATCTCTGTGCCCCCTTCAGGGCTGCCACAAACCCTCCCCTGGCTGGAGGACAGACCCAATCCTGGAGCAGAGTCACCCTGCACCACCCAGCCAAGCTCAGGTTTGACCTCCAGACAAATGAAGTTGTCAGGACTAATTAAAATGCACTTTTTCTTTCGCTTCTCTCTGCTGGTCAATAAGATAAACACAGGCCAGAGGAACACAAAGAACAGGCTCTGTGCACTCTGGACTCTCAAAGATGCTTCACAGCATTAGGCAGCAAACACAAAAGCTGAGCTGGTGTTTTTTTTATTTCTGGGTAAATGTGTGTCCTTCTGTTACTTTTGGCACGGAAGAAAAGAAATATGCTTCTGCCTAAACATTTCAGAATGGCCACAGGACTTCAAGCAGGTCCTCGTTAGATTTGTAGTCCTGTGACTGGAAGACATGCCCTAAAATCTCTTTTGGGGAGGTAGGAGGGTTGTTCCTTTGGAGTGAAAGGAAGGGTGGGAGCTGTGCTGGTGAGAGCCAGGAGCTTCTCCCCGTGCTGGCCCCCAGACAGCGACCCTGGGGGCTCAGGGGCTGCTGCCCTCAGCAGGCTGTGGCACTGAGGGGCTCAGCAGCAGCTCTGCCCTGCCCTGGCACCACCACAGCTCCCCAGAGCAATTCCCTGCCCTCCCCGAGGAAATCAAAGTGCTCTTGCTGCAGCCAGTTCCTGCAATGGGGGACGAGAGATGCTGCATTGTCAGTGAAGTGTGAGACACTGTGAACTGTGGCTGTGCTTTTGCAGCCCCTGCCCAAGCTGAAGCTCTCACTGAGCTCAGGGTAACCTCCCAGTCTGCTCCTACGTTTGCTTTGCAAAGAAAAGGAGAACATAAAAAAAATAATGGAAAAGGCCCTTTCCCCCCTTTACTTAAGTATCACCTGAAGGTTTAAATGTAGTAATTAAAAGTCCCTCTATGCTTCTGCATGAATTTTTAAATATAGTCATTAAAAATAAAATAAACCCTTGCAATGATCTGCCTTACATAACTTCCTCCACAATTTAAAAATAACTTGTACAACTTTCTAGTACTCAGTGTGCATCAGAGCAATTAGAGAGAGGCAGGTAAGAGCGAGCTCGAGCCCCCAGCCAGCCCTGCCTTCCCCAGAGCTCTCCCTGGGCAGCAGGGTCCCCCTGGGAAGGGGTGGGGCAGGCAGGGACAGACCCCAGCCCAGGGCTCCCCTGCCCTGGGCTCTGGCAGGGGCAGCTGCCCTCGGGGCTGTGGGACCCTCCCCAGCACAGGGGCTGGGAGCAGCAGGGTCTGCAGCACAGCCTGGCTCCTGCACAAGCACCAGGGCCATTCTGGTCCTACAGATACTAAAGGCAGGGGAAAAGCTGATTAAAAGCCCCAAGAGTGTAAATACAAACTGGAGCTCTCTCTGTGCTGGAATCACCCAACACATTAATAGCATTCTGTAAAACCTCTCTGCCTTGGCCCATCCAGCTCTGAATCCTCTGCTCTGAACCAGGGCAGGACACAGGCTGAAGGCTCTTCTGTTCCAGATAAAGTTCCTGAGAAAATCTCAGGAGCAGCCAAAAAGCTGGAAGCCACTAGGAACTGCAGAGTGGAAAGGAATGACCATGTGAGAATGATAAATGTGTTGGAAAATAAGGGGAGCGAGGAGATAGATCAACACAGGTCCATAAATCATGGCTCACATGATGGATTTGCTATGCCAGCTCTGCCTGTTGAACTGTTAAAGCAATGCTAAAATATGATTGAGGCACATGTGAGAAACTCTAGGCAAGTCTCCCAGGCCTTCATCCCTGTAAATTATTACAGCTGTACTCACCTAAGTTTACATTAAATTAGGATCCAGCCAGTTTTAGCTACAGAGAGAATTATTGCTGAGCATACATCAGGCAGAGCATCATCAGGGACTCAGGCACGCAGTTCTCTATTTCCCAGCTGTATCCCACCCCAAACGCCTCCAGTTCCCGGAGCTCCCTCCTGCCAGGCTCACACAGCGCTGCCCGGGCGTGCGGGAGGAGCCCAGACCGGGGAGGAGCAGGGACAGCCCCGGGCACCCTGAGACGCCCCCGGGCTGGACCAGCTCCCCGGGCAGCCCCCAGCCCGTGCCGGCTGCCGGGGACCCGGGGATGTCCTGGGCTCTGTCCCGGGGCCGCTTTGCTGTGTCACTGCAGGGCTATTTATAGAGCCGGGCTGGAGCCAGGGATCCGGGGGATGTTGACTAGGATTCGTCCATGAATAAAACATGGATATTTTCCTGGCTGCAGGAGCTAAGAGCTGCTTTAGATTTAATGTTTCGCTCTCTGATCAGACTCAGCTGCTGAGGCAGTTACTTGTGCTTCAGACACAAAGTGGGATTTGAGACTTGGACTGAGAGAAAAGCTCACAGAAAACAAACACATTTGTCAGGCAGCATCGGGCCTGGCAGACACTGCATTCTTGCAGATTTAAATCCGAGATTAGGAGGGAATTCCTGGCTGGGAGGGAGGGCAGCCCTGGCACAGGTGTCCCAGGCCAGGCTGGACGGGGCTGGGAGCCCCTGGGGCAGTGGCAGTGTCCCTGCCAGGGCAGGGCTGGGATGAGCTGAGCTTCAGGGTCCCACCAACCCCAAACCAGTCTGGGATGCTACAGAGTTAAGAGCATTAAACCAATAATTTATCACGAGCGGCTCCATGGGCAGGGGATTCACCAGCCTGGGCACACATCTCTTTTTGCTGATCAGTACAAACACAAGCCTCCTGTTACCTGCACAGTTCCACTTCCCAGTCCCTCTCTCTCCCACTAAAAATGGATGCCAAGTTTCCTGCAGTGGCATCTGAGCTGTGAGATGGCAGAAGGAAGGTCAGGGTGGTGGCTGTATTTCTCCATACAGCTTGCAAGTAGGTCAGGTAATATAGGATTTGGCATCACTCTCAAAGTAATCATAACTGGAATTAAATTTAGATTTCAATAATGAAGGCACTTGTAAAAGTCAAAACTCCAGGCCCGTTTTTGTGGCCCCCTCTCCCTCCTGCAGGAGCCACCCGTGGCTCTGAGTGCCCCCGGAGGACCAGGAGCACACAGACAGTGCCAGCTCACCCGGGAGACTTTTCAACATTTTGCCAGTGTTTTGTCAGCTTCACTGGACAAATGGTCCCGTGGTTATGTAGAGCACTTTCATGGCAACTTTCACTGTCAAATTTCGATTTATAACAAACATAACCTTACAAGTGCCTCTGCAAGATGAATAAACACCAGCAGCCTGGGAAGGGAGAGAGCTGCCCAGCCTGCCCCAGAGTGACACAACAAGCCAGAGAAAGCACAGCTTCTCCTGGTGTTTAAATCTTCATTACCTGGAAAATTCCCTTCTCGGGTTCAGAAAGGCTTAGGTTTAATGCATACTTGTCATGGCTCACGAAATTGCTCGGTTTCAGTTGGATTCACAAGAAAAAAAATAACAAAACAGTGCAAGAAGTTAATTTCCCAGTGTTTCAACCCATCCTGCATCAGAAAACCTGAGAGCAGAAAGCCCGACCTAATGAGATAACCCAGGTTACTATTTCAGGGCTAACTGCACTTGGGAAGAACAGAAAGAAAAGCCCATTACTGACTGATAAATAAAATAAAACTAATTTTCCAATGTATTCTGTAAATCAAAACACTCAAAGAACCTCTAAGACTGTATTAAAGCCGAGAAAAACGTAACATGAAATCAATGTTAAAGGCCATCTCAACATCCTTTTATCTAACCAAAATTGTAAACACACTGCTCCTTTCCCAAAGCACAAAATCCATTTACACTTTGCATACTTGAAAAGAAGTCTAATGCATTTTGAAAACCACAGACTTAACTGCATGTTTCTCCCATTTAATACAACGCAGCTTAATAAGATTTGCAGGAGGCACAAAAGGCAAATTGAGCCCTAGGGTTGAACACACAATCTCAGGTTCCCAGCAGAGAGGCAAACCTGGTGATGGGGAAAATGTAACAGCAAAGGGATCAAAGCAGGATAAAGGATGACCAGAAAAAGGAGGGAAGAGTCAGGAAGCACCGATTCAGCACTCGCCTGCCCGCAGTACTTCTGGGAACACTTTGCAGATAGTTGGTAGCACAGACAGAGTCGGTCTCAAAGCCCGCTCCGGAAGGATTTTGTTTCTCGGGGATGGGTGTTCCCGAGCCGGGGCTGCAGAGCAGCGCTGCTCTCCCACTCCCCCTGCCCCCTGCCCAAACACTGCGGGCCGGAATTTCTGAATATGAGAGAGAAAAACTGCCCCGGCACGAGCTTGGGAGGACAGGTCTGGAAACATCCGAGACTTGCAGCTGTTTGGAGCCATCCCTGGAACTGGCCATCCACCACCCATGGATGTACCCCTCACAATTATCCAGGGCTTTTGATCTCTCCACTGGCATCTGCGTGTCCTGCAAGGGCTGCAGAAGCACTGAACAGTGAATTTCTCATCTTGCAGTCCTCCTTAAGCTGCTCCCAGCACTCACTCCCACAGCCCCTGGGAAGCCCCTGGTGCCGAAGCACAAACCCAGGTAACATTTTTCCCTCTGCTCAGAATCAGAGAGGCAGACATTAAGCTTGGTTTAAAGTGCTGTGTACACAGCAGAAAGCTGAGAGCTTATCCACAAGTGGTCTGAGGCATGGCACAAACTCAAATGACTCAACACAACAGATGCTCTTTATACCTGTCTGGCTCTCAGCACAGTGAGTGCTTTGATCCAAAGCTTTTATGGCAAAGCTCGAGCCAGAGCTCTCTGGGGAAAACAGAGTCCTGTGGACTGGAGAAAGCCTGGATCAGGCTGTCAGATGGAGGAGCTGAGCATTGCTTTTGGGGTCAGGAATGCAAAATGTGCATGCTCAAAATTAAAAATATCCCTCCTGTGCAGTCACTGTGAGAACTTACGTTAATTGTCCCCCTAAAAACACCTCCTAGCACTGGGCTGGGAGCAGAGAACCCCCTGGGAAATCACTGCACGAGGCTCTGGCCCTCTCTGGACATCCCGCGTTGCCAAGGCAGTCCGCAGGAATGACAGCATCAGTGCCCGAGGAAAGGGGAAGGGGTCGAGCGGGCTGGGAGCAGATTTCCATGAAAAAAATCAGACAGTGACTTTGGAGGAGGCAAGGAAATTACCAGGGATGACATTTGTCCTTTTCTCCACTACTGCAGTGTGCCCACTCCCTGGTTCTGACACAAAGTTCTGAATGTGCAAATAAATCCAGGAGAACCTGGGATCCCTGCTGAGGAAAGAAACCCGGTGGGGCTCCTGCACTTTGGCTTCTCAGCCTCCCGAGCATTTCCTTCTCTCACCCGTCTCCATCCCGTACCCAGCAGGTGTTTCCATGGCAACGCCGAGTAAAGCCATCCTTCCCTCTGACACGGGAGAAATGTTGAATGGCTGAAAGGAACCGGCTTGGGAAAACCTGGAAATTCAACTAAAAACAGGAAAGGCGATAATGGAAGGTGAAGGTGGAAAGCTGCCCGGGGGGTGAAGCCCTGCGGGCTCTCGGTGGAGCCCAGGGCAGTTTGCTGTTTCTCCCTCCCTCCGGGGAGAGGGAAGAGGGGGCTTTGCTCCCTCCTGAGATGGGCAGCACCCCGGCAGTCCTGTCCCTTCGTGCAAGCCTCCTCTTGGAAGTAATTCTCTAATTCTGTTTTATCACCTCGAAATGATTCTAAGGGACCCAGAGAGCAAGGAACGAGCAGCAGAGCCCCAGATTCCCCCCAAGGAATGGCTGCACTTGAAAGCTTATAACTCTTCCAGTAAATCAGTGTAATTTGTGCTCTGATGTCCTGCACGGCTTTACAAGTGACAAATCAATCATTATCCAAACACCCTTTGATAATCAGTGTGGTTCCATTAATTATGATAAATGCTTTCAGCAGCTACAGTATGTGGATGCAATGTGTAATTGCTTGGGAATTGTATTACCCTACTTTTCTACTCACGTCCTCAAGTACAAAGTCTCTGAGAAAGTGCCACACTCCAGCAGCTGAAGGCAGAGTTTACACAATCCACCCTTCCAAGTGTTTAATTGGAGCAAATGCACAGTCCATTAGTATTACTGTTATTAAATATTAAGTAATATTCCTTGAAAAAGACCCATTACAGCTTTACAAATCACAAATATGCAGGAGGAGTGTCTGAGTCTCCTGACCCCGGGGATTAATTGCAGCCGTTGTTGCACAGCAACGCAGCGCAGGCGATCAGGACCTCACCTAATGAGGAACACTGCATCCAATTGGAATTGCAGGGAAATTTAGCCTGGCAGAAGGCAATTACCCAATTCCAGACCTGGCTGGGCTGCGGGGCTGCTGTGTGCTTAGAAAGTGCATCTGGAGCCAGTGGGAGAGGGCAGCGGATGAGGAACGTGGAATTCCCATCGTCTCAAAGGCACGAGAGGGGAGGGGCTGAGAGACTCCGAATCGAAGTGACAAATCCCACAAACAGCTCCGTGGATGCATCCCCAGGGCACAAACCTGGGGATCCAGTGCCACAACGCCTCCCTGGGAGCAAGAGTTCAGCTGCCTTTTCTGAAAGAACCAACATTTCTGTCAAAACCAGGAGCTGTTGTCAAAATAAGGCAACACGAATTTAGAAAAGGTTATAATTCTTTGAATTCATGGAGAAATGGCTCTGCTGGCAGGGTTCCCACTTGCTCAGGGTCTCTTTTTCAGGAGCAATTCGCATTTGTCACTGTGAGTGACAGGATGCTGAACTGGGCAGATTTTTGGTGTGGCTGCTCACGAGGGTGCCTGTGTTCACATTCCCCCCATCCTAAAGATCACAAGGAGTTGGATCTAGGATTTACAAGCTTTAAGGGAGTTTTCCCGGGGATTTTGGCAAAGCAGAGCAGCAACATTAATTGTCTGGGAAACCAAGAGCACATGTTTGAGTGCTAGTACAGCATCTGTGCTATTCCTGCAGGAACTGTTGCAGGGCAGAGGATCTGAAGGTCAGTTTTAAGCTAGAAAGGTCTTGTTTGTTGGAAAAGTGGAAAAAGGTGGGCATGGAATAAATACTTGTCCAGACTAAAGCAGCAGCGAGGCAGGCAGGGAGGGAGGGAGGTGTGCAGGAGCAGTGCCTGGGGAAGGCAGCAGGGCAGCTCCTCCTCCCCTGGCACCCACAGGGAGCAGGGACGGTGGAGCAGCTTCGCAAGAGCTGGAGGATTCAGCATCACGGGAAATCAAAGCAAGAAAAGGAGCAGGAAGGGGAGGAATTGGGATTCAGACCCCACCAGCAGCCAGGGCCCAGCAGGAGCCTCCACAAGGAAACTCCTGCTGTGCTCAGCCCAGATGGGAGCAGCAAAACAACAGCCCCGGGCATCCCGATGCCCTGGCAGGAAGCACGGCGATGATCACCGAAAGAGCAATCTGTAAAGCACAAAGATAAGCAACAGTTCTGCTTAAATGACTGCTTAGAGAGGATTTTCTCCCTGAATTTGACTTTTAAAGACACGGTTTTCATGAAAATAATGAGGGCTGTTTAAATTCTGAGTCTAAACATCCTATTCCCAATGCTTGTACTTCAAGACATCCATTTTGCAGGGGAAAGGATCCTTCTTATTTGATGCACATGAAAGAGGGGTTTGCAGGGAATGTAGAGACACTCATATTTATGTTTCCAGAACAAAACAAACACTTCAGAATAAGGGAGCCCGGGTAGACCCGAGCCTGAGGAGGTTCCTGAGGCACCTCCAGGAGATCCTTTCTGCTGCCTTTTGCCTCTTTACCCTTCAGGCTCTGACCAGAGCCTTCTCTTTCCCTCTTTACACAAGTTCTCCCAAGGAGTTTGTGCTCCCAGGTCCCCACTGATCCTCCAGCCCCCGTGGTCTGTCCCTGTCCTGCCTCCAGGGATGTACCTCAGCACAGTCCTAAGAGTTACATCACTTTTTTAGCAAAGAGGGGTTTAACCCTGTATTTTCATCAATTTTCCCTAAACCTCTTGGCATTAAAGGATCTGAAAATAACCCCCCTTTTATATTTGGTGTGGTTTTGGAGTCTAATTTAGAAATGGTTTGAGAAGAGCTTTTTTTTTTCCTTTTTAGCCTTTATATCAGTCATTTTATCTGATATATGATAAGCTCAGATGAGTTTAAACTGATTCATCCTATTTTGTAATGTTTAAATGTACTTTGCTGAAGCTCCATCATAATGTCACACACTTTTAAAATGAATAATTCATCCTGCCCACCTTTTCTGAAATGCCAAAAGGATACTGTGCCTTTCCAGAGAGGAGCAAATACCTTCACTAAAGAGTACACAAGGAAACAAAATAATTTAAGAGCAAATACCAACCCCAGCTGCAGCACTGCAAATCTCAATAGTGTGACTCCTGTGGGATAATGCCTGCGAGCCCAGCAGGGAGGGGGAAGGAGCTCGCCCAGGGTCAGCCCTGCACGGGGCACTGGTGGCCCTGGGCTTCCTTAGGGAGCCAAGGATCAGGGTCAGGACCGGGACTGGGATTGGGATCAGGGTCAGGATCAGGGTCAGGATCAGATCAGGGTCAGGATCGGATCAGGATCAGGATCAGATCAGGATCAGGATCAGGATCAGGATCAGGTTCAGGATCAGGATCAGATCAGGATCAGGATCAGGATCAGGATCAGGATCAGATCAGGATCAGATCAGGATCAGGATCAGGATCAGATCAGGATCAGGATCAGGATCAGGATCAGGATCAGATCAGGATCAGGATCAGGATCAGGATCAGGGTCAGATCAGGATCAGGATCAGGATCAGGGTCAGGATCAGGATCAGATCAGGATCAGGGCACTCTCTGTGTTTGCCAACCAGAATAAAACCCAGGTGGAGTGAAAGAAACCTGGAGAAGAGCACGGGACAGGGAGCAGAGCTGGCCCCAGAGATTTCTGCTGCCAGGGCCCACTGAGCCTGGGCTGGGCAGGTGGCTGGAGTCCCTTTATCCCCTTCCAGAGCCCAAAGGGGCTCCAGGAGAGCTGGAGAGGGGTGTGGGACAGGGGATGGAGGCACAGGGCACAGGGGAGTGGCCCCTGCTTTGGTCACAGCCACCTGCCCAGCAGGGACCAAGGAGGTTGTCCTGGCAATGCCAAATAAATCGTTTTGTCCCTGGGTAGCACTGAGGGAAGGCAGGAGGAGGGAGCAGGGCCCTGTGCAGCTCTGCCTGGCTCCAGCAGCCCCGGGTGGGAGCAGACTGCAGCACCCCAGAACCCTCCCCAGCCCCACAAACACAGCTGAGGCCTGAATCTCCATTTGTGTTCCATAAATATTTGATGCAAGGGTATTTTTACTGAATCCTGGAGAAGGCAGGAGATGCACTCTGCCCTGGAGATACTCACGGGTCTGGGAGTGCTGGGTGTGAGTGTGCCAGGAGCAGCGAGGAGGGGACAGCTCTGTCCCACAGCCCAGAGGCTGCCAGCAGAGCCAGCTCTCCAGACACCTGATGAGTCGGGAAGAAATAAAAATCAAAGCAAACTAAAAACCCCCATCAAACTCTGGAGTCATTTTCCAGCGAGAGGCCCGTGCTGCTCATCAAACATTGAAGAGCAGTCTGTGAATATCTGTAAAAATGACCTCATTGCCATTCCTCAAATCTTCCCTTCGAGCCTGGGAGCTCGGTGGTGCTTGCAAAAGAGCACCAGCTGAGTCTGGAGCCCTGTGGCCACGCTTGCCCCTTCAGCAGGCTGCTCTCCCTGCCAGTCACTGCTTTGCTGGGGCTGGGGTGCTCAGGGACAGTCCCTGCCCGTTCCCCAGGCTCCTCCCAAGGCAGGGAAAGGGAACAAAGAGCCAGGTCCTGCCCACCCACAGGGGACTGTGCTGGTTCTGACACCAGCAAGTGTCCCAGGCTGCCCCAAGGCTGTCCAGGGATGGGTCCCACAGCCTCCCTGGCAGTGCAGGCACAGCCCTTTCCAGCAGCCACATCTGTAAACGAGGGGAGGCAGAAATTCCTGTGCATCCAAGGAGTCCCTCAGTGCATCCCACTGTTGCAGGTGGCAGGTCTGGTCTAGCCCTGCTCTAAGTGAAAAATGAGCTGTCTCATTCCTCTGAGGGCCAAGACACCCTTGGGAGGAAAATTAAATCTCCTGCAGCTCCTTTGGGAACAGAGCCCTGCTCCACAGCCTGCTGTCGTCTCCAGGCTTGTCTGGTCCACTCAGGAGGGAAGCACTGGGGACCTGACTTCTGTCCAGAAGTCAAATCTAAAAGGGGCCATATGGTGTAGATTTAAGCATTTGGCTTCTGGTTGAGCTTGGGAAGAAGAGACAGCAGTGAAGTTTTGGATGCCAGTGAAAGCTCAAGGTCCAGCCACAGAAAATCCATTCCTAGGCAATAAGACTTATTTAATGTAACTAAATTACCCTTCCCTGGCTTCACATTCATTGGAGGAAATTGTGTGTGATATTTATCTCTATCTCTGTCTATATGATTGCACAATGTTCCTCTAAAGCTGAGCAGCTGATCAATGGGGAGATGTCCCTTCCTGGAAAAGCCATCCCTCCCAGGCAGCACTGGGATTCAGAGCTGGCTCTCCCAGAAATTTGTAATTTGGGTGTCTTGCCAAAGCCTGGGCTCCCAAATGCCCGGGGAGCAGCAGGGCAGAGTGCACTGGTAAACGAACAGAAGGTGGCCATGGGAGAGCAGGAATTCATTAACAGCTTCTAGGGCCAGAAGGGAAATTGTGCTCACCCTGGGGGTGGCAGCAAGAGCCAGACACCCACGGACTGCAGGTGTGTCACAACCAGGATGAGCTCACGGCTCCTTTGCTCACTTCTGAGGATCAGTCATGCTCTCTATCGAGCTCAGCCCCCTTTCACCATCATCAGTTTTTGGGTGACTCAAGTGACTCCTTTTCTCCATACAAGCTCCTAGGGATCTTTTCCAGTTTCCTAGAGGTATCCCCTGCTTCAAAAGCCCAAGGTCCAGGAGGAGAGGATTTGGAAGTGGAAGGGTGCAGAGGAAGAACAGGGCCCAGGGTCTGAACTGTCCTGAGCTCTGCTCTGAGGCAGCACAGAAAGCAGCACTGATTAAAGAAGTGCTTACAGGAAAGGAGGCACTGAAGTGCTTTCCTGGATGATGGCTGGGACACTGAGGGCCTTGATGGATCCAGCCCAGCACTTCCCTGTGGCACTTAAGTCACTTCTGTTACATTTTGTTATAATTCTGTCACTTTATGAAGCATATCAGGCTTTATCTCTTACTGGCTGGCTGCAAAACGAGCCAAATAAAACTCCTTAATGAGGTCTCAGTGCAGAAACCTTCCCACAGTCCATGGTTTGGGCCCCTTTGACCTCACATGCCCATAAAAAATTACCCTTCCCACACCTCAGGGCTGTGCTCTGGTAACACTGAGTTTTGCATTGCATTCTTCTTGCCTGGAACATGACTGACAGCTGAACCAAGATAAGGGCAAAAGGTCTGGAAAAAATCCAGTTACAGCTCCTTTTTAAGTGATGATTCCATTTAGGAACTAGAAAGTCCTATTCATGAGAGAATAAAAGATCCCCTCCATGGGAACACACACATTTAGGAAGGGGGACACAGTTGTCCTGACTGGGGGGATTTACTGTCTCTGTGGTCTCCTGTCACACCAGTTTAAAGCTCATCTGTTGCTAATGGTTTCAGATTCGATTTTTGGGGTACAAATATGCCGAGAATGAGCCCCAGTGCCAAAGCAGGGGTGTGAGTGGGGGGCTCAAGGCTCCCCAGCTCAGCCTACGTGGCCAGGGGATCTCTGTGCCTCGGTGAGGGTTGTGAGTCACCCAGCTGCTGCTGCAGTAAGTTAATAAAAGAGAGAGGGCAAACATCCTGTTTGTTCCTAATTCCTATCATTGACTAAGATGCAGCTTAATTAACCAGCCCTCTCTCCCTGTAGGACAGTCCATCACCACCTCAGTGAAAACACAGAATGTCCTGAGCTGGGAGGGACCAGGGACACCCAGAGCAGCCCCCAGCCCCAGGCCCCACCCTGGGCATCCCTGGGGGTGCTCCTGGAGCTTGGCAGCCTCAGGGCTGTGCCCATTCCCTGGGCAGCCTGGGCAGTGCCCAGCACCCTCTGGGGGAAGGATTTTCCAGGACCACCCAACCTAACCCTCCCCTGGCACAGCCCCAGCCCTTCCCCGGGGTCCTGCCCCATCACAGAGAGCAGAGCTCAGTGCCTGCCCCTCTGCTTCCCCAGTGCCGTGGAATTCTGCTCTTCTACTAAAACCATGACATTTGTACGATGTCTCCACAGCAGCTGACCCTGCTGCCAGTGTCAGAAATGGCACGGGTGTGGTGGGCAGAGCCTGAGACCCCCTCAGCTCCCCACTGCTCCCTCCCCCCTCAGCCATCAGGCGTCCAGGCCGGGTGTGGAGCAGAGATAATTCTTGCTGAATCATTCCAAGGCCTTTTTCCTGCTTCTCCATTCCCCTGCTCCCAGCTGCTGTGCTGCCACCAGCACACAGCATCTCCCCGAGGCTGGAGCAGGCAGAGCCCCATCCCTGCTGCTGCCAGGCTCTGCCCTGGAGCCGTCCTCTGCTCGGGGTGTCGCCCTGCTGCCCTGACTGCTCACAGGGCTGGAGGGGACACTGAGCCCACCCAGAGCCCCCCTGCCCGGCAGGGACACCTCCCCTGCCCCGGGGTGCCCCAAGCCCCGTGTCCAGCCTGGCCCTGCAAGCATCCACCAAACCCCTTCGAACACTTCCCTCAGCACCTGGAAAGGTGCAGCAGTCCCGGGGAACATCCCAGCTGCCACGGCAGGGTGTCAAAGGCTTTTTCTGCTGCCCTCACCCTGCTCCCACTGCCGCGAGGGTGCTGGGGCTGCCACCTGCCCCCCCTGCACAAGGGGAAATGGGGAAGGAAGGAAATAAAGCCTCACAGCGACCAAAGCAAGAGAGAAGAGGAGATTTTTGTGCCTGACAACTAATGCATAATCATCCCAGATTCCCTCTTCACCCTAATCCCCTGCTGAGTCACTGGGTCCTGTTGATACCCCGGACTGGGTGACTCCTCTCTGGAGCCTGCCAGGGAATTTTGCCATATGGCAACAAGAAGATTCGATTAGTTGACTGTTTCCTATTTGTTTTAATTAGTAGTTTATTAGCCATATGTTAAACTGCACATTTCAACCACTCAGCAGTGCTGCTGGAAGTCAGAAGGGATCTGGATGGGGCTCCTGTTGTCTCCTGAGCCGCGGGGGGATTCGCTTTGGGTGTGAAGTCACCTGGTGGCGGGGCAGGACTCTCCCCCGTGTCTCACCCTGCCTCACGCCCTCTGATTTACCCCCTAACCCCAGCTGCCCCCAGAGCCGCTGTGACAGCACCCCGGCCGCGGCTGGCAGGCACACAGGGCTCCGGGACGAGCCCCCTGCCCGGAGCGCTGTCTGAGGGGCAGATTAACAGGAGCTTAAACCTCGGTGCTAATCACACTGCGGTGCTTGCACCTCTTTGTTCCTGCATTCCCATCAATCAGCCATATAAAAGTTAATGGGAAATAGATAAAGAAGGTCATAAACAGCAACAGCAGAGATTCATTTTAAACCTCACTACAATATCCACAAGGACCTGAGAGCAATTTTCCCCCAGCACAGGCTTTTATTGCAGATTCTGGCACCAAGGGCTGCTGCTGCTGTGAGTTCCACCAGCACACAGCTCCTTCTAGGAACAGCTAAACAGCTCCTAAACAAACCCCAAACACCACCCCACTTCTTGACGGGCAGCACTGGAGAGGCACTTGCAGCAAGTGGTGAAAAACAGCATCAGAAAGTCCTGGGCAGCTCAGGAAACACCCCACAGCCTTTCACCACTCACACCAGACGTCAAAGCAATTGTGCAGAAACATCTTCACACTAGGATTTCTTGATTCCCAGTGTAGAAGTGTGGGTTCCTGGGTGCTGGGGCTGATCTTGTGTCCCTTTCTTCCCCATCAGTTCAGGGTCTAAAGGGCAGCACCTTCACTCTCTCCCCTTCAATCTCCCATCCCCTCCCATCCACTTGCTCCGTGTGTGGGCTCACATCAATTTTGGATTCTAATGACTGACACATTTCAAAAATACATTTTGGCTGCACGTTTACAAGGGGTCCAGGTGCAGATCTGCACGTGCAGGTGGGAACAGCCCCAGCCTTTGCCCCCACACTGCGAGGCCAAGCCTGGGTGCAGTGAGCCCGCCCTGGACGGGAGCAGGGCAGGCTCCACACCCTGCAGCAGCTCCTGGGCTCCTGCTCCCAGCCAGCTGTGCTCTCCCTAATGCTCTCCCCAGAACATTCTGAGGAAATTGAGGCTCTAGAGATGTCCAGCTGCAGCATCCCAGCCCTCCCCAAACTCCCGAGCATTTTGTCCTCTCTGCTGTGACAAAACAGAGGTGATCACCACAAAAGCATTACCACAACAGCATTGCTGACAGAAGGAGGTTTTGATTAGCAGGAGCTTGAGAGGGAATTCCACCCAGCAGTGAACCCTGGAGCTGTTCACGTGTGTCTTACCTTGCTCACGTCAGCCCAGGAACAGGAACAGGAACAGAGCAGGAACAGCCCCCAGCACCTGCTGGGCTCCAGACTGGTCTCAGCTCAGCACAGCCCTGCCCTTCCCAGCTCTGTGCTCTGCCACTCTGCCCTGCCCCAGCTCTCTGAGCCAGCCCGGACAGCACAACACCCTCTGCACTCTGAAACTCTCAGATTTACAGAGACAGGCTCCCCAGAGCCCACCCTGCTGCTGTTGTCCCCGCAGGGTGAACCCCTCCCATCCCACCCTGCTCTGCAGAGCAGCAGTGGCGCTGCTCCTGCAGCTCCAGATGCTCAGCTGTGTGCAGAGGCAGAGAGAGAAAACTCCCCCCAAGAAGGGATGAGGAGCCCCGTGTTTACCCAGCCTGGCCTGTGAGAGATGATAATGCCACTGGTCGTTAGCAAACACTGACAAATGTGACAGAACGTGGAGCTAACCCTCGGAGCCTGCTGGAACCACACACTCAGGCTGATTTAGTAACAAGTACAGAGAGAAACATGCTCCCCGGCCTCCGTGTAGTCATATTAAATATTTAAAGTTACTTACTGAATACACACAGGCTCTGAACTTCCAGCTGATCACTGGAACAGGCAGGTTCAGGGGAAGAATATGGAAAGGCAGCCATGCCAGCAGCTCCAGCTGGGCATGAGCAACTGGGAGCTCCCCTTCAGCTGGAAAGTGAGACAAATGAGACTGTATTAGAGCATCAGATAAGAAAAGATGTTCCCTGTATTAAAAAATAGCAGTACATTCTTTACATTTAGCATAAAACCTTCTGTAATTACCTAGCAGTTGGAAAGCAATTTGCAACAGGCTTTATTGTTCAGCATCTGTACCAAATTCTCAGGGAAACATCCACCAGGGAATAAAGGAAAATGAGATGTGCCACAGTAACTACAACATTCAAATGCTTGCACAATGGAAATTTCAGAGAGGCTTAAATGAGCTCCAGTGCAATTCTACTTCTGTGTTTCTGTTTTTGTTTTGTTACTTAAAGGGTTCTGGGTTTGACTCCAGCTTTTTCTGCCCTGTGTACACACACCCACCAGGACTGCTGTAATCCACCCAGAACCAGTGGGGTTATAGTACAAAAGGAATATAATTGTCTAAAGAAAACCCAAGTCTTTTGAAGCCACAGAACAAGAAACCTTCTGGCAGTAGCACCACCAGGAGTTCACTATTGATCAAGCAGGAACCTCTCTGGGTTAAATCTCTGCATTAAATAACAACTGATGGCCTGCAAATTCACCACAGCATCCCAGAGCCACTGCTCATCCAGGGGAGGAAAACGGAGCTCACACAAGGTTTGGGGATGAAGGAAGGTTCATTTTACTCCTGCTTAGCCTGGAGTGAATCTGGCCTCACTTCCCCACAAGTGAGACAGTCAGGAGAGCTGTGATGGGAATAAATCACTTCAAGTTTGTACCAGTTTTTTTTAAAAGGCAGAAAGAGTTCTGGTTCTGCATGTCCCTGAGGCAGGAGTGCTCGAGCAGCCAGTCTGGGGCTCTGGCTCAGCTGCTCACACCTGGGCCCTGCAGGGAGGCAGCCAAGCATCTCCCCCAGGGGCTCCCCACAGCACACAGAACCGGGGATGGAGCAGATGCCTGCTTACTCCTTCTTTCTTTCCTTTCTCCATGGTTAAAGAACATTCCTCCGGATTTAATTCCAGAGCCAAGCAGCAAACCCAAACCCGTCCCTTTGGGTCGGAGTGCTGGGATCAGAGAATTCACCAATTCCCTCTCCTGCTCCCGGGCAGTTTCAGAACTCTGCCTTGGGGCTGCCCTGCCCCGCTGGAGCCCCGGGCACGATTTTATTGCCCCCAGTGCCCAGGGTTGTTCCTGCACGTCCTCCAGCCCCACGGGCGGAGTTCTGCCGCTGGACCCGGGGGGAGCAGGGCTGCTCCCGGCGCTCACAGCACCCTGCTGCCTTCTGGTGGCTTCCACGCCCTGGGAGTTAATGGCTGTGTCCTCCCATCACAGCAAATCGGCTCCAATAGGGAAATCAAAGCAAAATGATTCCCTCGTTCAAGAGAAAAAGGGAAGAATTAAAGTGATGTTGAAAGCAATGGAATGATCTGTGAGTGAAAGGAGGCAGTGTAGATGTGATGACAAGAGGGATGAGGCTCTGTGCTCTATGGGTTGGTACAAAAGCCTGAAATAATAAAGAGCAAGGAGAATCAGACAGACATTTACAGAAATCCTAGACTTTATTCAATGAATTATTTAAAATCTATTTCTGATCTGGCACAGGAGGCCACTCCATCTCGGGGAGGGAGCAACAGGAGCCCCATGGCTTCTGCCAGTCAGGACTGGGGGACAAGAGTCAGCAAACACAGGGCCAGCACAGGATCCAGCAGTGATCTGGGAACCCTGGTGTCCCCAGGTGCTCTACAGCCCCGAGATCACCTTCCCTGCCCTGCTTCAGCCAGCACTGACACAGGGATGGAGGCCACATCTCCCCACACCCTGGGAGCCACAGTTCCAGGGCCTGAGGAAGGGCAGTGCACCTGCAGAAAAGGGACAATGCATTTTAGGAGCAAGGCTAACAGCTGCAGCCCAGTTTTCCTGGTCCACTGGGTGAGGAGGGATTGTCCCCCACCTTTCCTGAAGTCGTGGGGGTGTTCATCCATTCCCTGCCCATCCTCTCTTTGCATCCCTGTCCTACAGACACCCTGGGTCATGGAGCTTGTTGTCAGAGAGGGATCTCCAACTCCCTTGGGTTTGGCTTGTTCAGCACATTCCCCATGGCTGGGCCTGCCCAGGAAGTGCCAAAGGTGGCCACGGGCAGTGGGAGATGTGGGCAGAGCTCAGGAGCAGAGCTTCTCCCACTCAATGGCAGGAATTTCACAGCTCTGGGAAGAAGGGAAAAGGCTTCAAGCATGAGATTACTACATTCTGTACATTACACCCTGACAGAAGCTAAAAATAGACTCTGTCGGTTGCTAAGTGCGTTCCAAATGGCTTTCCTTAGAGGTAAAAATGGGATTTATTTGAAAAAGCAGAAGGTGGGGTGTGTAACATCACATCTTGGGAAAGAGCTGAACAGAGAATTGCCAGCTGTGGGAGTGGAAGGAGCAGGGACTTTGCCATTCCTTCTCTGCTGGGGAGAGGAGGCAGGAGGGGCTGACAGAGTGCCCAGGGCTCCCTGTGAACACACCTGGGAACTCCTGGCACTCCTCATCCCCTCCCTTTACACAAAACCTCAGAGTCCTCCTGGTCCTGCCACACCACAGGACAAAGTGAAAACTCCTGTAGTGGCTCCAGGAGTTTCACTTAGGGAAGGGGAAGGGAGCACAGAGCCCCCCAGGAGCCAGCTCCCCTCCTTGTAGCCCTGGCTGGAGGCTCTGGGACAGGGAAACTTTGGGAAACAGCCAAAGATGGGGCTGGGCTCAGGTGACCAGGGCCAGGAGACCCTCAGCACAGCCAGGGTGGGGACAGCTCTGCAGCTTCCACTCAGAGCAGCTCCAGCCCAGAATTCCTCCCTGGACATCCCTGGGCATCCCTGGGCATCCCTGTCCATCCCTGTCCATCCCTGTCCATCCCTGTCCATCCCTGTCCATCCCTGGGCATCCCTGTCCATCCCTGTCCATCTCTGCCCATCCCTGCCCATCCCTGCCCATCCCTGCCCATCCCTGGATGTCCCTGGATGTCCCTGCCCATCCCTGCCCATCCCAGGCTCAGTGCAAGGGCAGCAGTGAAGCACAGCCAGGCTGGTCACTGCAGCTGGGGCAGCCTGGGCAGGTGAAGCCTCCTCACCTTTCTTCAGGGCCTGAAACACTGAACTATTTCAGAGCACTGCCATTCTCATTAGAGCACCGTGGTTATCATTTCCTAATTAAGAAAATGAACTGTTATTATAAAGATTAAGAGTTGTAATTGAAAGACATCTGATGTCAGAACAATTTTTGAGACACACTCCAGGTATTAAGAGAGCCATTTCCTGCAGTAGGACTGAGCACTTGCTAACAAACCTACTCGGAGGAAAATAGCCTCGAGATAATTAGAATTACAGCCTTGCAAACAGCACGAGCACACTGCTGCAAAGGTTTGGATGCTGCTGGGGCTCGTGCAGAAACAGCCACGGGCAGACAGGGAGAGGTGAGGTGGGAAGGACAAGAACCAGAAGCTTGAGCATCCCAAGCACGCTTTGGAGCGTCAGATTTCTCTGAGACCTCACAGCTCCTGAAAATGAGAATTACTATCCAAGGGGGATTAAAATGTGGAGAAAAGTAAAATAATGCTTCAAAGAGAACAGGTGTTAAATTAAGAGTTACTTATGCGTTGATGTGGGAGCACATGTGATGAGGAAATAAGGAAAAGATTAGCAGCCTCATTTATTTTCCCAAATAACTTTTCCATTACAAACTCACTGTGTCCTTATCAAAACAATTTGAAAATAAAATAAGCCCATTATCATGGCTGAGAAAAGAAAGGGTATTTTTAATCAATTCTGTCAACGGAGAGAAACTTAGCCCAGTTTCTGGCCTGTGTGGCAGCCCCAGCCCTGGAGGGAAGCAGAGGGCAGGCAGACCCTGGCGTGTCCTGGGGCAACTGGGACAATTCCAGCTGGGCTTGGGCAGGGCAGGGGCACCTCCTGCTCAGGAACTCCTGTTCTCTGCCCTGAGCCAGGGTCAGAGCTGAACCTTCCCTTCTCAGCTCCCTGCACCCTCACCGTGCCTTTGGTTCAATCCAAAACACAATGGGAAAAGAGAGAGGAAAATCTATGGCAACAAAATGAATTTGCCTCTAAACCTTCCATTATCAGATCAGATTTATAAAAGAAAAGCAGGCAATTAAACCCAACTGAATGTTTCACAAACAAAATCACCCAGGTTCAGAAATTGCTTTCAAATGACAAAACCCAGGAAATTACAAACTTGTGAGTGACAATTTATCCCGAGCACCTCTGCCCAGAGGCCTTGCAGCATTATTAATGACCCACTTTGTCAGCAACTCCCTTAACTTTAACACACTTTCCCTCTTTGGCTGTTGAATTTGGGACGTTTTCTATCAAGCAGCAGCTCAGTCTCAGCCACGAGGCAGGTCAGAACGTTTAGGGGGAAGGCAGTGATGTTTCTGTGACAGCTCCTGCTCCACTGGGCTCCAGAGGCACCAGGAAAAGCTCATTACAGCAGGACCCAGGTAGCCTGAGAAACCTCTACTGATATTTACTTTTTTTATTTAAAATGCAAAGCACTGTTACTTTTCATTCCTGACAGAATTCTCCATTTGCTATGCAAGTCAGCAAATGATAAAATAGCAGAATATTCACCAGTGTCAAACAGAGGATTTCAGCAATAAGCTTCAGTGCAATGTGAAATATTGTAACAATTACTCCTTGTGATCAGGATGTTAATCTTCCTTTTTCAAATCAAATCTGAGGTTATCCAGTATGATCTTGCCAGATCTTCTCAGCAATTTCCTATTTTGTGAGTCCCTGTGTCCACTGTGATTCAAAATCAGTGACATCATTTAGCTCAGGGCCTCCCATTTCCACTCTGAGCAGCTTTCTGACTAAACAAAATCTAAATTTGTGGCTGTCTAAAGATGCCTAAGCAATATACATATATATGTATATATACACATGCATTTGTTTCTACATGAATATATACAAGCTTATGTCTAGAAGCAACGGTTTGGGTTGGAAGGGACCTTAAAGCTCATCTCATTCCACCCCCTGCCACAGCAGAAACCTTCTAAATAGACAATAAATGCAAACTTCATTTAAAAAAGCCATGGAGCACATCCCCAGTTTCAGCTCCTCAAACTGCAGGTACTTGGGGACAGTGACAAGACTCCTGAGTAAGCCCAAAGCAATAAGAAAAATAAAAATGTTTAAAACATGTCCAGAAATAAATACAGATGAAGAGTATTTTTACTGGTAATGCCTCATGCATCTGGATTTAAGAGTCTGAATAATGTGATGAATTATTAACATGCTAATGTAAATGTAATCAAATCTCCTGACTGGAGTGTACAGAGATCACCACAGGGAAATAAATAATGAAATGTTTAATCTTCTCCCCTCTCAAGTACCTGTTCTGCTGGTGGGGGTGTGGACTGGGGGGTGGACAGGGAATTCTTTCTGCCACAGCTCAAGCTGGGATGTGGAGAAACAGAGAGAAACCAACGTGCTCAGCCTTGGTTTCCCAGGCTGCAAGCACTGCCCAGTCCTCCAGAGAGCACAGAACGAGCTGGAGAGGCTGGAGCCACCCTGCTGCCCCATCCCAACCCATGCCATGCCATGCCATGCCATGCCATGCCATGCCATGCTAACCCATCCCATCCCATCCCATCCCATCCCATCCCATCCCATCCCATCCCATCCCATCCCATCCCATCCCAATTCTCCTGTGTCCTCATCTGGCCCTGATGTCCCCTGCACCCAGTACAGGTCATTCCAGCTCCTTTCAATGGCTACAAAAACACCAAATATTTGCTTTCTGGAGCCTTTTGGGACCCATTTTGCTCCGTTTCAGAGGTTTGGCACAGAAATGGCATTCAGAGCTCACATCCCTTGAGCTCCATGAACAGTGTGGGGCAGGTGCAGTCCTGGGACAGGGGAGTCCAGGGAAAGGAGGCTGGGCCAGCAGCTGCTGTGGCACAGAGCATCTCCCGAGGTGCCACACACCCCAGGAGCTCTTGTCAGAGCCCTCTGTGCATGTGGGGAGCTTCAGAGCCACCCCGAGCACAGAAACCCTGCTCAGTGCAGGAAAGGCAGGAAAAACTATTTCTGGCAGAGCTGTGGAGATGTTTTTCCCTGAACTCTGAGCACTGCCAGACACTGGTGACTCTCATCACACAGACAATGAACGGAGGAAGGAGGGAGCTGGAGGGAGCCCAAAAGATTTCACATCTCTCAGTAAATCCCTGCATGAAGTGGCAACATCCGAGAGCTGTGGCAGTCTCTGTCCTGTCAGCACTCCGTGCTGCCTGCCAGGCACAGCAGGGGAGGGAGCAGCCCCAGGATTTGCTGGTGAGGCCATTCCTGGGCACAGAGAGGGAAGCAGAGGCTGGGCTGCAGCCCCTTTGTAGTTTTGGGGTTGGTTGTTTGTTTAATTAAAATGTCCAAGGCCGGGTTGAACAAAACCCTGAGCAACGTGATCTGTGAGTGGCACCCCTGCCAGGCAGGGGATTGGAACCAGAGGGGTGGAAGGTCCCTTCCAACACAACCCATTCTCTGATTCTCTGCTGTGTGAGATTAATTTTATGCAATCCATCTCTCTGGCTGAGGAACAGCTTTTCTACAACCACCCCTATGGTCACAGGTCCTGCTGCCTCTGTGTGTGCCCTTCACAGCAAAATCAAATTGCAACAATCACAAAGATTAGAAGATTATGAACACACTCTCACAGACAGAAATACAGTGTTTTCAACATCCCCAGGTAATCCCAGTCCTGCCTGGCTGCAGGCTCAGTGAAACGTAGCCAGGACACACATTCTCATCAGCACTGCCTCCCTCCTCGGAAGGACAGAGATTTGGTACACCTCACAAGGGAGGTGCAGCAGAGCTTTAAATAACCACTTACAAACTTTCCTTCCAAAGAAAATTACAAGTCAGCTAATGCCAAGAAATCCCAGGCTAAGATTGATAAAATAGGACTGCCTTCTGCACTTGTGTGAAAGGGATTAAGGAGTCGTGAAAGTTTTTGGCAGCCAAGAGGAGAGGGAATTTTCACTTCTGCTTTTACTGAAACTGTTCCCAAAGCAAGAGGTGGCTGGGTCCTGGGATAAGGCACAGTTTGCTTAGGGTCACACTCACATGCAATGGGAAGAATTCAGCACAGGAACTTCAGAGCCAAAGGCTTCACCTGGAGTCCTGTGGGAAGTGAATTTTCCTGCTGGGTTACAGCAAGGCTGGAGGCAGCAGGACGTCAGGGTTCAAATCAGGTACCCACAGCCTGCTAAGACACTTCACCTCTCTCTGGCCAGTTAATTTAAAACAGGATTAATAATTCCAGCATGATTAGAATTTTATGAAGCTTAATTAATTAAAGGTCATAAAACACATTGAGACCAGCGTATGACAGAGCCCAGATAAATTCAGACTCTCAGTGTGGAAGTCCTGCTGTGTTTGAGATGCATAAGCAGCTCTGCAGGGCTGCACTGGGGGCTTGCCAGGAGCTGAGAACCCAAAAAATAGTCCAGAGGGGAGAAGAGGAAACCCCCAAACCCAAAGTGTGGATTGCCAGTGGGGATGAGCACAGAACTGGGATCAGTCTGATTCCTGAGGAACAGCCAGCACCACGTGTGGATGTGGTGCCTGGGGAGGGGGTTTAGTGGTGAACAGGGCAGTGCTGGGGCAAGGGTTGGCTTCCATGGTTTTACAGGGCTTTTCCAGCCTTAGTGAGCCCATGATTCTGGGAGTGTGGGGCACAAGGAGCTGTGCACACCCAGCCCGAGCACACACGCACGTCATTCCCTTCAAAGGAACTCACTGTTCTCCAGGACCTCCAATTACTAAAAAATGCAGCAAATCCCCTGAAATATTCCAAATTAGGGTGGGCAGAAGGGGCTGTTGGGGATTGAAGGAGGATAAAGAGAATAAAATGCAAATCTGCCTGCAGTTTATACTTATGACTAATACCTATCACAACAGATTCGTTTGGGAACACGCCTGTGACGTTAAACTTGTCAATCCTCCCCACCTCTCCAAGCCTCTGCCTGTGCAGCTTCTCCAGCTCTGCCTCAGGAGATGGTGCAGCTCTCCAGCTTTGGTTCCTGCTGTTGGGAGTCAGGGAACCATGGAATGTTTAGGCTGGAAAAGATCTTGGAGGTCACCCAGCCCAACCAGAGCCCAGCACCACCATGGTCACCAGGGCACCGTGTCCCCGGGTGCCACAGGGTCCTGGAACACCACTCCCACATGGTGACCCCACCACTGCCCAGAGCAGACTGTTCCAATGCTGGACAACCCCTTCTGGGAGCAAATCTTCCTTGACAGCCAAGCTCAGCTTCCCCTGGTGCAAACTGAGGCACGAGGTGCTGCTCTGCCCTGTGCAGGAGCGCCGGCTCTGGCTCAGCCCATCTCCTGTTTAAAGAAGCTCATTGGTTGGGAAAGGCTCCAAACCTCTTAACAGACCACTTGTGTCTCAGTGAAATTATCAGGAAGGATAAGAGTGCAATTTATAACTATAAAAACCAGTCTGCATTTGAATAAAGCCAAGCCAAATCCGTGATGTCTGGATGCACTTCCCCAGGCCAGGTAGCAGTGGTCATTTGGGCATCTGCTTCACTACCAGCCCCCTAAAAACAGCTTCAATCCTGTGGATCTCCCTAAGTACATTAGACAGAGAATGAAAACCGCAGTGAGATTAGATTTCCATCTCTCGACATCTACGCACACGACAGCTGGGATTAGTAAATGAACAGACCACTGAAGGAAGGAGGAGGATTAACAATGGAAAATAAAAAAGGTCGATAATCAGTGGCAGCTCTTTGGAAAAGAGACTTAGGACAAATGGCACAGGCGGCCTCAGTTTGTTGCCTTGGGGGAAGGAGAGCTGCAGAATGTGAAAATGGAAGGACAATCTTCCCCCAGTCTGCAGGGGCAGCAGGGCTGGGCTGGGCAGGACATCAGCCCCTGGCAGGGGAGGCCTCTGCAGCAGCCCCTGACAGCTCCAATCAGCCCAGGGCTCAGGATCCAATTTCAGCTCCAGCTATTAATGCAGAAGTTTTAATCTCCATTCTTATGCAAACAGCTGGAGGGAATGATGGATAGGTAAATAAAGAAACAAATGAATAAAAGTCAGGCTGACGCAGGGGAGCAGTTTCTGGCTGGGATGAGCAGCACACGCCTGTGTGAGCCTGTGAATGGCAGTCGTGGGGAGATGAACATGACAGAGGTCACCCCCCTGCTCTGGCTGGCTGCAGATCAGCTCCAAATTTGATATTCCAGACACAGCAACACAGAGGCAATGACTGCTCTAACAGTCAGCACAAATTTAGGGGGAAAAAAAATTTAAAAGGAGATGTTGTTCATTTGTGTCCAGACAAAGGAGGTCTGACCTATGAAGTCAAAATGTATGAGTGAGATAAATATGCTGGCAGTGGCTGGTTTGACCAGACACAGGCAATGCAGAAACCACACTCACTGTACAGAATCCCAGGAGCACTGGGTTGGAAAATCCCTCCAGGGTCACCGAGTCCAAGCTGTGCCCCCCTCCCTCCTGTCCCCAGCCCAGAGCACTCGGTGCCACGGCCAGGTGCTCCCCGGACACCCCCAGGGATGGCACTGCACTCCTCCTCGGGCACTTGCAGTGCCTGACCATCCCTTCCAGGAAGAAAACCTTCCAGAAATTCCCAGGCACCTGTCTGGGCTCTGGTACAGACCTACAAGAGTTGTTTATAGGTGTTTTAAAATTTTTTTAATACACATTGATGAGTTTGTAGATGCTCAGTTCCTGCAGCAAGCAGTCCGTGTTGAGTCTCCCCTCTACTGAACCTGTATTTAGGAGAGTATAACTCCTGCACTAATCTGAATTCTGTTGGAAGATTCATCTTCCCCCACTCCCCAAATACCCACTAAAGGTCTCTTTTGGAACAGCCCCGTCTAAACTGCCACAACATTGACAGAAGAGGAATTGCTTTGTTTGCCCAACTCCTGGAAGGTGCTTCCAGGCTGTCAGACCACAGCACCTTTACTCATATTAAATCATCTCCCTGCACCAAAAGGAAATTAAAGATTATTTTATGCTATTAACTTTCAGTCCATTTACAACTTTCTGCATTAATATTAAGATATACAGTCTCATTTTTGTTCAGGCTGTAAAAACTACATGAATACAAGATATTTGAAAATTGTCTAAGAACTGTGCCCTCTGAGCTGCTCCCTCAGAAGGTGAACTATGAGGTCTTGGCCTCCCATTTGGAGCCCACTCGAAAACACATTTTGCTGCTTGTTAGCAGATTAACAGATGAGACAGAGGGGAGTTAAACATAGCCAAGGTGTGAAAACTAATTATAGGCTGCTGCATGAGGCTGGGAATAAGCAAAGCCAGTGTTAAGTGGCTGCCCTAAGAGGTGACACCGTCTCTGCTGGAGGAGGGACAAGGCAGAGTTCTGTCGCTGGGAGTTTTCCGAGTCTCGCTCTTGTACGAGGAACGGCCAAGGATGGAGCACTGTGTCCCCTGCTGCTGCCACTCTGCATTATTTACAGAGTTTTGTTGCTGTGACCCTTGCGCACCTGGGTGCGGATGCACACCAGGAATGGGAGTGTCAGTATCAGACAGTCACACTGTGCAGAAATTCTGCTTTAAACCTGCATGAAGAGCTGCACAAACTGCAGGGCAGTGGCAGATCCTTCCCTCCGGGGCTGTTTCTTTCCCTGAGCCACTCCTCTGGTTCCTCTGAGACAAAGCTCTAGTGTAGGAACCGTGCACCAAAGGAGATCAGAAATAGAAGGAAAGAGGGTAGTTTTCTTTCTTTTGAACACCCCAAGCTCAGCAGCATTTCGGTGGTGAGGAAAACACTCCTGCCACGGAAGTGCAGTAGTTTAGCACCAGTAATTCCATCAGTCAGAGGTCAGGACTTGTGCATTTTTGGAGTTCAGGGCTGATTCCTTATGCATGCACAAGAGCTAATTGCATCCAAGAGAGCTCTGTGCCTGTTGGTCTGGAGGTGTATTGCCATATGTTTGGTGTATACTTAATTAACACAGTGCAGCTGCACTGCTTCCATCTGTATTATAGATCACACTCCTATTACAGATCTAGGCAGGAGTCCCACAGTTCATATTTATTAAAATAATTGCCCCAAGATTTAGGTGGTTGGAAATACTCAGTCAAGCAGCCCAGCACTGCTTTGCAGAAGGAAAATTATCCAGCCAGGAAGCCCGAGGGAGTGGGATGAGGACTTGAGGGGCTGCCACGTGCAGGCAGAGCTCAGCCCTGCAGACAGAGGTTAAAACAGAGCATTTCTTCCAGGGACTGCTTCTCCAGCCCTGAAGTTTATTGAAGTGTGACTTGCTGGTGTATTCATATTCACCATCAGACTCTGAGCTTTTTTTAGCTCCCTGCAATCTTTTTCTCTAGGCATCGGAAATTTAATTTTAAAATTCGATTTGTGTAATGCATGCCTTGGTCTGGAGTGTCTTTTCCTGAAGCACCTGTGTTCAAAATTCATCTGCCTGTGAAAATCATTACAGGTGTAGGAGCTGAGTAAAGGTGCAAACTGCACATATGGATTTCAGTCAAATTTCACTACCAGGATCTCATCTCCTGCTGTACAAAACCAACTTGCAGAAAAACACACCAAAAATACACCAAGGTACAAGAACAGAATGAATGCAGAACACAAATACACAAATTGGAAAACAACAGTGGGCACAGCAACAGTATGATCAAACATTAAACAGAAACTCCAGGAGAGGATGCGAGGGAAGGAGCATGGCAGATTTTGCTTGAGAAGTTAAATGCAGTTCCATTGATCCAGCCAGCAGCCACAGCTCAGAGGCTGCTTTGTGCATTTGGGCTTTACAAAAATCTCCAAATCCTCGGGAGCAGGCTTAAGGGACTTGATCCATGTGTCAAATCCCCAAACTGAAGCAACACCCTGATAGGGCTCAGTTATCCTAAACAGCACAGAAGGTGGTTACTGTCACCCCAGAGGGCAAAAGCAGATTTGAAGTAATAACTTTCAATGTTTTCTCTTGTTTTGCACTCCCTGCCCTGCTCTGTGCAGTGACATCAGACCCAGCAGCAGGAGCCCCCCGACTCTGGGCCCAGGGGGTGCAGAGGCTCTGCTGGGAGCACCCAGCCCAGCAGCCAGAGCACTGCTGCCTCCTGCCCAGCCCCTGGTCCAGAGCAGCTCCTTGAGTGCTTTTCTCGGTTTTATCTTTATTTTTGTGTATTCAATGCTCAGCAGCAGCAGAGCCTGGTGTGCCAAAGGAGCTCAGGGAGTTGAAAGCAGTGTAAACTCTCCCCTTTGGTGCAGGGCTCTGCTCCCAGGTGTTCCCCGACAGGCAAACAGAACAGGCTGCTCTACTCTTGTCGTTCCCCTCCTTAACTTGCCATTTTAATTAACTTTTCAGCCTTTAAGCATCCTAGTGCTTGTGCTTGGGCACTGACAGGAGAAGTAGGATCACATCTCACAGCAGCAAACAGAGTTTTGCAAATGAACCTCATCTTTTCAGAACTCTCAGCACACGGACACAGATTTTCCTGCTGGCCAGTGGTTTGTTTTTGTACATGAATTCTCAGGCAACTCAGAATCATGGTAGGAAATTTCATGCTGCACAAAGCTGCTTATCAGCATCAAAAGAACTGAATTAAGATGGTTGGGAGAGGAAAGGAAAAAAAAAAAAAGATTTTTCAAGTAATGCTTGTGTTCCACTAAAGGAGCATAGGAGGTGGGTTTGCTTTTCAACTCCAGGAGAAACTGTTCCCCCTTTCCTGGCCCCTTTGAAGTGCACCCGAGTCTCAAAAGCTGTGCAGGAATAACTTGGCTGTTTGTACACAAAGAACTGCCAGGGAAAGTTTATAGCAGTAATCACCAGCTCCTGCAGGATCCTCAGCAGAGGAGCATTAATAAACATTAAAGGGGAGAGTAAGCTCGGCATCTTTCTAATTAAGAGTGGAGGAGCCTGGCAGATGAGGTCAGTGCCCAGATGGGGTTGAAGGGCAGTGTGAGCATGAGAGAATAAATTCAATGTAAAGGTCATCTATATGGATTAAATGATCTGAACAGTCAATTCCAGAGCCATCTTCTGCAATTAATGTTTAATTAAAAATAGAAACACTATAAAGTTTAGCTTTTAACCAGCAAAATTATTTCATGTCCCATAAAACCTTTAAACACAAGACCATGCATCCTCTGTGTCCCCTGCACAGAGCAGCCTCTGAGAGAGGGCATCCCAAGGGCAGCAGCCTCTGCACCTCTGAAACACTTGGAATCTGTTCCCAGTGGCCAGAGACAGCATTTATCAGCTGAAGGGCTCTTTCCCTTTCACTCAATCGAGAATTAAATGCACTTTCTAATCAAATATTCACCCAAACTCACAATGAACGTAGAGGACGGGACTGAGCCGCTGGGCAGCAATTCCCCCTTTCCCAGGGGGTGGCAGGAGGCGCCCGGGGCGGCTCAGCTGCAATCTGCTGAGCTCAGCCCCTGCTGCCCCGGGCTCCTCCCCAGGAGCTGCAGAGCAGCCCAGAACTGCAGCTCCTGAAGAACCAGAGGAATCTTTTCACTCTGCATCTCTCCCTGGACCTCTCCTGAAAGTGCCTCCAGCACTTGTTTGGTGTGATTCGAAATGTTCTGTCTCCTCTGACTTTGCTGGCCCAGAACTAGGCCACCAAGAAGTCACCAGAGGAATATTTGTTCTTCAGCACTCGAGTCCTTTGTAACCTACTTCTGAGTGTTTAACCTACACCACCAGAAAAGCTGGAAAAGGAGGTTCAGGCTCATCATGTGAATTCTCACGTTTGGAGAATGCAAGAAAAAGTCACTTTGTTCCTACCAAGTCCTTTCACTGGGCTGAAGCTGGAGAAATTAAGGTCTGGTTCTCAAATCTGTCACCCATTCCCTGCCTGATTTTCCAAAGGCTCACACTCTCCAAGCTTCAGCGCCCTGGAAGTGGAGATAATACTGACTTGTTTTCATATGAGCTGGAGATATTTTCTACAGTGCTATGAAAATAAGAAGTAATCCAGTTCAAAGACTTCATTTTGCTTCCCTCAAAAGCCAACTGTAAAATTCCCTCCACTTCAGCAGTGCAGGATCAATGAGTTTTCTCTGAATGTTTGATAGATCTTCCTCCCTTTATTGTCAGGACGTGGGGTGCTACTGTTTATTTGGACTCATTACACGAGGCTGGTCATTGTTTTCAAGGGTGCAGAGTGAAAACCTGCACGGATCTGATTGCCTGGGGCTCTTTGCCTCCCTGCCTGCTTCAGAACAGCATTCCTGGGAGTCCTGACCTCCCCCAGTCAGATTTTCTGCTTCACCCACACTTTGCTCAGGGACACTCCTCAGAGGAGTCTCTGCCACTCCACTGGTTGTTCCCTGGCTTTGGCAAGCTGCTGTTAAAGCTCTCTGAGCCAGCCTGGGTAATCCTCTGTGCAGGGAGGCAGAATCCTCAGCGTTCACAGGAGCATCCATCCATCCATCCATCAGCAAGTGAGAGCAGGCAGGGAAAGGCAATCAGCTTTCCTGAGATTCTAATAAGGCAGCACAATTAATCTCTTCACTTCTTACCCAACCCCTGCTGCATATATAAATTAAATTAGCAGCCATATGTATGTGTATATTTATATATACACATCCAGGTATATGAAACACCCCCTGACTTGAATGTCTCTTCTAACTTGGAGATAGAAGGTAAGAGGCAAAACTGTTGAAAATCTCAGAAAATTACACATTCTCCATCATTCCTCCTGTGACCCAGGGATGAGTCCCATGCAATCACATGCATGTAAAAAAAGCCCCTTTGAAGCATCTCATATTTTTGTTACTAATTCTGGTTTGCAAACAACTGCCTGGTGTTACTGCTGAAATATGTCAGAGCTGTTAAATGCTTGTATAAATAATAAATGGGAGGGCTTGTACTAGGACTGAGGTCTCTCTGCATCAAGACATAGACAGTGTAATGTTTTATTAATACCAATTTGCAAACCACAGTGAAGGAGGAGAATGGCTCCAGTGGAGGATTTGAAACCCCTGGTTCAGAGCCAGCACAGCCAGAGGGTTCTGGGCATGATCCTTCCAGCCTGAGCCCCCTCCTGCACCCTGTCCTTGGGGAGCAGGGGCAGCCCCTCGTGGGGAGCAGCCCCTGGGGATGCCACCCCTCTGCTGGGCTTTGCCTCCTTCACCAGGGTGTGGCCTGAGCTGACACTCCTGTCCCCACTCAATATTCCAATTCTGCACTACTGAGCACGGCTTCTGCCTCTGAAATACCAACTGCTCCATTATATCCCTGGGACAGCTGTAAGAATCTTCCTTTGATTTCTATCCGTGGGTAATTGTGCTACAATTATGGAAAAAAAAAACACTGTGTCATGGAATGCATGTGTATGGTGGTTATTTCAGCAGAAATAGCCTTTTGCATTTCTAAAAAATGCTCTAAAAAAGCATTTTCAGCCTCTAAAAAAGCATTTTCCAGCCCCTCTACGTACAATAGGCAGTGACAGACGGAGCCCGATTTACATAAAGTGACACAAGCACCAAGTTCTTTTCAAGGCAGTGAAAGGTTCCAAAATAGCCTTCTGGAAGGAGCTGAGGCCGGGGATGTGCGTGCTGCTCTGCTGGTGCCAGGGTGGGCATCCGTGCCCCGCTGCCCTCCCGGGACCCCCGCCCTGCCCCGGGCTGGGCAGCGCGGCCGCCCAGGACTCCGGCACGGGGGCACAGCTTCTTACGGATTTGCAACTTCAGACCCGAAAGATTCGCTCCCATACAGCAGACCTGCAGCAGAGCAGGTGAAAGAGCAGGTTTCAGAGCTCGGGGAGGTTCTGGGGTTCATCCTGCCATCCGCCCCGTTCTGCCCTGGAGAGCATCTCCGCAGCCCCGGCCGGCAGGTAAAACTGCAGCACCCGGCCATCCTGCACAGAAATGTGATTTACAGCAGCTCCGAGGCCGAGCCCCGAGCACTGCTCCTGCCACGTCCCCTCTGTTTGTAAATCCGGGCACCGTCCCCTGGCTGTGAAATAGTGACTGCCAGACAACTCATGAATATAAATGCACGTTGAAAATTGCCCAGCCGAAGGCCAGCCCTTACTTATCTACAGAGTTTGTTACGTGTCAAAAATCACTGAAAGTCAAACTGGTCCGTTTACTTGCCCAGAGGACCCTTCAGGAGTCTACAGCTAAACCAGTAGTGAGTTAGCAGTTAACTGCGAATAGTTAGCAGTGAACACTTTGTGAATGTTAAAGGACTCCCCCAAATCAACTCCTTCTGCCCTGGTGTAAACTGGAGAAGTGAAACACCAAAGCAGCCTCCAGGGAATGAATTTTGTTGACCTGCAGCCCCTGCAATCCCTGCAGTTCCTGCAATCCCTGCAGCCCCTGCAACCCCTGCAGCTCCTGCAGTTCCTGCAGCCCCTGCAATCCCTGCAGCCCTGCAGCCCCTGCAGTTCCTGCAGCCCCTGCAGCTCCTGCAGCCCCTGCAGCTCCTGCAGCCCCTGCAGCTCCTGCAGTTCCTGCAGCTCCTGCAGTTCCTGCAGCCCTGCAGCCCTGCAGCCCTGCAGCCCCTGCAGCCCTGGCTGCCAGAGCTCCCTGCCCCGGGGCTGCAGCACAAGCCCGCCCGCACACGCCTGGGTTGGCATCCCAGCCAAACAGATGGCTCGGGAGGAATCAGGGGATATTAAATTAAGCCAAGGTGAACCTTCTGGGGAAATTCAAGGGAACTTAATTGCAGAGTATTTGCTTTTACCTATTTCTCCCTTTTTATTTGGTAAATGCTTATGAGCAAGCTCCGTGTTTAATGAGGAAGAAAGCACTGATGAAAAGATACATATATTTTTTTAACATCTTTAATCTGAGTTCCTGCTGGTGCTGCACATTTTCCCAATGGAATGCTTACAGGTGATGAGGTTTCCGTGCAGTTTTTTACTGATTACACACTGGACTAAATCAGATACAGGAGATAGATATACAGATATGCACACCTATGTATGGATTAAAACTTCAGATGAACACAAAACATTAAGCTCAGCAAGCAGAGCCCTCATCCCTCTGGGTCTGGGAGTGCCCCTGTTGTGTGTGATGGGCAATGCACACGGATTTATGGCAGGCCCGGTGGCACTGATCCCTTGCCATCCCTGCTGGCTCTGGATTTCTCAGGGCACCCGGAGGAGCCATTCCCACCGGGGGAGCAGCCCCCAGGCTCTGGGGATGGAGCTGTGCTCTGGGATTGCTGTCACCTGGAGGGAGAGCAGCCCCTCCTGGGGACACAGCCTCTGGGCAGGGGCTGCCAGGTCATTCTGCTGCTGGAGCCCTTCACCTGCAGGCTCCTGCTTCACACCTGAACAGGAATTAACTGAAATCTCCGTGCAGAACAGTCACCCTCTCCTGACAGGAACTGGTTGTGTGAGAAACACATTTCAGATCCTGTGCAAGCCATGAACAGCCAGGTAACCACAGCAGCTGATATCAGCACTGATAAATATAGACACTTCTTATATAAGAAGGGACATTCAGGTCACTGATTTTTTAGGAAGATGCTCTCATTGATTTCCAATAGGAAATTCTCATCTTAAATATTGTATAAAATGGCATTTTGATATTATTAATGCCATGTACTGAATAATACGAATGCTTAATCTAAGTGTAAATAATGATTATGGAAATAGTGACTGGACACTGTCAGTGCAAAGAGCAGAGTCCCTCAGACAAAGAGCAGGAGGAAACACTGGGGATCAGGGCAGGAGAGGATTGCTCCTCACTTTTAGGTGAGACAGGAGGAGAGGAGAGCTGCCCAAGGTCACAGAAGGAGCCACAAGTGCCATCCTCAGAGCCTCTCCCTTGCCCACCTGCCCGTGGCACCTCCAGGGCTCCTGTGCAGGAAATCTCCAGGCAGAGGGAAAGAGGAAGGAATGGGAAGCTGCCTTTGGGTTAAATCTCCTGCTAGAAATGACAAATGAAGGACAAATGTAAAGTTTATCAACTAAATAAATCTTAAAATAAAAGGATTTGTGAGCCCTGTCATGATCTCAGTGCTTACATCAAGCACAAGCTGTGCATATCTTCATGTTACAGTTACTGGTAGGAAAACAAACTGGATTACCAGGGCTTAGTGCTTAAGCAGTCTGTTCCACCAGCAAGGCAAGGAACTTTGGCTGTTCTGGTATTACAGATGAGATTTAGACAGGACAGAGAAAAGACAAGGATCAGACTGTTTTCCTGTTCAAAGCACGACGATTATACTAAATAAATAAAATCTAAATCACAAAACCTTCCCAGCTCACACTGATAAATCCCAGCGAGGCTGGAGGGGCGGGAGCTCTGGGAAGCCATCCCGAGTTTTCCCCTGGTTTGACACGGCACCAAACCTGGAGGGCAGGGAGCTCCCCCTCTGTTTGCAGGGCACAGAGCTCCTGCCCGACAGAGAATTATCAGGCACAATGATGGCAATAAGGCTCACTTTACTGGGAAAACACCGACTCGATTAAAACCTAAACCCACCCATTCATTTGAACAGGAAATTATTTCGTTTCAAAAATAAGAACAGCAAGAAAACTTCCCTCCCAGCAGAGCAGCAGTGGCAGCTGGGATGCACTGCCCGTGCTCCTGCAGCAGCCAGAACCAAGCACAAGGGACCAGAAAGGCTGGAAAAGACCTCAAAATCCAGCTTTTAGGGACAAACAGCTGTAGCTGCACAAATGTTTGATCCAAGCCCCAGTATGGGATGATTTTTAAGGCCCCTTCCAGCCCAAACCCTTCTGGGATTCTGGGATTCTCTCCACAGTTTGGGGAAGGATGTTCTCTTGCCTGTCTTCCTCAAAATGAGGGAAAGGTGATTCCCCTAAGCACTGCTCAAATGTGAGGTATTTTTAGAAGGCATTTTTGATCTAACACTGGATAAAAGAGGGTTTAGACTTGCAGGGGCTTAACTGCCCCCGCGATACAAAAGGCACAAAATGTGCCAAAATCAGAGGAAATCCGTGGGCTGAACCCAGCAGTTTAAAGCTCAGCCACCGATTTTCCTAAACCAGGAAGAGTGAGAAATCTGGTTTGCTTCCCATTTATTCCCAATAGTTCTTGCCCCAGGTAAGAGGCCACAGGACAAGAGGAAAAGCCTCAAGTTTTGCCAGGGGAGCTTCAGGTTGGGTGTTAGGAAAAATTCCTTCAGGGCTGTCAAGCGCTGGCACGGCTGCCCAGGGTGGGCACATCCCTGGGGGTTTGAGAGGGGTGGATGTGGCCCTGGAGGACAGGAGGGCGTGCTGAACGGGGTGGAGCTGCCTGATGCTGGGCTGGGGGTCTTGCAGCTCTTTCCAGCCCGAATGGTTCCACTGCTCTGCTCAGGACCTGTCAGGAAACCCCCAAACATCCAAAGAAACAAATCCCTGCCCTCAGCTCTCCCTCCCCGGGCTCCCTGGCAGCCTGTGCGTGGCTGGTGTCAGCCTGAGGGGGTCTCAGAGCTGCCACAGACCTGCAGGGTGCCAGACCGGGGGAAGGAGCACAGCTCGTGCAGGACACGGTGCCACCTCTGGATCCTGGCACCCCTCCCCTCTCCACAGCAAAGGCAAGAAGGACAAAGCCTGCTGCACACCTGGGCTCCTGCCTCTTTGCTTTAGGGGGTTTTGTTTTGCTTTGACTGGGGTTTTGTTGCTTGTTTATTCTCCAATCACCCTGGGAGACGGGGCTGCTGCACAGCAGCCCTGTGGATAAATTCCAGCAAAGGTGCCCGTGGTGCCAGGGCCCTGCAGGGAGGGAGGGAGGGTGGCTGGGAGAAGGGATTCACAGGCAGGTGTTCCATGAGCATAAAGAGCTCAGCTTCCCACGGAGCACAGAGAGCAGCAGGAAGGAAAGGACTTCTCAGGAATGCTCACCTTGCTCCTGGGAGATCGGCGAGAAAACAAAGGCTGAGGGGGGAACGGGGAAATTCTTCACAGCAGACATGGGAATGGAGTAAGGGATGATGGTTTAAATCTCAGATTGTGCATGTAATGATGAAAAATCTTCTAGGACAGGAAGAGAATTAGAAAATAAGACCTGCTGACTGGGAAGCTGTGAATTTCCCACTGTACAAGCCGTGATGGGAAGGGCAGGCAGGGGATTTAGGACTAGACAAAAGATTTACTGGTGGAAGCTGCAAAATGGTAATTTCACTGTGTACTCGTGGTACCAGAAAACCAACCAGACACCTGAGTGATTCGTTTTCTTATGAGATACTTATGAATGTGCATAAAAATCTGGCTGCTTGAATGTAAAAAACACAAAGAAAAGGGCCTGAGGTATCTAGAGAGACAAGAAGCATCATTCAGTCCCGAGATGCAGATCTCAAGTGATTTATTCTTATAATCTGCTGCTATTCATGCAATACTCACAGACACTTAGAGAAACAAAGCAGGGCTGGATTTTGGTGATTGTCCCTTCGTGTACTAATTATTTTTATTAGCAAGTTAATTTTCAGCACAAGCTGTCTGCTTTCCCAGCTGGGAGAAACACATTGGTGGAGGCAAAAGTTCAACATCAACTCTGGGAGGAGAGGAACCTCGGGCACGTGGGGTGACCCTGCAGGGGATGGGGGCACACAGGGACACACAGGGACACACAGGGACACACAGAACACCCCTGGCACACAGGGACACACAGGGCATTCATTCCCTGTGACACTGGCACAGGTTATTCCATGGGTTCCCCATCCCTGGCAGTGTCCCAGCCCAGGCTGGAGCAGCAGAAGGTGTCCCTGCCTTGGCAGGGGTGGCACTGGATGGGCTTTAAGGTCCCTTCCCACCCAAACCATTCCATGATTCCATGAAATCTTTGGATTTCCAGGTGCTCCCTTGCCCCTGGCCCTGCTGTGCCCGGAGGAAGGCTCAGACTGTGCACACAAACCCTCCCTGTGGAGCTGGGCAGCTCTAGAAGAGAGATCCAGAACCCCCAGCTGCTTCCCCAGCCCCAGCACGCCTCGGCAACCTTTGCAATATTATTTGGGATTTCACTGAAGGGCAGTGAAGCCAACTCCTCCCAAATCTGCCAGATCTCAGTAATATCCTGGGCACACAGAGCCAGCTCACAAGGAGCAGCCCGTGTTTGAATTTCTGCATTGACATTTGGCCCATTATTAAGGGGATTTGTCCCTTACATTTCCAGGCTGCACTCAAAGTTTCTGCAGAGCTTAATTCAGCACGAGCACTTGGATGCTCCTGCAAGCCCTCCTATCACAGGAATATGGCTTTTATTGGCACTGCAGGCCTGAGCCAAGCAAGTTCTCAATTCCTTTTGTCTGCTCCCATCTGATGACAAATGTCACATTATTGGGATGACTTTCCCTTGGAAGGGACAGAAGTAAATATTCAGGGAATATGAAGACCTTGGATTGCATTTTACATCTCAGGAAAGGGAAACTTTAATCAGCTCTGTCCCAAACTAACTGGAATTTTCTTGGCACTGGAATGCAGTGAGTTTCCAATATCACTATTCAGAGAAACCCTGGTGGAGGGTCAAGGACAGGAACAGAGGGACAAAGATATTTTGATCAACCCTCAGAAAGGCTGCAGAAACTTGACAAAGATCCAGGCATTATGTGGCTTTTCTCTGCATAACTGCAGTTCTTGTGTCTCTATTTATTATCTATTTTATGTTCAGCTTCCAGTGTTCTTCTGTCCTGTACAGGAGCCTGGGATGTGAAATACTCTGCTACAAATACTCCATTACTACTCACTCCCTTCTTTTCCAGTCACTCCTTCAACTTCTTTGGAACTGATTCCAAGCTCAACTTTCCCAGAGTCTGAAGCTTTCAAAAAGCCAATTCTTAAAAAGCTAATTAGTTCCCCATAGGCTTTTTTTTTTCTTTTTTTTTTTTTTTTGACTCAGTAAATATTTCTGAGATTGCTTTTTGTATAATCAGTGTTAGCAACTCATTAAAATGCACAGTATGTGGATCATTTGGAATGTGACATGGCTCAGCATGGACACTCAAGCTGCTTAAAAAGACAGAAAAGAAAAAGATGAGGATAAAATGAAAGCAAAAACCCAGCATTTCCTTTAAGCTGACACCACAGTTAAGGATTTAAGACAGGGCAGGGAGCCTTCAGCCCTGCTATTAGGAGAGAAGTCTAATTGCTCAATGCACTGCCTGCCCTCTCCAGCCTGTATGTTCTCCAAAAGATTCCTTTCACAGAGAGTTAAGATGCAGAAAAAAAGGATTCTCTGAGCAGGTAATTGTGTAAGGTTTTCACTCCGAGTAATATGAGGATTCTTCTTGAATTAATAATGAATGAAGTAATTTAAAAGGCCTTTAGTGTGTGCAGCCAGAAATAAATAATGCCTTAATCTGGGACATTTTATTTTCCATTAAAACAAACACATTTTAAAAAGTGGGCATTACTGAGCAGAGCTCAGTTGCTCTCATGCCCAATGCCTGAATCAGATGGACAATAATACTCAGGACATTTTCCTCATATTTCAAGCATGTTCTTGATGCTTGGTGGCTGTGGAAATCAGGGAGGTTGGGAGGATTGCTCTGGGTCACAAGGAGAAATTGCAGCTGAAGGGATGGCAAGCTCCCTGAGCCCAGCAGCAGCCAGGGGCAGGCTGAAACACAGAGCTGCCCTGGGGGAGCTGGGACAGNTGGGACAGGGGCTGGGACAGGGGATGGGACAGGGGCTGGGACAGGGGCGGGACAGGGGCTGGAACAGGGGCTGGGACAGGAGCCCCAGCTGCTTTGAGCAGGTCCTGTCAGCCCCTGCAGGGACAGGTCTCAGCAGCTGGCACGGGCTGGAGGAGGATGCAGAGCAGAGGGAGCCCTGACAAAGGCTCAGCTCCTGCCAGCCCCACTGCAGAGACCCCAGACCCAGGGGGCACCAGGGAGGCTCTGGCTGGGCTCTGGCAGAGCCCTCAGCCCTCCTGGGGGAAAGGGTTTTGTGCCAGGAGAGAAACCATCCCCACCCTGCCGGGGATCCCAGCTCCCAGCCAGCCCGCAGGACCTGGGCACCAGTGCCCGTGGCCATCCCAGCTCCCAGCCAGCCCGGCCTGCAGGACCTGGGCACCAGTGCCCGTGGCCATCCCAGCTCCCAGCCAGCCCGCAGGACCTGGGCACCAGTGCCCGTGGCCATCCCAGCTCCCAGCCTGGCCTGCAGGGCTCTGGCTCCTTGCAGGGAGCGGGGTTCTCACACTCCCATTGTCATCCCTCTTGCAAAGGTCTCTAATGACATTTCTTCCCCTGCTCCCTTTAATGAATGGTAATAGGGAACACTTGATTAGAAGCCTTTCATCATTTTAGGACTAGGGGCTTT
>VXBS01010546.1:203466-214818 GCA_013400255.1 Sitta europaea | reverse complement strand
GCCCGCAGGACCTGGGCACCAGTGCCCGTGGCCATCCCAGCTCCCAGCCAGCCCGGCCTGCAGGACCTGGGCACCAGTGCCCGTGGCCATCCCAGCTCCCAGCCCGGCCTGCAGGGCTCTGGCTCCTTGCAGGGAGCGGGGTTCTCACACTCCCATTGTCATCCCTCTTGCAAAGGTCTCTAATGACATTTCTTCCCCTGCTCCCTTTAATGAATGGTAATAGGGAACACTTGATTAGAAGCCTTTCATCATTTTAGGACTAGGGGCTTTAGCTTTCTGACCTACTTTTCTTGCCAATGAAATTCCATTTTTAGCTTCAACTCAAGGTCTGAATGTTACCCAAATTCAGACCATCTGTTTAACTGCCTACAGGCTGAGAAGTTGATCCAAGCCAGGAGGAATAAATGGAACCAGTGTGTTAATATATTAAATATTCTCCACACTTTGTGTATTAAATAACCTACTTAGTTTATTCCTGAGTCCACACAAACATTCCTGTTTCCTTGGGCAGGGCCTGCTGTTGCTGTAAGGAATGTTCTGCCACCAGTTGCTCTCTGGCCACCTTTTCTGTACAAAAAGCTGGAGGAATGAGCAACCCACAACTGACTCCAAGTTCACCTTATTCCTCAGTTTGGCTTTGAGGGTTGGTACAGGAAACCCAGCAGGGAATAACCCTCCCCTCTTCCTAATTCTCACCATTACAGAAGCAACAGAACTTGCTTCTCCTCAGAGGAGGACAATTTTGAATACATCTCTGTCCTTTTATCACACAAAACTCGGTAAGAAATATGAATTTATAAACCAGAACAATATCAAAAAGGCAACTTTACCTGGAAAACCCCTACTAAGCAACTGCTGACCACAGCTTTACTAAAAATCAAAGTGAATCCAAGTGGTGAAGATAAGCTGCTGCTGCTGCTAGAGCTGATAGGCATCTCCAGCCCTCATCCCTCACAGCCTGGCTGAGGGGTGGAATTGCAGCAGAATTTCTAGAGCATCCATGAAAACATTACCAAATGAATTATGCCAGGGTAAAAGAAAACAGTAGTGTGAAACCATGCCAGATCTCGCAGTTGAATACCCAGCTGGGGAAGTGCCCAGCTCCAAACAAGGCAGAAAATAAGTATATTTAATGTAAAAGAATCCTAGCATGAAATAGGCTCTGTACTTCCCCGGCCACGGCTGATTTACTGTTCAAGGCTGGCATTTGACAGCCTGTTTGCAGATTCTCTTGCTTCAAAGCCATCGTGGCTCTGTTTACAGCTCAGCCTTGCAAGAGGCACCAGGAGCCCCCAGGGTCGCAGCCCAAACCAGTCCGTGCTTCTGGGATTCTATAAAACACAGCTGGACACCCCCGGAGACATTCGCGGGGCTCTGACAACCTGAGGCAGATGAAAATGTCCCTGCTGCCTGCAGGGCTTGGAATAAAAGGCTTTTGGAAGGTCCCTTCCAGCCCAAAGCGTTGGGCGGCAGAGCGGCACGGGCGAGCTCTGGGGCTCGTCCCAGCAGGGTGGGTGAGGAACGATGGATGAAACCCCAAAGCCAAACCCGAGCACCTCTGTTAACTCCCTGCTCCTCCATCCTGAGCAAAAGCCAGGCAGGAACGAGCAGCGTTCGCTCCTGGTGGATCATTGGAAGTGACACAATCATTATTTCACTGGGGGTTCGGAGCAGCATTAGCGAGATTACCTTGGACTCGCACCTATGAGATGGAGGGACAGGAGCTGCCACGTGCAATATTCACAGTCTGGCAGTGCCACCGAAACCTTCTAGCTGAATTTTAGCCATTTTCCTCTCCTTTGTGCGAATCACAACACTGCCGAGTGAATAAAGGATCTCTTGCACCTGGAAAGCTACATGCTAATTCCATGCTTTATTCCAGCTCTTTCATGCAAAAGGCTTTCAAAATCATGGTCTATTGTACAGTACATAATGATATTATTCTGTCCCTATTGTCCTAAAAGCAGACGCTTACAGGCTGGAGCAAAATCTGCTGCCTCTCCTGAGCTGGGCGAAAGGTTAGAGGGATAAAGCAGCTCCCAAAGAGCTGCGGATGCCGTGCGAGGCAGAAATAGGGACTCAGGGGACAGCACTGTCTGTCCCCAGCTCCAGGAGGTGTTTCAGCTTTCCCTGGGTGTGAAAACCACACGGATTCGCACCACTGGGCAGCCAAGGTCCGCTGACCGCTCGAACACCGACAGGAAAAGCTCAGCCTGGCGCGGGGGAATGACACTGTCCCCGGGCTCTGCGCCGGCCCTGGGACCTCCCCAGGGACACCCGGAGGGGGCTGGACACCCCCCGAGGCAGGGCAGGGGCTGGGGCTGCTGCTCTGCCCCGGGACAGCTCTGCTGGTGAGGAGGAAGGTGCTGTCCCCCCTCACTGCTCCTGGGGGACCCCAGAGTGCTGGAAGGAGCCCAACCCAACGCCAGCAGATCATCCATCCTGTGGAGAGGGGCTGGGAGAGCTGGGAGTGCTCACCTGGGGGAGAGCGGGCTCCAGGGAGAGCTCCGAGCCCTTCCCCTGCCTGAAGAAAGGCAAGGAGCCGAGGGCTCCGTGCCGACGGCAATTCCCAACCAGCAGCCCCTCCCCAGCTCTGTGCCTCATCCGGGATAGAAGGCTGGCACAACACAAGGGCTGCTGGAAAAGAGCATCCTCTGCAGAGCTGTGTCATTGTCGGCACAGAGCTGTCCCCGTGCCTCCCGACGTCCCCACCGCATCCTCCTGCTCCTCCACCCCGGCTGCGGGGACAAGCAGGATCACCAGAGACCTGCCAGGGGCTATTTTTAGAGTGAGTCACTTGATGAGCTCTTTGGCACCTTATTTATTGCTGTCTCCAGCTGGGGACCTGAGCAGTGCCCAGACACCTCTGTGGCTAAAACCAGGGCTCGGGAGCAGTGACCTCTATTTGATAACACTTCTCTGCTGGCAGGGAGAAAAACAACAGCACATTATGCTGTCAAGACTAATAGCTGCTAATTAGAGTGAGTGACATATGACCCCTTTCTAGCCAAAGAACACAGAAGTCACATGAGAAATAAAAATTTAGAAAACCCGAAGTTGAAGTTCTGCCTGCAGTTTTTTCCAATCTAAAGAGTGACCACTTCCAAGTCAGTCTCTGATTTTTTTCCCCCTGGTTTGCCTGTTTAGGGTTTTAGTTGAAGTTTATGTTGCGTGTACCGTGAATGAGTCCGGGGTTCAGCGTTCCCCCGGTAGGAAACGGAACTGAGGGTCAGCAGCTCTGGCAAGGGGGACGAGCCAAAGCCGCGCCTTTGGGAGCACGGGACACACCTGTGTGGGGGCTCTGGAGCTCCTGCGGCATGCAGGGAGCACTGAAGGGATGTGGCTGCAAGGGCAGCTCCCCGTGACACTGGCACACCTTCCGCAGGTGAGTGCATCTCACCTGGCACAGCCAGGAGCAGAGCAGCAGCCGGGAGCCTTCCAGGCTGGCAGGACATTAAACCTCCTCTCCTTCCACCCCTGCCGGGGGCAGGGACACCTTCCAGCAGGTGAACCCTCCCCTGAACTGAGCAACTGAGCAAGGGCTGTCTGTGCTCCAGTGGGCTCCCGGCAGGAGGAGCAGGGGATGTGTCCCCCCAGGCTGCCCAGGTGAGAGGGGCTGTGGCCACCTGCAGGCTGTGCACCCCGTGACCAGGGGTCACTGCTGCCCCTGGGGACACCCAGGGCACGGGGCAGCTCCTGCTCTAAAAAACCCAGCACCCCCTGAACACCCAGAGAGCGAGTCATTAATTGTCACTTCCTCCATGGGCAGCTGGGGTACACAAGGTTGCTAGGATTTACTGGAGGTCACATTAAATCCTACAGAACTCACAGCTCAAACACCCCCTTAGACCCTCTGAATGTTAATCATTACCCAGCTCCTCCATCTTCTCACTGCTCTAATGAGATTATTGATGAATTGCTTAACATGCACTTTCTGTAGAAGTTTTTTAGATGACAAGTTGCCTTTTACTAAACAAATTAATGGGAAAGTTGACTTCTCTCATTCCAGTCTGGGGAAAAGAAGTTTTGGGTTTGAAATGCCTAATTAGTACTAACAGAAATCCAATAGCTGAGTTTATTTGGCACTGTACCTGATATGAATATGCCACGGGGCCATCAGTGCCCCGTGGTAGCATCAGGACAGAAATAGTCTCTCCAGCAATGAACACTGCAGCAGCTGTGGGTGCCAACAGAGCAGCAGAGCCATCGCAGCCTCAGAGGCTCAGCCAGGCCAGGCAGGGGGAGGCTGCTCAGGGCAAGGGGGGGCATCGAGCTGGGGCTGCCTCTGACAAACAAAGCTGAGATACTCCCAGACCCAGGGCTGCCATTCCCATGGCACAGGTCAGCCCAGGGAGGCCAGAGGTGTTCCCAAGTGCCTGCTGTCCAGGGCAGCAGATCCCAGAGGGAGGAATCCCGGGAATCCTGCAGGGACACAGACCAGTGTCACCAGCTCCTGTCCCCAGCTGCAGCCACTGCAGAGCTCTCGTTGCAGCATCTCCCACGAGAGTTTTGCAAATGAAGTTCTCCATCTCCCCACAAAATCCTCCCTGCTCCAAGGGTTTGGTCTTTCCTGGGGGTGTTTTAAAGCACCTTCTCTGAAGTCCCAAGTAATGAGGTAACTCTCAGTCTGCATGTAAGAACAGAACTCCCTGAGACAGACTCTGAGCCAGACACTTATTATTATACTCTCTACAAATGCACAGAAGGGCTTTTTCTCCATGCTCTAGGTCACTGAGATCATGTTTGAGGCATATGATTAATTTTCAGCCTTATTGTGTTAAGGGCCAGCAGGAGAAAAGTGAGATATTTTTTTTTAGACCAGTGTCAAATGAGGTAGAAGAACTTGTCACTTAGCAAGAGCTTTGAAATGATCTTTGCATAAAGCAGCAGCTAAAAAGTTAATAGACATGAAGAACAGTCTGTTGATTTGGGGTATTTGAGGGGTTTTGATGTGGGTGAGGGCAGAAGGATTCTGCTTGGGATAAACAAGCCTTGGCTAATGGTGCCTGAAGCATTTTACATGCAAGGAGTCCTGCTCTTACTCAGCCCCTCATACCAACAAGTTCTTGCTTGGGACAAGAAGTTCAGCTGATAAAAAAGGTGTTTTGAAATGTTCATTTTTCCTCTTGGATATAAATTATTCTTTGCTCAACTCTATTCCCCTCAAAGCTCTTTGTTGGTCATAGACTGACATCAGATGTAAAAATAAAGCCTCAGTTGTAATAAACCAATTATCTTTTCAACATTTGCTGCAGCAAGCACCAGAACATCTCACAGATATCCCCAATGCCATCTGATAGCAACCAGGGGCTCCTCTTGATTTCAGTTTTCAGATTTTCTCCAGAGCAGAGGGTCTCAGCCCTCAGAGCATCTCCACAGCCTCCTCTGCACTTCTCCAGCAGCTCCACATGCTCTTTATGCAACACAAATTACAGCAGAAGACTGTTGGGTCCAACCCAATGCAAAGCTTTGTATGAAATATTTTCAGCTGGTCTCATATCCCTGAGAATTCACCTTTTACTGAATGCAGACTTTGAACAACCCCCAAATTTCTGACTGTGCAGATGGCAGGGAAACTGCTGGGGTTTGAAATGGAAGTGTAAATCAGTCCTCATTTGCACCTGGATACCAGGGAATGAAAATATATGAGCCTGCTCCCCAGCAGACACAGGGCTTTAAGTTTGCTGGAGTTCATCTGCATGGAGGGGTGGGTGCAGGAGGAGTGAGGATGTGAATTTAAACACCCAGCAGGTGCCTGAAGCAGCACTTCTGTTCTGCACGAGGGGGTTTGCTTTGGGCAGCTCAGCTCCCAGCCAGGGCAGGGTGCACAGCACAGCCCAGCACAGCCCAGGGTGGCCAGCACAGCTCAGGATGGCCAGCACAGCTCAGGGTGGCCATGCCCAGCCCAGGGTGGCCATGCCCAGCCCAGGGTGCCCAGCCCAGGGTGCCCAGCCCGGGGTGCCCAGCCCGGCTCAGTCCAGCCCAGGCTGGCAGCCCCCCGAGCTGTGCCGTGTCGGTGCCACCCTGCTCGCTGCCCGGGGAGCCTGGCCAGGCTCTGGGGCTGAGGAGGGCTCTGTGCTTGTGCCCGCAGGTACGGTGACATGGTGCCCAAGACCATCGCGGGGAAGATCTTCGGCTCCATCTGCTCGCTGAGCGGGGTGCTGGTGATCGCGCTGCCCGTGCCCGTCATCGTCTCCAACTTCAGCCGCATCTACCACCAGAACCAGCGCGCAGACAAGCGCCGGGCTCAGAAGGTGAGTGACCCGGGCCGGCCTGTCCCCCCGGGGCACGGGGACCCTGGGGCGCTGCCCGGGGCCCCCGGCACCCCCACAGCCCGTGCGGGGTCCCTGGCAACTCACACAACGCCTCCGAGTATGTTCCCACAAAATTTCAACACTGGTTGACCCGTAGTCCAAGCAGGATAATTTATACACCCTACCTTGGGAATAGAAGTGTGTTCCCATCAAATATGCACCACCTAAAGTCCCCGTTCCTGCACACACTGTCCCGGTGTATTTTTGGCATCAGGAGCAACAGGGCTGTTATTACTCACCTTTCCTCCATGCTTGTCTGAAACAAATATATAGCTGTGTGCACATAAACCCTTAAATCATCCCGGGAGCTGTTTATCCTTCGGCTGCCTTGCTCCTTGTTGTGTCTGTGTAGTTTCAATACACCCATCCAGCAACACACACTTATCAGCACACACACCCCTCAAAGCTGTGACTGGAACCCTGGGAATGCACAAAAGCCCCTGGAAATGTGAAGGGATTACTGAATATTCCAAATTCTGAAGTTTTTGCCAGTGGAAGCTCTCTGAGTCACTAAGAGAGTATAACAGATTTACTATATCTCTATTTCAATCTGCTAAATTACACCACAGTCACAATCAGGTTTTTACAACAACTGCAAACCAAAGGCCTGAGGTTCTTTTTCTCCCTATGGAATGCTGTCTGCCAGAATTTCAAGACTCAGGGGACCTGATGGAGAACAGTAGTAGAAAAATGTGTTATTTCTGCTTCAGGCAAGCATCTGGGCTGTGCCTACTTCTTGCATCTCAGGGAGTTGACAGCAGAGAGCTCAGATACAAGACCTACAAAACCACAAAATTTGGCAGTCAAAACACAAAAGGCAGAGAGACAGAATTGTGCAGGAATCAGCTGCAGCCTCAGCAAGTCACTGCTGGGTTTTACAAACCCCTGCCTGAGGTTTGAGGTGGCACGTGTGGAATAGGAGTTTTGGAGGGAGAGTTGTTTATTTGATCAGTCACAAACACTGCAAGATCACAGGGCAAGGGTCTGCTGAAGCCCCCTCTGAGCCATGCCCTGGGCTGTGGCAGCTGCCAGTGGCGTCAGAGGGGCTCAGTGCATTCATTTAACGAATTTCAGCCGCGGCAGAGGGAGTTGTGTGAAGGGAGGCTGCCCCCAGATCCCAGCAGGATTTGGGATTTCACAGGAACGTGAAAGCACGGGAAGGACCCGGGGCTCAGGGAGGGGTTTGTGGGGACAGAGTCCAACAGCCCCTTCCAGGAGCAGAAGACTCTGGGAGAAGGCTCAGAGTCAAACAGCACCAAAGCTGACAGAGCCTGACAGCCCAGCCCAGAGCCACGGGCAGGCAGCGAGCCTGGCTCACAGGCAGAGGCTGCAGCCCTGGCTGCAGCTCTGTGCTCTGCAGGGGCCAGCCCCTCTCTCCAGCCAGCAGACCAATCTCCTCTGATTCAGCTCTTCCCTTCATCCATTGGCCTGTGATCCACTTGGTAACGGGGAAAAGTCCCACCACCTTTGATGCCAATGTGATTGATTGCAGCTTCTAGAAAGGCTTGCTGTATTGACACACACAGTGTATAATTTCCCCCCATTTGAATTTCTAATTCCCTTGATATTGGTGGAATTTCTCAGTTAAGAAACTTTTCTCAAGTCAGAAATGTGAGTAATTTTCACATGATCAGCACTGCATGAATACTAAAAAGCAGGAGAGAGAGAGAAGCACATTAATGACAGTCCCTCTGGAGATGGTCAGGATGTACAGAGGGACATTCCTGAAACCACACTTGTTCCAGCATCATCCCACACTGAGCTGAATCCCATCTTCAGAAACAGTTAAAGCTCTGCCCCCATCTCATTAAAGTCACAAAGACATTTGCATGGCTTTTTCAAGAAGGTTGGAAAAATCTCTTTGCTCTCTCAGTCCTTGAACATGGAGAACACACCAGCAGAAGCTCCTTATAACAGAATTTAGGAGCCAGCTCTGAATCAACACAATGTCTTCCTTTGGCACACACTGAATTATTGCTCTCTTTGAACTGAAGAGCAGTTTCTTGGGCATGCATTAGGATAAATGCTTTGAAAGTTCTGTTTAGTTCGAGAATCATAACTTTTACGATGTACAGGTAGATTTTAAGATCAAGCTACAGACATTATTAATTTTTTATATGAACTCAGACTGAGATTTTCCAGTGACAAAGAGCAGAGGCACTGTACAAACTGGGCTGACATTGCCAGGCTGGAAGGTTGGGGTGTGAGAGGAGCTGGACTCTGCAGCCCCAGGGGTTTCTGAGGGGCTGCTCTCCAAACCCCAGGGGAGCAGAGCCCAGCCCCTCTGCCTCTGCTGAGCTCAGTCCTAACTTTGCCTCTCAACTGTTGAGGGGGCCTGGTCTAGCAGGAAGAGGTATTTAAGTAACGTGAATAAAATACCAGGAGGTGGCTGTTACTCATCAGCATCTATTCTTCAACTAACTGAGGAGAAACGTTCCTTAAAAAGAAAAAAAAAAAAAACCACCAAACACAAAACCCAACTGTCAGTGATCTAATCACTTTAAAGATAAATTATTCTTTGCCAAACCTGTACTGTGAGACAATTAATTTCTAGGAGATCTGGCAAATCTTAATTCATTGCGCTGTGGCATCGAATTCTGTCCTCTGGCATGCAGCAAGGAGCAGGTCAGTGTGAATGGAAGACGAATTGATCATTTGTGACAAGGTTCATTTCGGTAAAATTGTTGTTTTTCCCTTCCCCAACGACTTTTTTTTCCCCTTTTTTTTTTTGACTGATGTGCTAAGAATAGCCCTTCCTGACTTTGAAACGATGCTGTTCTTTAGTGAATGTCACAGCCTTGGATTTAAAAGAGAATGTGACACTCAAAAGGCTTGACAATAGAACGACTTTGTAATTCAGATGATGCTGGAGGAGCCCCTCTCCCGTGCTCAGTTTGCAGCAAAGATGCACCACGGAGGAGAAGGAGACAGGAGCTGCTGCTGGGTGGAGGACAACACCTCCCACTTCTCCACCCCGGCAAGAAAAGGCAGAGGCAGCTGCTGACAGCTCCTGAGATGCTGCTCCTTTAGCAGCAGTGGGGAAGAGAGCAGCTCACGGCTCGGAGCTGGAGCGGGACAGGCAGGGCTGGAGGGCAGGGGGGACACGGGAGAGCCACGGGGGCCGAAAACATCCAGCAGGGCTGGTCTGGGTCTCAGCCTGGGGGAGAGCAAAGGCCCGGAGGGCAGCCTCCCACAAAGTGAGGTACCCACAGCAGCAGCGGAAATGTAAATGTGGAAAAAAAGAAAAACCCAGCCCTGCTTGAAGTGCAATTGTCATTTAATAGTTAGATTTGCTAAATGAGCCGAGATGCTGGAATAGCTGATAATCCCAGGGGATTGGCCTGGCCTCAGTGCTGCATTTCACAGGGGCTGCTCCGGATCTGCCAACAAACACAAACCCTGGGTAATCACAGTGCTTGGTTTCAAGTCTGCAGTAAATGTGCTTTTGACGACTACAGCCTCTCAGGGTGTTCAATTCATTTCATTTATTATCTGGTGCCCTTTGGCTCCCTGAGAACAAGCAATGTACTGCAAAAGCCTTGAGGCAGACTTCTCATTCCATCCTGCAGGCTGCAAGCCTCCAGTGGAGAACCAAACACACATTTAGGCAAGGCAAGGACTACCCGGGACAGAATCATTTTGTAGCGCTGCCCCCACAGAAATATCGAACTGAAAACTGTATCCCAGGCTGTGAGAGAGCAGGGGGGATAAAGTGGGGGAGGCAGGGAAGGACACAGAGTCCGGGGGATGAGTGAAAGCGATCCGGAGCAGGAGGGATGCCGGGCAGGGAGCAGCGCACAGGGAGGGATGAGGGAGGCGATTCCATCTCCTCGGGAGATGGTGGCAGCCGGGAAGAGGTAACTATGGAGATGCTTAAAGGGGGCTCCAGCCAAAAGGAAGGAAGAGCAGGGGCACAGCGTCTGATTGTTCCTCAGAGGACACAGGAACAGCCTGTTCCAGACCCTCGGGAAGCTGCGGAGAGGGGAGTGGTGCAGGGAAAGGCTGAGCTCGGGGTTTGTGTCATCCCCGCACCCATGAGGAAGACAGCCCACACACCTGTCAATAACGGGGCCATTATAATAATTGATTTGCTACAGAGCAGGGGAGTCAGCTTTGAAATGTTCTGTTTTTCAGCTGACACCCAAAATTTTGGAGGTGGGTTACTGAACTTTGGAGCGTGGAAAAAAACGGCCAGAAAAAGTGACTGGAGCTGTCTAAGGAGAGCTCAGCAACAGAACATGACTCAGTGCCAGCAGGGGAAGGGGTTGGGAACTTAGGGGGAGAGACAAACAATAAGGTTAAAACTAGAGCTGGCTGACATTTAAAGAACATGTTTTTTTCAACGAGAATGAATCTGCGTGGAATATGTTTTTGTTGTTGTTGATATTTAACAGTCTTTGACAGGGGAAAAAAAGCTCTTTTATTTTTTTTTTTAAGATATTCCATTTTTGCTGGGCTAGGTACCTCTTTCTCTGTTTGTCACATCCCTTAATAGAGTTCAGGGGAAAAAAAAACCCAAACAAACAAATAAGCCAACCAGGAATCCTGCCTCTTTTCTTTCATATCATTGAGGAAAGCAAAATAACGTTTTCCATCAGTTCAACTATTCCAAATTCCCTGAGTCCCAAATTGCATAAGGCAAGGAGCTGTCTCCTCTGAGAGGAAGGGCTGAAGTCAGTGAGCTCCAGTTGATGGGTTCAGCCTCCAAAGCAAGCCCATACATCCAAACATTAAAGCCTGCTGTCAACAGTGGCCCAATGCCCGGCTGGAATGCCTTCCACACACACCCAGAAGCTGCTCCAGTTTGTTTGCAGTTCCACATCACATCTCAGCCCTAGCCAGAAACAGCCCAGAGCCTGCAGGCTCCCGGCTGGTCCCTGCCGGGCGCTGCTGGCCCCGCTCAGCCCCGGGCTGGCCCCGGCCCGGCTGTTGGGTGCCCAGGGCTGTGCCAGCCCTGCCCGTGCTCGGCCCCCAGCACAGCCGGGAGCATTCCCAGCGGCTCCTCCCGCCCGCTCCCGCCCCGCCGTCGCCACCAAGG
>VXBS01010546.1:184503-203266 GCA_013400255.1 Sitta europaea | reverse complement strand
ACCCGGCTGCGGGGCGGCAGAACCCGGGCACGGACACAGCGCCGGGCACGCAGGGCTCCCCGGGAGCGGCTGGGGATGGCACTGGTGTTCCCAGGCAGGGCCCAGAGCTGCCCTGCCCTGACTCCTTCGGCCCCGGGAGGAGCGGCCCCAGCGCTGCCCGCGGCCCCCGGACAGCCAGCGGCGGAGCAGGGGCAGCCAGGATCCACCCCAGCGGGAGCGATGCCGGGATGCACAAACCAGGGCCAGGGAGCGGTAACCATGGCAACGCAGGCTGGGTGACAGCCGGGAGCGCTCCGGCCCCGGGACAGCATCCCGGCAGGATGGGACAGCCCCGGGACAGTGCCCAGGCAGGACTGTCCAACCCGGGACAGTGCCCAGGCAGGATTGTCCAACCCGGGACAGTGCCCAGGCAGGACTGTCCAACCCGGGACAGTGCCCAGGCAGGACTGTCCAGCCCCGGGACAGTGCCCAGGCAGGACTGTCCAACCCGGGGCAGTGCCCAGGCAGGACTGTCCAGCCCCGGGACAGTGCCCAGGCAGGATTGTCCAGTCCCGGGACAGCATCCCGGCAGCATTTCCCCCCATGTCTGCCAGCCCGTTGTCGGGGCAGGGCTGTGAGCAGGGACACACGTTCCTCTGGAGTCTACACTCAGCCAGGACCGCGGGAGGGATTTGGGATGGAATTTTCCCCCCAGGGCAAGAGATTTGTCACCACATCTCTCAGGAGCAGTTTCAGTGGGAAAGGCATTCCTGACACGGCTTTGCTGTCGTGTGAGGAGCTCTGGGCAGTTCTGGCTCCCAGCAAGGAGCGCTCTGCTCAGCTGCTGCTGCAAACTCGCACATGGAGGAGGGGATGGAGCTGGGAGCAGCCCCTCACTCCTCCCCAGGGTGACAGTCCCTGAGCCAGGTGCTGGCAGCACCACCTGAGCCGTTCCCTTCCTGCCTGCAGCTGCCCCACACCATTAATTAGTGCTCATCCATCAGGGCCAGGGGCTTGGCAAGTGTCACCAGATCAAATTCTGCTAATTCCTCCATCCCCTGAATACTTTATAGCTATTAATTAGGGGTGTGAGCTGAGTGAAAGATGTTATAAAAGTGAGCTCTGGAAACACAGATAAGAAAAGACAGACAGATAAATCACGGGCAGACAGCTGCTCATCACACCCATGAGCCTTATTTGCACCAATGGAGAACAGCAGCATCTCTGTTAATGACGCAGAAAAACATGAGGGTCTTTACTTGTAATTTTTTAAAAGTAAATAAGTTTCTAGACAAGATCTAACAGTTCCAGTTAGTCCAGATTATTCCCACTACAGTTGGGCACCTCCTTCTCTCCATCCTTGGAGCACTTCTGACCCAAGTGCTAAAAATTTGTTCCAGCATTAATACTATAAAAAAACATATGTAGGATTTCTTTTGTTATTATTTCAAGCAGGAGAGAGAAGGGGAGAGAGGTGGGTTTGTCACTCAGCTGGGCTGTAGCGTGGGAACTTCAGCAGAGAGGGAGCTTTGAGTTTCAGCCAAGTGGCAGCAACTGTCAGAAGCTGATTGAGTGAAGGGAAAAGAGTCCCTGCAGTGAGCAGGGTCGGGCTGTAGCCCTGCTGGGAGGAGGACACTGACACCCACGGCTGGAATTTCTGAAACCAATGTCCCACAGGAGTGAGGGCTTCACTAAACCTGAGCCAGAGCTTGTTAAGCTCAAGATGAGAATGAACAGAAAGAAGTTTAAACAGGAGGGGACCAGACCCAGAGCTCCAGGGGCTGCCTGCCCACCCTGCCAGTTTTGCATACTGTGACCCTTTGAAAATCCCGTTTAACCAGCCGGGATATCTGTGGCTGGGAGAGACCCAGCTCCATTAAACTCCACATTCTGTGCATTGTTCTACAAATAGCCTGGACACGATGTTCCTCAGTGTTGGAAAAGATTAAATGATAAAGTTCATTGGAAATGATGTTCTGTTGCTTTAATGGTGCCAAGGGTAAGGTAGCATTAAAAGCAGAGGCACAGAGGAGGAGAGGGGAATCTTTCATCTCTGGAAAGTAATGAAGAGGCCCAAAATAAGATCAAGGTCTGACTGTAAGTGGTTCTATCAAATTATATAGGAATATAATGAGTTCTACACTACCTAATTTCCATATACAGCTCTATAACAACTCCCCCAAAGCAAAAGTGACAGAATATTTGAACTTGGCTCAAAAGCCATTCAATATAAAGTTTTGAGAGGAAATAAAATTCAACTGTGCATACTTTGTTTCTTAGGGAAAAAAAAAAAAAAAAAAGAGGTTAAAAGGAGAAGCAAAAGGTCCTCTTAGAAGCTGTAGCAGTGCTGTGCTGTTTAACTCTACAACCTGCTTGTCACCTGCTCCATCTGCCAGAATCAACCACATCCTTTCTGTCTAGAATTTAAAGTCCAAACCCCAAACACGCAACAGATGCAGACAAAAGCAAGAAAATCAACGGCTGAATGGCTTTGATATTTCACCTTGAGAATAAAAACCAGACCCAAAACACTCCACTGATGACACTGGGGAGCAACTTCACTCCAGCCTTAAAGGCCCAGTGGAGCTCACCCACTGCAGCAATCACCACTAATATCCAAACTATGAATTATTGAGGAATTAACAAGAAAACCATGGTTAATTACCTGGTGTAGCTGCTCTTGCTGCCAGGAGTGCTTGTGGAGTGGTTTTGCAGTAAAGGGAGATGGGGCAGGGACAGAGCCCCTCTCCCCTGGGGGAGGGCTGAGGGGACACTGTGGCCTCGGGAGGGCACAGCTCAGAGAGCTCCTGGCTGTGTGAGAACCCTCAGGTGTGCAGGTCTGGACAGACACAAACCCACCTGGGCACGGGGGGAGCTGGCCCTGCACACTTCCATCAGGTGAGCTCGGTAACGAGCAACTCCGGAACCCCCTGGTCACAGGGTGGAGGTGGATCCGGCCAGGTGACCTCGTTAGCACTTAAACACCTTCAGGTGTTCATGGTTTGGAGCTATTCAAGAACCACCTGCATTCAGGGTGGAGTTGGCTGTAGGGTCAGGTGACCTCATTAGTGTTTAAATACCTTCAGGTGTGCCTTGTTTGGAGCCATTCAAGAACCACCTGTTCAGAGGGTGGAGTTGGCTGTAGGGCCAGGTGACCTCATTAGTGTTTAAACACCTTCAGGTGTGCCTTGTTTGGAGCTGTTCCAAACCCCCCTGCATTCAGGGTGGAGGTGGATCCGGCCAGGTGACCTCGTTAGCACTTAAATACCTTCAGGTGTGCCTTGTTTGGAGCCATTCAAGAACCACCTGGACACAGGGTGGAGGGCTCTGCAGAGTTAGCCCAGGTGAGCTATGATGTGATTCCAGAGGTTCCTTTCCCAGCTCATCCTGAGGATGCTGAAAACAGCTCCCAGAGGGGGAAGGGGCTGCAGGGCCTGCAGGGAGTGCCTGACATGCAGCTACTGCACTCCTGCTTGCTCAAGAACAGAAGAGCTGGAAAGCTGAAGTTGGCTGGCCAGTATGGAATTGTGTCATAGGTTGTAGCTTAGTTTTTTATCACACATAAATCAAGAGTGAGCATTATCTCCACAAGAACTGCATGAAAATCATTAATAAATAATAATTGGCTGTTTCCTGAGCCTGCCATCTGGTAAGCACTTCTCTGAGCCAGCAGCTCTTGCTCCCTGCACTTCTCCAAAAAGCAACAAGAAGAACTGAGGCTCTTCCCTCTCCTCTGCCAGTCCCTTTGGGAAGTGCAGACACCCAGGATGCTGCACCCTCCCCACCTGGGCAGGTCTTCACTGCCCTTCCTGCTTATCCTGAGCCTCCAGTTCCCTAAAAACCAGCAAACCCCAGAAGTTACTGAGCCCTGCCTTCCATCCTGCTCTGAGAAACACGTGGGCTCCAAGATAACCAAATTAATCATTCCAACCTGTAAGTGGCTGTCATTAGTATTATTATTTTCATCATATAAATTATCTTCCAGATTAGGTCATATGCATTTTGAGATCCTGTGGTTTCCTAGCAACTCCTCTCCCCATCTCCATGCAGACACAGTGTGCCGTTTGCTTTTCCTTTTTTAGCCTCCTGTGCAGGGGTTATTTCAGTAACAGTGATCTCAGGCCCAGCCCTGGTGACCTTTAGTCTGCCACATCTGGGGGGGAAGAGGCAGAAGACAGCCATCCATCCCCCCCAGATGAAGTTTGCAGAGGATCACAGATCACAGCTGCCCGTCTGTGCCCAGCCTGGCAGCGCTGGGCTCTGCAGGAAGGGATGGCAAAAACATGCCCACACTGGGGAAAACTGGCAGAATTTGGAAGATCTTAAACCCTTCTTTACTGTCAGGCTTGATCAAAGTGCCAGACCCCACAGGGACACTGGACAGGCACCCAAACACCAGGCAGTCACCTGGTGTCACCTGGCACAGACGCTTCCCAAAGAATTCACATTTGCACAGAGACATTCACAGGAAAACCTGAGCTGTTGTTTTAGAGTTGTTTCTAGTCCAATGGAGGAAATTGTCTGGAGGGCCAAACCAATTTTAGGCACCAATTTTAATTAACTTCTCTAGCTGAGTTAATCAAGATATCTACCAAATTTAATCACAATGGGGACCCGGAGTTGGGCGCCGTGACGATCCCATCCAATCCTTTGTGTGAGGAGAACAGGATTCACTTCTGTCCTGCCCCACTGACATTTTTTAAAATAACAATGTCTGTTCTAAACTACAAAAGCTGTGGGGCTTAATTACTGAGATAGCAAGTGGCCCTGTTTCAAAAGGAAAAGGGAACAGACCTCAGAAGCATCTCCACTCCACATGGAGTGCAGCCATTAATATCTGACCCCTGCCAGCCTGGAGGCAAAGGGAATAATGTCCATTACAACAGCCTGAGACCAAAGCCACTTGAACAACTGACTGAACTGGAGCTGAGGATGAACCTCTCCTGCTAAAGGTGAGGTGAGTTGGGCACTGGCAATTCCTCCAGCAAAGGAACTGATATTTTATCAAGCACAGAGAGAAATGGGAATCTTCAGTGGTGACCATCAGAGCATCCCTGGAAAAACCTGACTAGAGGAGAGAGATCACTGTGAAAATGAAGGAACAGACACACCAAGACACATGCTTGTGTTTAGAAGAAACAATTTAATGGAAATGTAATTACCAGGAGCAGAGGGACAGTGCCATGCACCTGGAAAATGAAACATTGCTCAGTCCCCTGCCCTGTCCCACGCTCCCATCCCACAGCAGCAGTCCCCACGGGTTTTCTTCCAGGTTGCAGCCTAAGGCCAGTCCTTTGCAGGGCCTGGATCAGCACAGCAGATTGGGAAAGTCTTCAGAAAAAAGGAAGCTCCAATTCCACTTTCTCGTTGTGTTCAGTCTGTGCCTTGCCCTGTCTCAGTCCAAGAGTGCCTTGGCCAGCAGAGATCTCTCTCACTGATCAGGAGGCTCAGCCTTAAAATGGGACAAGAAAATCTAGGTGAGGTGGAGAGGATAAAGCCAATTTCAGACGTCCCCATTTTGTGGGGTCAAAAGAAGACCTAATTTTCAGACTGGTCATAGTCTGTGTCACCCAATTAAAGCTGCAAACTTTACCCTGTGCATGTCTTTGCCTGAGAAATTGTCTGCTAGAGCACAAGGTCTTGAGGTTAAACAAATACTTCAAATTTTCCCAATACTGAGGGCCAGAGTGGCTCACACCTGGACAGGGATGGAGCTCCTGAAATGGCTCCACTCTCTGGACCCCCTGCACAGGTTTGCCTCCTGCCTTTCCTCTTCCTACAGCGTTTACCCGTTAGCACCCCTAATTAGAAGAGAAAATCACGAGCTCCATGTTATTTAAGGGATTATGCAGCATTTTAAACTACAGCACAATGTAATTATTTTTTAATAGCTGCAGCTATTTCATGTATTTACTTTTAATGGTGTTTGAGTCATAAATTAACAGTAGAAAAGAAAAAAGGCAAATCACTCGACAGAGAAGCAGGCAGCAATTGAAAAGAAAAACTAAAATGTTACAAAGAATTCTCAAAAATAGTGAAAAAAGAAGAGGTAATGTCTTAGTTTTTCTTGCTGGTGTTATTGTGGACTGCTCCTTATCACCTAACCTGTCCCCCTGGAGATGTGTATTTTTGGACAGGGTTATTTTATCAGATGCCACAGTTAATGAAGTAGCAGTGTCACTGCAGGGACACAGGCTCAGGGAGGGCCCTCTGTGCCTGTGCTGCTGCAGCACGAGCAGAGCAGGGCACAGGGACAGTCAAGGACAGGCTGAGGCTGAGAGAGGGGCTGGGGGAGGTGAGGGGTGCAGAGCACCTGAGCTGGGAGCAGCACCCTAACCTAAACCTAATCTAACACTAACCTAACCCTAAACTAACCCTAATCTAACCCTAACCCTAACCCTAACCCTAACCCTAACCCTAACCCTAACCCTAACCCTNTCCCTGTCCCTCCCGGTGTCCCTGTCCCCTCCCCATGCCCCTGTCCCTCCCGGTGTCCCTGTCCCCTCCCCGCGCCCTCTCACGCTCTGTGTCCCCGCAGAAGGCGCGCCTGGCGCGGATCCGCGTGGCCAAGACGGGCAGCTCCAACGCCTACCTGCACAGCAAGCGCAACGGGCTGCTCAACGAGGCGCTGGAGCTCACGGTGAGTGCGGGACACGGCTGCTGCCCCGGACCCTCTCCCCTCCTGCTCCCCTCTCCCCTCCTGCGGTCGCACCCGGCGCTGGTTGTGCAGGCACAGCTGGAATCCAGCTGCTCACTGCACTGGGGAGGGAAAAGCTTCCCTGAGCTCCTCCTGGAGCTGGGAGAGGGTCTGGCTTCCCAGCAAGGAGCAGGTTCAGCTCCCTCTGACCCCTGCCTGTGGTGGAGCTGCTGGAGCTGGACTGATTTACACAGCACACACTAAAAATATCCACTGCCTTCCATTTATTTTTTAGGAGTCTAATAGGTACTATCTGATCATCTCCAACAGGACAGGAAAATATTCCCCAGCTCCTGTTCCAGGCAGCCTGGTGGTGGGTGTATTTTTAAAGGCCTCCAGGGGCCTCTGGCTGTTCAGGAGGAGGAAAGTTTTAAGTGCTCAGATTGCTCAGCAGAACCAGCAGACACGAGAGGAGGTTATTACATTAAGCCTGATCAACACCAGAGCAGGTATTAGCACATTTCATGGGTTTCATTTCAAATAAATCAGCCTTTCATGCACGTGGGGAGCAAAGAGAGAGAGATGAAGAATGATTGAGCCCCAGAGCCACCTAGAACTCATTTGTGCAGCCTCACTGGGGATCTAATCCTCAATTCCTCTCTCCCTGGGACACATCCCTGCTTTTGTGCCCAGGGGGGAGCAGCAGAGCTGGGACACGAGCAGAACGAGTTCTCTGAGGAGCAGCTGGGGGAGCTGGGGGTGATGCTGTGAGCTCCCAGCTGAGGAGCCCTGCTGCCAGCTCTGCTCACACGGGGCAGCAGCTGCTCCTGCACCGGGAGAGCTCAGCCTGGGGCAGACAAAGCTGAGTGCAGCCTCGGTGCTCTCTGAGCTGCTGGGCAGGAGCACTGCAGGCACAGGCTGGGAACCTGGGGGCCNCCTAACCCTAACCCTAACCCTAACCCCCTAACCCTAACCCTAACCTAACCCTAACCCTAACCCTACCCTAACCTAACCCTAACCCCTAACCCACAGCCCCTGTGCCCCGAGCACGGCCGGGATGAGGCTCCAGAGCCCTGCATCCCACCCAGGGAGAAATTTGGGAAGCACAAAGGGGCCTGCAGCGCCCCATTCTCTGTACCACACACCTAACCCCATATCCCCACCCCTAACCCCCTATCCCCCCCCCCCACCCCCCANTACACAGCACACACTAAAAATATCCACTGCCTTCCATTTATTTTTTAGGAGTCTAATAGGTACTATCTGATCATCTCCAACAGGACAGGAAAATATTCCCCAGCTCCTGTTCCAGGCAGCCTGGTGGTGGGTGTATTTTTAAAGGCCTCCAGGGGCCTCTGGCTGTTCAGGAGGAGGAAAGTTTTAAGTGCTCAGATTGCTCAGCAGAACCAGCAGACACGAGAGGAGGTTATTACATTAAGCCTGATCAACACCAGAGCAGGTATTAGCACATTTCATGGGTTTCATTTCAAATAAATCAGCCTTTCATGCACGTGGGGAGCAAAGAGAGAGAGATGAAGAATGATTGAGCCCCAGAGCCACCTAGAACTCATTTGTGCAGCCTCACTGGGGATCTAATCCTCAATTCCTCTCTCCCTGGGACACATCCCTGCTTTTGTGCCCAGGGGGGAGCAGCAGAGCTGGGACACGAGCAGAACGAGTTCTCTGAGGAGCAGCTGGGGGAGCTGGGGGTGATGCTGTGAGCTCCCAGCTGAGGAGCCCTGCTGCCAGCTCTGCTCACACGGGGCAGCAGCTGCTCCTGCACCGGGAGAGCTCAGCCTGGGGCAGACAAAGCTGAGTGCAGCCTCGGTGCTCTCTGAGCTGCTGGGCAGGAGCACTGCAGGCACAGGCTGGGAACCTGGGGGCCCAGAGCAGGTCTGGTCTCCCCTCCAAAACAAGCTGGATCCTTCTGGCTGCACACCCAGCGTTGTCTCCTGCTCTGCCAATGGCAGCCACGCTCAGGAAATCTGCTCCTTGGGCCACCTGGCACTGCTGGCCAGCTCAGGGGAATTTCTGTGTCAAGGAAAGGCCACGACTGGTCACACCTATCCCAGAGCTTTGCTCCACACAGCAAAGGCTCAGGACTGGAAGGTAGCTCTGCTGGGATTCTGCTATTTCATTACCCAGAAACATGCAAAAATTTGAAAATTTAAAATTTCCTTTTAAACTTTATGTTTCTAGTATTTCAAATTGCCAGGAGAGCTTAGCAGGATCACTCAGTTTGCACTTGATCTTCCAGCCTGTCATCCCAACAAGGATCTCCTCACTTCTCTTGTCAACCAGAACTCCCTGCCAAGACCACTCAGGGAAGAGCAGCTGACACACCAAAGCTTAAGTCCAAAATGCACAAGGCTGAGAGAAATATTTGGTTGAACAGGTTCGTTTTCTGGCACTTGCCCAAAAATAAGTGGGAAAAGAATCATTTTGGCTACAAAGCTGCTGTAGACACAGGAAGGGAAATAGAAACAATTCTAAAGGGGTTCTAGAGCATTTCTTTGTGCCTATTAATAACTAAACTCAGATCTGTAGGAGCTCCTAAACCAGGTTTTCACAAGGTTTTCTGGCTGTGACTTCCTTCCTGGTGGGATTATAGCTCTAAACCATAGAATCCCAGAAGGTGTTGGGCCAGAATCAAGACCCAACACATCTCTCCCTCCCCAGGTAGAGACATTAATTAATTACAGAACTGCAGAGCACTCTTCCCTACAGGTGTACATGACCAGTTTAACTCCACGAGGCAAGATTTTATGTCCTTTCATTTTATGGCAGAAAACAAACTCCTCTGAAGAGTACAAAATGTGAATGACAGCAAGTCTAGACAGCCAAATTTTTTAAGCTGTAAAAGCATCAAGGAACACAGCTCGTGTAGCTGCTGTAATAGGCACCAAAATATTATCTCCATACTGTGCATATTTGTCAGTCAAATTAGTGTCAAACTGCTCCCCTGCTCAGGTACAAGCCCTGTTTTGACACCTTGCCCAGGAGCTGTGTGAACAGTAATGGGCTGCACATGGCCAGGCTGCCACGGGGCTGCTTTGTGCCCAGCAGCATTCCCGACTGCAATTCCTGCAGCCAGGGCAGGAATTCCCTCTGCCACCCCCAGAGGTGCCCCAGGCTGGGCTCAGGAGCCACTGCTCGAGGGGGGCAGCACATCTGGGACCCTGGGGCAGAGAGGCAGCCCCACAGCACCCAGAGCAATAACCTGGAGCCCCGGGGCTGCTCGGGCTTCCAGAACATTCCTCAGCACGGGGCTGAGCACACTGAGCACCGGGCTGCAGCCTGCAGCTCCCATCAGAGGCAGGAGGAGGCAAAGGAGGGATTCCTGCAGGACCAGCAGCTCAGCTCCCAGTGCAGACCCTGCTGCACACACGTGTGGATTTGGGGCATTTGCCATCTACACTTGAAGCACTCTGACTGTTTCCTTCTCATTTAGAGATTTTTTTAGTGGGCTTTATGTCAAAAGTGCTCAAGGGATGGTGAGATCCTTCCCATGGCAGCAGCCTACATATCCTCTTAGCACTAATCTCCTTGTACAGCTGAAATTCCCTTTTAGCTGCAGTGCCAGGAGGTGAATATCCCGGGAACAGGAGGCTGGGAGCTCTGGAGCCCTTTCACAAGCCCCAGATAAGCACTGGGCAGGGCCAGTCCAGCCCCTCAGTTCACCAGGGCCCACTGATGCAGCTCTGAAATCGAGGTAAAGTGGAGAATTTTGGGTTTCAGAGCTGACACCACAGTGTGCTGCAGCCTCCCCCAAGCAACCAGCAGCTCACTGAATGTCTTCCAAGAGCAAACTGAAAGGTACCTGGCACCAAATCCTTGCAAAACTGGCATCCCTGCTCAAAGAGCAAACCTCTCCTTCCCCCAGCTCTTCCATTGCAGCTGAGGGCCCGGGTTTTGTTTGCCTGCAGTAGCACAGGGAGCACTGACACAGACCCTGGCCCTGTAGGACCCCTCTCCTCAGCACTGCTCCCCAGATCCAGGGCTGGGGTGCTGCCCTGGCCCAGGGCTCCTGCTCCACCTCTGGAATTCCTGCTCTTTGCTCCTGGGAGCACTGGGCTGGCTGAAGAAAAGCCCCAGAGGAGAAGAGGTCCAAGTGCCCTCCCTGGCTCTGCAGGTCACTGCCCTCCTCTCCCTCAGGGCCAAGCCTTGGGATGGAAGGCAGAGGGAGAGGCTGGGCTGTGCTGCCAACACTTAACAACTGCCTTGGCTTGCAGATCCCATTTCAATTTCCTCTCAGGCAAGTCCTCATAAAAAGATACTGTTTGCAATATGTGCTCTTCCTCTCTCTTTTCCCAATGTTTTAGTGCAGCATCATCTCTGCTTTAGGGCTTCCAAGGACCTCCATGGGAAATGTTCCAAGCCAGCCTTCAGTGGAGTCAGTCATCTCAGCAGGAGCCAGCAGGACCTGCTGGATGTGCTACCTCAACAGGAGGATTGTTAATAAGAAAAATGGAGCTGATTTTTTTTTAGGCCACTTCTAAAAATACATCTGGGAATGTTCATCTTCCAAAACAACAGCAACAAAAAATCCATAACCTGCCTAAGATGCATTCCCACAGGAATCTATTAATTCTGTGTTCAGGAAGTCAGCTTCCTTAATGTCCCACTTCAGCTGTGTTTTGGCACCTGTCAGAGACAGAGCTATTCCCTCACTCAAGGATCTCAGCACCAGTCTGGGAGTGGCATCCAGAGCAGGCACTTGCCGTGGCACACGGGTGTGTTTAAAGGCTTTAACCACGGCTGAATTCGATCCCCTCGAGAGCAACAAGCAGTGTCTTGGCAAGATGTCGTGCCACCCATTTCCTCTCCTGAGCAGTCAGATGCTGAGCAGCGATTCAAGCCATGCACATCCATTTTTTACTTCCAGATTTAGGCATTACAAGAGACACGGCCCCCCTGCTCCAGAGGCTCTGGGAGCATCTTACAGCCCAGAGTGCTGCTTTAAGGCAGGTCCTTGTCTTTGAGAGTGCCCACCCTCCAAGACACACCGCGGGTTACCGCGGTGAAATCACAGGCAGCTCCGAGACCAGGAACCCAAGCAGCACTCGGAGAAATCCTTGGACCCTAAATATTAACGGGGCCACCCCGAATATTATCGGGGCCACCCCGAATATTAACGGGGCCACCCCGAATATTAACGGGGCCTCCCCGACTATTAACGGGGCCACCCCGAATATTATTGGGGCCACCCCGAATATTAACGGGGCCACCCCGAATGTTATCGGGGCCACCCCGAATATTATCGGTGCCATCCCGAATGTTATCGGGGCCCTTCCTGCTGCCGTGGGCAGCCGTGGCTGAGGAGCTTTGGTCAGGCTGAGCCGGGGGAAGCAGGGCAGCTTTGTCTTGGCTTGTCTTTGCCTCCTAACACAGGCTCGAGGTCCGGGGACATCTGTTGGCATTCAAAGGTCGCGGCAAGCTTAGCAGCCTTAATGTATTTTGGAAAAGTACAGCAGCACAGATTCTTTTCTTCTTGGCCTTCTGGTTCCTGAGCGTGCCGCCGCCAGCCAGCAGCCCCTCCCGTGTTTCCTTGTACAGAACACCCAGAAACACACAGGGCTCGAATCAAACCTGAGCCCACCTGGGTGGACAAGCAAAACCAATAAGGAAAAGCCTGAGGAAGCTTCCTAAGAGCCAGGAGAAAAACCCGCGAGGTGGCAGCCCTGAAATTGGTACCCCAGTGGCAGCCCCTGCTGGTACTGCTGGTTCGGGTTGTTTTCCTGGTCTTACACCTGGTTTGGGTCTTGTTCCCCTCCCCTCTGTGTGCCGTGCAGGGATCCACCGAGGAGGAGCAGCACACGACTAAAGGCACCTCCTTAATCGAAAGCCAACACCACCATCTGCTGCACTGCCTGGAAAAAACAACCGTAAGTACCAGCACAGCCGGCCAGCGCTCCCCGGAGCGCTCGGGGGGCGCGGAGCCGACCCCTCGCTCTCCCTGCCGGGGCTGGCACTCCCCTGGGCTCCCAGAACTGCCTGCCGAGGGTGGAATGCGCTTCTACTCCGCTGTCCGGGAGATAATAACAGCGACTGCTGTGCAGAGGGATGGAGCTGGGGTCGTCTGCCCCCCTCGGTCCAGCAGCTCCTCAGTGGGGTCAGCAGAACACACTGAAGTCCAGCCAGGGGCTGGGGGGGTCCTGGAAATAGGAAGTTTCGTTCCTTCAGTGCTCCTGAAGGAGACCCCAGGTGCATTTCCCTTGTGCTGGGGGTCACACATCTGTCCCACCGAGGGACAGTTCTGCTGCACAGCAGCAGGATGCTGGGGACTCCAAAGCACAGCCTGGCCACCAGTGCCCACGGGCTGGGAAAACAACCCAGGAGGTGGCCCCGAGAGGATGAGCTCTGCCCAAGGGTTAACAGAGACAAGGGTCTTTTAAAGCTGGCACACATCTCTTCTCATCTCTGGTTGCAAGGGCAGGTGATCTATCTCAAAGCCACGCAGGCAGTTTGTGCAGCTTGACTTTTCTGTTTGCATCCTGCAAGGTGTTGGGTGTGAGAGTTTTATTTTGTATTACTGACTGATTGCATATGCAGAAGGCTTTGGGAACATTTTAGATATTTATTTGATACATACGTTTTGCTTCCAGGTTTGTAGAAAAGGTTCTGCAGTAAAGGAACACAGTATCTATACCATGATTCATTCTAGGCAGAATGAAGAGAGGTTAACACTTGAAATATTCATGCCTTTTTCTATCTGCATCCATCATCAAATGTACTTTTGATTTCTGACTTGCAAGGGTTTCTTTTAGACAAATCATCTTCACTTCCATGGTTTGGCTTGGGCTGGAATAGCACTACTTAGGCCTCAGAGATACACTGGAAGAAGCTGAGTAATTAATTACAGTGACCTGAGCCCAAGCAGCTCTAAAGGTCCCCGTGCCAAGGGCAGTGAACTGATTCTTCCTGTATCAATGACTACTGACTTTGTTTTATACAACTCATCCTGCCTTTATTTCAATGTTACATTACCAGCAGATATTTCACAACCTGACTCTTCAGTTTAAAACTTTCTGCCTAAATCCTTCAGTACTATTGACCCATAATTCACAAAACCCCTTGCATTTGAAAACGTGAAGGAATTGGCTGAAGCAGACAAAAGCTTTGCCTGCAGGGTGGGCCCTTCTAGAGAGGCTCAGGGGAGTCTGCCCTGTGCAGGGGCAGGTGAACCTCTCTGGGGCTGCCCGAGTTCTCCATCACTCACCAGCTGCACCACTGGCTGAACTCACCCTAATTTGTGGGCATGGTGCCCTGGCTGGGCCAGCCCAGCACACTAACAAGGGGGGAATATTCCAGCTCACAGACCTGCTCAGACAATGAGTTGCAGGGATTGAAAGTGTTCCAAATGTTCCTCTTTTTCAGCAAACAATGGCAATAACAGTGGTACCTGAATTTTGATTAAAACTCAGAAGGAGAATCTGCACAATGGGGTTTTCCCTCATGTTTCTCAGCCAGTTATTGCCATGGTGTAGCACCAAATCAGACAGCAGCTTTGGATTCTGGTCTGGAATTATCAGGCCAGAAAGTTCGAAGGGTTTGTGTGGAGATCCTGTACTTCACATAATCTTTTCAAACCCCGTGCAACAGAAAATTTAAATTGCAGTAAAAGCAATTTTAAACACTGAAGAGTCATTTTGTGAGCAAGTTGCAGGAATGGAATGAGGAATGTACCATGGTTGCAAGCTTGTTTCAATGGGCAATTCACCTTTCCTGAAAGTAGGCCGAGGATTCTCGAAGTACATTATTTATTGGCCTGGTCTCTGGGCTGTCACTGGCACACACTTCCTGCTGAGTGGCTGTGAATGGTCACAAATCTGCTGTGTCAGATGACAAAGTGACCCTGGAGTACTTGGAGCTGCCACAACAGAGATTACTTTGTCAAATTCCCACAGCAGATGGAGTTTGTTCAAACAAAAGGAGGTTTTTTCCCCTCTCATTCCAACTCCCAGATCGAGTCTGGACATTCACAGGCTGTGTTTTCTCCAAGTGCTGAGTGCCTTGAACCCAGTCCTTCAACCCAAACACTTCTGTGTTTTCACAGTTTGATCAAACCCCACAATCCATTGGTGACACAACAGCAAAACAATCCCAAACTGTGATTTGTGAATCAGCAGCTGAAACCTTGTTGGTCTTTGCCTTTGGCTCTCAAAAGATCAGAGTAATATCAAAGTAATAAAGTTGTTCTGTTTCCATGGACAGAACACTCCAAAGCTGAATTGTCAGAAGGGTTCTGTTGCCCATTCAAACTTGAGCTGGAATGCTGAGGTGAGAGTTGCAGTGCTGGGACTAAACTTCTGGATGCTGGAATGGACAATGAATTGTGTTTTTATCTTCTGTTGGCATGTTGTCCTGTAGGGATTGTCCTATCTTGTGGATGATCCCCTGTTATCTGTACGAACTTCCACCATCAAGGTATTTGCTTTTCAATTCGATCTGTGTTCTCTGTGGTCTCTGTGACATGTCTGCACAGTGTTTGCTTACTGCTCCTTCTGGTCTTGTCCTGGGCAGTGTGTGCACGTGGCTCCCGTTGGCTTTCCAGTGCTCTTGTTCCCTGTGAGAGTTGTTCCTTGTTCCAGTCAGGGCTGCTGGCTGCCTCCAGCATGGTTGCTTTTGTTTCCCATCTTTTCTGAAGCCGACAGGGACTGGATGAAGTCTGTTCACTCTACCTGGGTGTTTATAGCCACACATATGAGTTCTTTCTTCCAGGATTTCTTGTTCCTTAGCACAAAAGCTCTTTACAGATTCAGCTTTCTGAATTTCCTTCCCCCTGACCACTTCCCCCTCTTCCCTGCCGTGTTTATTCCTCCCAGCTCATGCACTGCAGGGATGCTTCGAACCCAACAGCCAATGCAAGCATAAAGTTCTATGGCCAGGTGATCAGCCAAATAAAATACAGTCCTGTCCCCAGGCATAAAGGGGAATGAACTCCATGAATGTGGCATTCCAGAGTTTTTGAGACCGTTCTGGAATCCAAACAAAAAATAAACAGAAATTCAAACCCTATGGATTTGAACCCAACAGATTGAGCATCTCCCACTGTGTGAGCAAGGCAGCAGTGACACCCTCACGCTTTTCTCACTGCAACAGCTCCTCTCGTGTCCCTGCTGACACAGGAGAGCAAATCTGCCCTGGCTGCAGCGAGGCAGAGCCGTTCCCTTGTGAGACCCGCCCGGCGCAGCCCCTGGCAGGCGCCGGGACTGAGAGCATCTCCCCCAGCGCAGGGCTGACCCCGGCCCGCTGCCCCGGCACTGACGGCTCTGCTTCCCCCCAGAACCACGAGTTCATCGACGAGCAGCTGTTCGAGCAGAACTGCATGGAGAGCTCGATGCAGAACTACCCCTCGTCCCGCAGCCCCTCGCTGTCCAGCCACCACGGGCTGAGCACGTCTTGCTGCTCCCGGCGCCACAAGAAGAGCACACACCTGCCCAACTCCAGCGTGCCGGCCACACGCCTGCGGAGCATGCAGGAGCTCAGCACCATCCACATCCAGTGCAGCGAGCAGCCCTCCCTCACCACCAGGTACGGGCAGGGCTGGGGCCGGCTGGGACCAGCTGTGCCCAGCTGCAGGGCTGGCAGGGCTGGCAGGGCTGTGTCCAGCTGTGCCCAGCTGCAGGGCTGGCAGGGCTGAGTCCAGCTGTGTCCAGCTGTGCCCAGCTGCAGGGCTGGCAGGGCTGTGCCCAGATGTGCCCAGCTGCAGGGCTGGCAGGGCTGGCAGGGCTGTGTCCAGCTGTGCCCAGCTGCAGGGCTGGCAGGGCTGTGCCCAGCTGTGTCCAGCTGCAGGGCTGGCAGGGCTGGCAGGGCTGTGCCCAGATGTGCCCAGCTGCAGGGCTGGCAGGGCTGTTCTCCAGCGGGGGGCACGGGCTGGTGGCAGCATCTCCGTGCCCCTCCCAGTGATGGCCCAAGGGAAGCAGCTCCTGGCTGTCCTGGGAAGACCCAGATTCCAGCCAGACCCCAGTGCGGGCTGGACGGTGGGTGTCAGGGAAAGGCTCTTCCCCCGGGGGTGGCAGGGCACGGAACAGGCTCCCCAGGGAACGGGTGTGTTGGCAAAACCAAGGGGCCAGCAGTGTCTGTCAGCCAAAGCTGTTGGAGAGCTGGCGTGGCCCCCCCGGGACACTCCACTGATTTTCATTGTACAAAATTGTCTAAATTGCTGCTCTAAAGATCCCTGGGAAGCAAATAAGAGGAATTTCACCATGGTGTCTTAGCATCTGTGACCTGAAAAGCCAAAAAGGATACAGGTGAAGTGTCCCTTAATAGAAAATGTTTAAAATTTCATTTTATACATAAATTGCTGAAAAATAATCATTTATTTGCCACATAATTCCTGCAAATATTAAATTACATTCTAAATCCCCCTCAGCCCATTAAGTTTTTTGTGCACCAGGGCTGGTTTTGAATGTCCCACTCCTCTTCTCCCCACTCCTATCAAAGGGATGTAGAAACCAAAACAAAGCTGCCTTTAGGGCAGCAAGCGATTACCTCGTGCCAGCAGGGCATTTCAGAGCATGAATTATGAATGAGTAAGCACAAAACACGTCTCCAGCTATTTCAGTTTCAATATGACAATATTTTTAACCAGCACCTGAAGCAGTAATTCAGGGGAATGTCAGCTGTTCTGCGTGCTAAACCAGATGCCGGTGATATTTTAAATGTCAGCATTTATTTCACTTGCTTACCAAACTGGGCAAGGATGGAGAGAGATAAAAAGCTTTTCAGGTATTTTCCATGTGGAGTGCCACCAGCTGGGTGTGCTGGTTAGCACCGGCAGACGCACCCGGGCTGGGGCTGCCCCGCTGTCGGCGGCGCCCGAGGCATCGAGCGGGTTCTGCTCCTGGGTGTCGGAGGGACCAGAAACCCTGCTCGGGTGTCACCGAGGTGACAGCGGCAACAGCTTCCCCACCGGGAGCTTTCCATTTTGAAAGGACAGGCCTTGCGTTGAAAATGAACGTGTTGGGCTGGTAATAGCAGACTCCTGTAGCTGTGCAGATGCACAGAAATCAGCCTATCATTTTCCCTCTGTAATTAATTATAGGATGCAATTGATGCAGATCTAATAAGAAAGCTCCCAGCTGTCACATCCTTGAAACTACTGCAGAGAGAAATAAAATAGAAAAGATCAAGGGACGGTGAATATGAAAGAGGTATTTGAAATGCCAGAAAGACAACATCTTCCTCAGAAAGGACTACCTGTGCTCTGAAAAGATGCACTACACAGGCCAGTGTGTTTAGATGGCCTTTTAAATAAACTAGAATTATGCAAGAAGGAAATGGAAACAGAACAATTTGCCCTATGAAAAGCCGTCTCCTAACCAGGGGGAACATTAGCAAAGCTTGGTGTAATCTGTGTGGACATAAATGGTGCCTTGCAGGAACGGGGGGCACGTTTAAATGGAGTCTTCGAGTATTTCAGCTGAATAAGATCCTGATTAAGAACCACAACCATTCCCATCCTTTCCACTGCCTCATTTTGAGAAACAAGCCAAGCACTAAATTTGTTTTCTAGTCGTTCCAGCCTCAACATGAAATCAGATGACGGGCTGAGACCGAACTGCAAAGCCGCCCAGATCACCACAGCCATCATCAGCATCCCCACGCCGCCGGCGCTGACGCCCGAGGGCGAGAGCAGACCCTGCCCGGGCAGCCCCGGCCCGGCCCCCGCCAGCATNCCGGGACAGCCCGGGACAGACCGGGACAGGAGCGGGGACAGCCCGGGACAGCCCGGGACAGCCCGGGACAGCCGGGGACAGGAGCGGGGACAGCCCGGGACAGCTGGGGACAGCCACAGCGACCGCCTGGGAGAGACCGGGACAGCCACAGACACAGCGACCGCCCGGGAGAGACCGGGACAGCCCGGGACAAGAACGGGGACAGCCCGGGACAGGAGCGCCCGCGGAGCCGAGCGAGTCCCGTCCCGGGAGCAGGCACTGAGCAAACGGAAATATAACACTGTGTATCGCAGCACCTTTTTAAAGGTTTTTAATGGATAATATTTATTCATGAGGAAATGACTGAAAAGGTGAAAAACAATGGATTTTGTGAATTTTATTTTTGTTTTCTTCATGGAGCAGAACCTTTCAACCAACCAAAATTTCACTTTTTTTTTTTTTTTTTTTTTTTTTTTTTGGAAAAGAT
>VXBS01010546.1:101226-150342 GCA_013400255.1 Sitta europaea | reverse complement strand
AGCCAGCAGCAGGGCAGCCAGCAGCAGGGGAGCCAGCAGCAGTGCAGCCAGCAGCACGGGAGCCAGCAGCAGTGCAGCCAGCAGCAGGGCAGCCAGCAGCACGGGAGCCAGCAGCAGTGCAGCCAGCAGCACGGGAGCCAGCAGCAGTGCAGCCAGCAGCAGTGCAGCCAGCAGCAGTGCAGCCAGCAGCAGGGCAGCCAGCAGCAGGGCAGCCAGCAGCAGGGGAGCCAGCAGCAGGGGAGCCAGCAGCACTGCACCCCAGGGGCACTGCACTGAGGAACTGGCCCAGAGGAGAGGCTCTGCAAGGCCAGGAGGAACCCAAGAGCTGCCACTGTCCTGTGAGAGGGGAACCCGAAATGCAGCACCTCAGCAAAACCCCTGATCCACCAGGATGGGAGAGGAACTCCCAGAACATGGAGCAAACCAAAGGCTGGAAATGGTAACAAAAACACAGAAACAAAATGAAAATGTACTAAAATTTAATCATTCATAAAAGCTGTAATTTAATCTGTGACAGTAAAACACAAGAAGCAATATTAGAGTTGGTTTAGTATATTATATATTTTTGCTTTTAAAGCCATAGAAATCAGTTACCCAGTTTTTTTCCTATAAAAGACCCATTTTTCCAAAGCATTATGCACAAACAGTTTTAATTAGAATACAATGGCAGAATGAAAATAATGATATTCCATAACTTTTAAATATAAAATGAAGTCAATGACTCAAAAAGTTATTTGTTGCAGTGAGTTCAAAGGGAAATTTTGGATAATGTGTATATATATAGTTATAAAATATAACAGTGGAACATTTTTAGTGCTTGATGGGGAGAAATTATGATAAAATGGTCAATATGAATTTTAATTATAGTAGCAATCTCTAACATTTGAAATGCATCCATGCTCCTTGGCATAATCATATGCTAGAGTCAATTATATTTATTTTCACATCTGTTAATTGCTATTGCAAAGGAGGAGGAATATTGGCTTAAATTTCCAAGAGATATACACAGAGCAACTGCTTTTTCTGGGGGACTGTGTGCAAACCATTTTTCAGCTCTAAATTCTTCCTGCAGTATACAAAAACCAGGAGAAGTTTCTTCCGATATGTAACTCATATCGATAAGGTTCTGAAGTTGGGAATGCTGGCACTTTCCATTTAGGCAACAGTTCTTCATTCCTGCAATCTGGGGAAAGTTCAACAAAATAAAGTAAGAGCTGATGGGGGGCCATTTCCTGCTCTGCTGGTGACACCAGCCATGGCAAAGGCCCTGGCAGCAGAGCAGCTCCTTTCCCCGAATTCAGGGCTGTTCCTGGGGACAGAGAGCAGGAGATTGTGCACGTGTCACTCTCCTAATGCTGGGTTTTATCAGGGCCCCAGAGCCGTGCCAGACAACTGCCACCCTGCCCAGGACCAGACAGAGCCTGCCGAGCCAGGACCTGCCTGAGGCCCCTGGGGCTTTGGGGAGGGGGCTGCAGGAGGAGGGAGAGGGGCCCCGAGGCCCTGAAACCCAAAGCCCTGCAGGGTTCTGTGGTGCTGAGCACAGAACTCTGAGAGCAGCTCCAGGGCTTTGGGGCACACGGGACCTGGGAGGGGGCACAGGGCAGGGATCCCCCCTCCCTGCTGGGGAAGCCCAGCTCCATGCTGCCTGAGCTGGAGGATCACCTGAGCAACAGGAAAAGCCACTTGAGGCTCTCCAGTTTCCTTTCCTAAAGCCATTGTTTCCCCAGAGCCCTGAGCTGTTATTTTCTGGCACCCAAAGCCGGGGCTAAGAGCTCACCCAACTGCAGAGCTGCTCTGGTCCTGTGGAGCACAGCTGGGAGCCCCAGGGCAGGGAGGGCAGGGGCTCCAGGACTTCACCCCAGCACAGCTGGGACCCCAGGGCACAGGGGCTCCAGGCAGGCAGAGTGCCCTGTCCTCAGGAATTCCCCCCAGCTGCTCCCTAGTGTGCAGGGCCCAGCACAGGGCAGAGGCTCCCTGGCCCCCAGGAGCCCTCTGGGGGTGACAAAGGCTGCTGGCAGAGCTGGGCCATCACCCAGTGCCCTTCCTGCCCCCAACTGGGGACATTTCTGTCCCAAACCTGGAGCTACAGAGCTGCTGCTTCCTCCCAGGAGCATGACAGAACAGCTGTGAGCACACAGAGTTCCCTGCCAAGATACACAGGAAGATTATTTATAGCTGTGTCCAGCCTTGGCGTGGGTTTCTGGTTGGGTTTGTTTTTGGGCTTTTTATGTGTGTTTGGTTTGGGGTTTTGTTTTTTTTTTGGTGGGCAGCTTTTTTGAAACCCATGTTTGTTTGGGTGCTGTCCCACCCAAAGCCAGCTGTAATTGTCCCCAAAGCTCCCAGCACGGGGACAGCCGTGGCAGCAGTAACAGCAACATTTATCAGAGGATAAAAAGGATGCAGAAGTCAGCCCTGGTGGCTCAGAGCTCGCTGTCCCAGGCCAGAGGGAGAACCCAGGGCAGTCAAAAGGAGGCAGAGGGGAGGAGGCTCTGTTAGGAGCTGCTCTGCTCACCTGGCCCAGGTAGGATCCAGACACCTCTTACCTGGCTCAGAGCTGCTGCATGATGGGAGTCTAAAGCAGCAGACACGATTTCTTTTTAGGCTTCTTCTTTTCCACTGGTGTTTTCCTATTTATCTGTCTGACCAGGTCATAAAAGATCTGCAAATGAAAAACACACACTGAAAACTCCAAGTGATGAAACACAAGCTGTCAAAACTGAGGCAGGCTGGGAGCTGACAACTCTTTCCTGGTGGCTGCAGTTTTAAACTGCTTGAATTTATTAAATGTTTCTCAAGCAGCTGCTTATGGAAGAAGAAACCCAGAGCTCCCATCAGTATGCAGAACATAAGGGAGCTGGAAATTCAGTTTATCAGCACCAAAGCCTTCAGAAGAGCACAGCAATGAAATGGCAACAGTTTCCTTGCTTTGGAAAAGCAGCAGCAAACTCGGGATTAACAAAGGGCTTTTAAGACAGGCCTGACACCCTCGAGGGTGGCCTGGTCAGTGGTGCCCTGGGCTGGGGGTGCAGAGCCTGCCCTGGCCCCTGGCTGTCCCTGCCAGCACTTCCAGCAGGGCCCTCTCAGCTGCACAGCTTTTGGGAACCCTGGGGCAGGCAGTTGTTTTCCCAGCAAGACTCAACCCATTTATAGCAAAATGAGCTTTGCAAAAAACGCCTGGAGCTGGGTCACAGCATTGAGGAGAAATATTTCAACCTTCAGAGGGCTCCTCCCTTGTCCTTGTTTATTTTTTCCCCTTCCTGGAGTGGCTGACAGCTCACAAATCCTTGTTGATTCCAAAGAAATTCAGAAGACAAAGAAACAGTTTATAATGCACTGTAACAACTGAAATTTAAGTTTTCTTTCTCATAAATGAGATTATGTAGGTGCTAGTACTGACTGTGAGTACAGCCAGATCTGCAACAAGGTTTCAGGAATGCCACCATCCCTAAAAACAGTCAGGGTGCTGCAAGGACATCTCAGAGGTCACCAGAAGGACCTGATTCACTCTGGAGTAAAAGCTTAATATCTGGAAGGTTTGATTCACATCCAGCAAATGCACATAGGAATTCATCACTCTTTTCCTAGATTCTAAGAAATTTAGAAACTCCAAAAGCAGTGAGAGAAGCAGAATAAACCCCCAAAGAATGCACATGCTTCCCCAGCCCGGGAGGCAGCAGGACAGGCTCCCAGTGCACTGAGCTGCTTCATTCACAGCTTCTCTCTTTGATTGCCTCAGCTTTTGTACTTTCCACAACTAGGAAATATCACCTGGCAGGAAACCAGAAAATGAAGATCACAAGGAAGCCAGAAGCTCCTCTTGCAGATAATGACATTCTGTGATGTGACCTCAGTGGAGGCTGCAGGGGCAGAGCAGGATTCCCAGGGAGGGCAGGGGGTGTCCCAGCAGCCTGTGCCCCACCAGGGACCCCCTGCCTGACCAGGGGCAGTCTGCACACCCAGCTGGGACTGCACAGGCCAGGGTCTGTCCATCTCTGAGCTCCTGCCCCAGTTTTACCCAGCTCAGACACACAAACAAATCCTCAGCTCTGCAGGACCCTGGGCACTGCAGCCAGGCTGGTGCCAGCCACAGGAGCTGCAGCCCACCCTGCTGGAGCTCCCTGCTCATCCTGCTGGCCAAGCTCATCCTGGGCCCAGGCCAAGCTCCTGCTTATCACACCCCCCTAAACGGTCCCACTTATCTGCTGGCACCAGCCCAGCTCTGCTGCAAGGGTCACCTTAGCTTTTGTGCCTGGAAACTTGGCCTCTGGCACAGGCAGATAATCCCAGCACAGAATAAAAACTTGGTGCCTGATGTGGAGCAGAGCTCCCTCAGCACAGCCCACGGCCCCAGAGAAGGCAGCCCAGAGCAGGGGGGGTCTCAGTTAAACTGAGGAACTGCTCAGGTCTGGCTTTGGGCACTGGGGGCTTCCAGAGGGCTCTGATGAGGCACCTGCAGCCAGAAAGGCAAATGCTTCCAGCAGCCAGCACACACAAGGCAAGGAGAACAACAGGGCATCATCCACGTTCAGAATGGCAGCAATCTTCACAAAATGCCCTTTCCAGATAAAGTTTATCTCAGCTAAGAGTCACCCAGTCAGCTGGGCCTGCTCAGGACCCTGTGCTATCCACAGCCCCTGTGAGAGGCCACAGAAACACTGACCTGGAAGTGACCAAACCTCCTTCCACAGACAGAGTACCAAGGACACTGCCTGGCCAGCCTTTCCCTGCTGAGACTGCAGGCCCAGGCTGAGTGTCCCAGGTCAGAGCAGGCTGCTCTCAGGGCACACTGCTGCTGGCACACAGGGCACAGGGGCACTCACCTCGTTTACGTTGATTTTCGACTTTGCAGATGATTCTAGGAAGGCACAGTTACACCACTGTCGTGCTAAATTCTGCCCCTGCTCTTTGCCCACGACTCGTTCTTCCTCCAGGTCACATTTATTGCCAACCAGAATCATGGGAACCTGGAGAGCAGCAAGCAGGAGGAGAGATCCATCAGCAAGTCTGGGTACAGAGAGCTCTGTGCTGCTGTGGTGCTCAGACTGAGGAGGGGGAAACGTGGGATGGAAAATGCAGGATGGAAAATGCAGGATGGAAAATGCAGCATGGAAAGATGCAGGATGGAAAGATGCAGGATGGAAAGATGCAGGATGGAGTATGAAACCCAATAAAAACCAGGAGGCAATGATGAAGTGGCATCTGCCCCTCTCCAGTCAGGGCTGTTGCCCCCCAAGATGTTGCCTCCCAGTCAATGTTAATATTTGTTGTCTCTTCCTGACACAACTACACACAAGATTAATTTTTGTCCTTAAAACTCCCAGCCATACCCATTAAAAATGGGTATGATCATATTTTTATTTTTGAGACATCAATTTTCCTTATTACATCAGGAACCTGAAGTCACAGTACAGATGAAGCAAATGCAAAAAAACCTCATTTGAAATCAGATCTACAGGATATTTACAACTCTATCAGCTTAGACTGAGTTGTAAATATCCTGTTCTTTTAGTTTTCTAGACAATTAAGAGGTATTTTCTCATACTGAAACATGAAAATGTGTTTTGAACATGTTCAGCAAAAAAACTCAAGTGTATGAAGATGTGAAATAACAGGGCAAAAAGTGATCCTGAGATGAGTAAGCAGTACAGGTTTGGAAGACATGAAACTGTGTAAGGCTATTTCAAAAGGTATTAATGCTTTACCCAAAAATGGAGTTTGGTGAGCAACTAACCTTGATCATTGACTGTTAGGTGGAGAAGATTGGATTTACACTCTTCCAGCTATATATAATGCAATGATTTATGTTCTGGGACTTGAGACATATTCTGATATGAAAGACAGAAAGGAGCTCATTTCCTAACTCACTAAAACACAGCTTGAATGTTCAAAAGGTTCTCAAGCTTGGATTCAACCCGAGGCAAATAAAAGCATGTGAACCCTGCAGTCCAGGGGAAGGCAGCAGAGTGCTGAGGGCTGACCCTGCCCAGCTCAGGGCACAAATCCCCCTGCCAGCTCCCAGCACAGGATCCTGTCACAGGGATTTACCCTCTAATCCCTGCCCCAAGGAAAAGCAGTTTTGCATAACGAGCAGCAAAGCTCCTCAGAGCAGGGAGGGCCCAGGGCCACTGCAGCCAGCACAGGACCAGCCTCCTGTCAAACACCCAACTCCCCACTGCTCACCTCTCCTTACTTTAAGAAGGGTTTTAAACAACCAAAACAACAACCCAAGACTCTGCCAGGCCCATAAAGGTTTAGTTCCTGCCACTGTGTGACCTCCTTGGGTGACAGATTCTGCTCTGGAGTGCCCCAGAGTTGGGAAGCTGCTCCAGGGCTGCAGAGAATCCCCAGCTGAGCCCTGGGAAAGGCCCCAGCTTTGAACTTCCCCTTCCCACATCTGCAATCTCCTGTCAGTCTCCAGTGCAAGAGCTGCACAGCCACTGAGAACAGCCCCACCGTGAGCCTCCTGAACTTGGAGGGAAATACAGCACAGCAAAAGCACAGAGAAAGAAGAAAATGCAAATCCTGGAAAGGAGTTTAAAGCAGAAGAAGTTAAGTAATGTTTTCAATCAACTGCCACCATTTCAAAAGACTGGGACATGGGAAAATCTGGTTTTGTGATTCCCCTTAGCAGGTGCTGTGCCTCTAACAACAACACTGAGAACTACAAGGCTCTGAAAATGTACTCAACACTACCCAAGAATATTCTTTGAAAGAAGCTTTGTGTGTAAACATCCAGGCATCTGAGAGCAAACACCTCTGAGCCATGTGCAGAAATGAAAACAAACATATTCCACTCACATCTTCAGTGTCCTTAACCCGTAAAATCTGTTCCCGCAGGTCCTGGAGGTCGTTAAACGTGGACTGTGCTGTTATAGAATATACTAGTGCAAACCCCTGCCCATTCTTCATGTACAGATCCCTCATGGCTGTGAACTGCTCCTGCAAGCAAAGATTTTTTAAAGTAATTAGCTGGTGAATGCAGCTAATGAACAGTTCCAAAGGAATACTTTTATTGTACTGGAGACAAGAATACGGTGCCACGCAGCATGGATTTACATATTTACCCCTCACAGAAAGCCACTGAAGCATGGAAATTGGATAAAAGCATTAACACTCTCTTTCTCTTTGGGTTTTTTCTTCTGCCTTAATAAAGGGCTTCTTGAAAAAATGGGGAAAAGATGAAGAGCAGCAATCAAACCATCTCTGCAGACAGCCTGAAATGCCAGAGTGGGCTGGACAACGCCAGCTCGGAGCTGCCTCTGTCCCAGCAGGGACAGGACTTTTACCAGGCCCACACAGCACCAATGTCTGCTCCTGCTGGTGGGAATCCCCAATAAAACCAACTTCCAGGGAGCAGCACCTGCCTGGGATGTGCTGCCAGCCCCACAGGGCCTGTGTGCTCGGGACAGCGAGAGCTGCCCAGGGCAGGGCAGTGCCAGGGTGGGCAGGAGCTCCCTGGCAGGGCAGGCTCTGCCCAGGGACCAGCTGGGGAGCTGCCCCTGTGCCTGGTCCCTGTGCTCTGGCCCCTGCAAAGCTCCTCTGAAATCCTCCTGCAGCAGGATGCTGACATGGGGATGGCACAGGAGGCACCAACCCGTGTGCCAGCAGTGGGGCACAGGCTGGGGACAGAGCTCACCACACTGGCTTTGGGTTATTTAACACAATCCTGCCTTTTCAATTGCTGCCCCTGATTTACTGCTTTTGCTTGGGCAGGATCACCACTGTTAACAAGGACTCCAGAGCAATTAGATAAAGAAATGCCACTTACTGTCCCTGCTGTGTCGAGGATCTCCAGCATACACTGCTGACAGTCTACTTCCACTTGCTGGGGAGAGAGGGGAACAAACAGCTCAGACTCAATTGTCTGCAGTGGGACAGGCCAGAGGAATGCCAGCTCAGCCTGCCCCTCTGCCACCAAGGGCCCTGGCAGAGCAGGCACCTGCACCTGCCCAGGGCTGAGCAGCACTGCTGTTCCAGGATTAACTGCACCCCAAGGCAGGCATTTGGGTCAGCTCACGTGCTCCAGGACTGCCTTCATTAGCAAGGCTTAAATGAGCAGCTCACTGTAAACATCTCAACTTCAGTGAGATTGGAAATATCTCGACTAAATCCACTCTTACAAATCAAAGCACCTTAAAACTTTAATTTTTCTTTGCTGCTGGGAGAGAGAGAATAAGGAAGAGAAGAAAATGCAAAATATTTCAGGACCCTCACAGTGAGATTTTGCAAATCTTCCATTCACTGAGAAATGTCCTGGATCTAAGGAGGGTAATTCCAGGAAAGTCAAATAAATTTAACAGCAGAACTCATACCACAATTTAATTTAATTATCACAGGCACAAATGTCACAAGTTTTTAGTGTATGTTTTGGTGCCTTTCACGCTGGTGACATTTCTGCTAATCCGTGAAACAATGGGTCACTTGACATGCACCCAGGGAAGAAAGCAGCTCTGTGGCTGGGATTGCGTAAGAGCTCAGGGATCCTGCAAGGACTTCTGCCCAGCAGAGCCAGCCCTGCATCCAAAACAGCCCCAGACTCATCTCTGTGAGACTTGAAAGAAATAAAAACGATGCTGTTTTACCTTTCTGTACGAATCTTCTATTGTTGGGTCATATTTTTCAACAAAAATTCCCTGAACGAACTGTACAGTCTGGGGAGGAAGGAAAGAAGAAAAACCCTTAGTGAGCTGAACACAGCCAGAAGCATTCACCAAGAAGCACTCTAGGCAAAAGTAACAACAGTAAAACTGCTCTGCTGTTAAAAGTCAACAGTGAGGACCAGAGAAAAAGAAATAAAATTTGTGATTTTTCTGTTAAAATCACATTATTCAAGCACATTTTCAAAACTGCTTTGCACGTCAATCGTTTGCTTGCTTGTCTCAGAGAAGAGGATACCCCCAAAAATGCCTTTACTCCACTGCCTGTGACTTTAGAAGGATAAATATCACCAAATATGGAAGGCCTGAGATTCCAGCAGAAGCACTGGCAACCTGTGCACACTGGAAAATCCACATTTCAGTCTGAACCAGCCCAGAGGTGAGATGCAGGGCTCTGCAGGGCAGGGAGTGCAGCCACTCCTGAGAGGACCCTCTGAAGGAGGAGCCCCCCCTCCAGCCAGGGGAGGTCACTCAGTGACCCTCAGCTATTCCCAGCAAATCCAAATCCACCCAGCACTTCCCAGGGCTGGGGCCCTCCCTGCCCTCTGCCAGGACAGCTTGCCTTCTCCCCTGGGAGCCAAAGCTCCTCTTTCCTTTACACCCACAATAATCTGCAGTAAAACAGCACAGGGTGTCTGAAGCTTTGGGTGATGTTTGTGAAACAAGGTGGTGTTCATTTGTGAAACTGAGAGCTGAGATCCCAGCACTTAATTCTGTCTCTTGAGAATCAACCAAACAGCTTTTGCCAACTGAACCTTTCACAAGTTTTATACCCAAACTCTGCACATTTGTGAGGAAAGTCCGAGAAGCCACAACTACCTCATTTCCAAATTGTTCTGTATCACCAAATAAGTGCATTTTACACTCTGATGAATGAAGTCTCTGCTTCTCCAGTATTTCCTTGTTGCACTAAGCAGTTGTCCCAGTCTGCCCAGTACCAGCTCTCAGCCCTCTCAGTCAGCCCCATCTCTGAACACAGTGCCACACAGCAGCCAGAGCTGGAGTGCCAGGCTGTGCTCCAGGGCTTTCTGTGCACTGCAGCTCGGTCAGCCTGGCACAGCTGCTCCCCAGAGAGGCCAGGGAAGGCAGCTCTTGGCCAGAGGCTCACAGGAGCACTCCTGTCCCTCCCTGGCAGGGAGGAGCTGACAAAGCCCTGCTGGCATGGAACACTCTTCATCTCTGGTGCTCTTTATTTTCACCTCTTATAGGTGAAAAGAAAGGCTAAGGGAGTAGCTACAAATCTGGGGGTGGTTTGGGGTTATGTGTAGATCCAAGACTTTTAGAAGTTTCCCTCTGTTTGGGTTGTGCAGCACAACTTTAGTTTCCAGTTCTCTGCTAGGCTTTGCACCACTGGGCACCCTGATCAACTGTGTCACCCATGGCACCCCAGGAGAGTCTGAGCCTCAGAAATGGCATAAAACTGCTGGACAGGAAACAAAAGTTGCTAAAGGTTCTGTGAAGGGTTTCTGCTACTCCACCAGAAGCACCATCAGCCCTGTGCTGGCACAGAAGAGTTAAACCAAGAGCTCTGCAGTGAAACAACCCCATATTGTCACTGCCCTGGGATGCAAACAGAGCTGGAAGTGAACACCAGGCTCTTTGTGGCACAGACCAGTTTATACAGCTGGAAGAATGAAACTTAAAGTGACCCCCATTTTATTTGAAATCCCACCTTGTAAGCTCTCCTTGCTAATGCTTGTAAATAAGTACACAGACTCTTTGAAAGCTCAATATTATCCACTCCTAGCTGCTAATTGGCACTTACTGTGTGCTCCTGTAAACATAATGATCCATGCTGCATATGAATTACCAAATATGCTGACTTAGCACACAGCCTGTCAAAAAGAATTTAACCTTTGTTTACCAGACTATTTGAATATTTGCATTTCAGCTGTTAAAAAGGTCAGTGATGGTGCTGACTCAGACTTTACTCACAAAGGAAATTCAAGTATGTCAGATGCTGAGTAATTTTTATTTACAGCATACTAGTAAGTGGCCCATTTCACCCAGTGAGTCTTTCAGTGTTACATAAGAAAATAAAGATAATCAGGGAAAAAATAGTAGAAAAAAAAAAAACCTGGTGGAAAAAGTAATACAGATTGCTTAAACTGCTGTGGAAGAACAGAATTTGTAAAAAAATTGTACCTTGTAAACCTCCCGTAGTGATTAGGATGGGATTGCTGACAGAGTGCATCGAATTTGACACACAACTGAGTAATGTCCTCCTGTTCACTGGGGTCCTGCAGGTGATCTCCCAGATTATTACCTGGTTGTACCAGCAGAATAAAGGAGGAGGCAGGACAGGAAAGGCTGCTCAGCCATTATCATGTCTGTGACAAGGCACACTGCAGTTCCTTGCTGTAGATAACTTCACACTTGACCAGTTCTTTGCCTCTCTGCTGGAGAGAGCTGCTTGGCTGGTGAGTGATAAATGGGTGAGCAAGTCTCTCTGGCAGTGCTTTGCTATCAACTCTGCTGTGTAAACCTCTCCTTAGGAACAAGACAAGCACTTAAGGAGATCAAAGTGTCCCCAGCCTGCTCCTCCCTCCCTGCACAGGCTGCAGAATCCTCAGTGCCATGCCTGGAGCCCAGGGCTCATCGGGCTGGAGAACAGCAAGGCTGAACCCCGAATTCTGAGACTGATTCCAGCCAGACTTCCCTTGCTGTGCCAGGGCTGGCTGGGCTTTAATACTCACCCAGAGATTCATTCAGCCACGTCACCACACGCCCATGCAGGAAGCAGACGTGACACACTAATTACCAGCAATTAATCACCTCTCCTAAGCCATGGCACCCTCCACTCAGCAGTGTCACAGTGGCTACATGGAAGCCCTGGCCCACATCAGAAGCCCCCCAAAGTCCCCAGAGTGTCAGTAAGCTGGCCTGCAGTGAGGCAGCAGCTGGAGGGCTGGGCTGGGCTCCAGAGCTGCTCCCCCAGACTCACCAGAGCAGATTTGCCCACACCTCCTGAACCAAGGACCACCAGCTTGTACTCACGCATGGTGTGGGCTGTTCAGAGAGCGACGACCTGCAGGGCAGGAGAAGAGCAGCGTTACAAGAGAGCTGTGAGCCTGTCCTGAGGGCAGCAGCACTGCCCCTCCACCCAGCCCTGCCGAGAACAGCTCTGGGCTCCCTTCCTCCACCTGAACACGGGCTGGGAAGGCCACTCCAACAGCCCCAGGAGTTAGGAAATGGCCAAAGCTGGGTCCTGGCAGTGCGGGGAGAGAAGAGGATGGACACAGCACGGGACAAACCCAGAGCCAGTCCCAGCTGTGCCAGGCACCACGAGCTGCCACTGCCTGCCCCCTGCTTCCTCAGCATTTCAAGGCACAAACCACAGCATGGGACAAGAAAATTAGATCAGAAAGAAGCAAGTCAAGAGGTTTCCTTCTGCCCTCCACCCCCAGCAGGGAGGGATTTAGGTCAGTGCTTTCCCTGTGGAAAAGGTCAGGCCCAGCACAGGGCTGCCAAGCAGAGCTCTCTGCACGCCCAGCACCGACTCTGCCTTTTTATGGAAATCTCGCGACTCCCTCAAGCCACTACGCAGCACCAGAAAACTTCTCGTTCTCCTCGAGATTCCCTGACAAATAAGGCAAATGACAAAGCTGGTGATAAACACTTTCCACGGTGTTTACATTAGCAGCCAGGCCGGGCTGTCCCCTCCCGGCCGTGGCAAACAATGAGCTCAGCACGAATCCCCTTCCGCAGGCTCTGCCTTCCTGCCCAAGTAAGGCTGCACAGGAGCATGGGCACCCCGCTCCTCTGGGCACTTCAAACAACCTTGTCCCTGGATTTATGGGCTCCCCAGCTACAGCCTTTGAGAATAAAAACCTCCCAAGAGGCTGACAGAGAAATGACAGAGATGTAGCCCCTTGTCGACTGCCGTGAGCCAGCCTGTGAGGAACAGGGGATGTATTTTTAGCTTTGCAATGTGGACAACTCCCTGAAAATCTGTGCCTCAAGTTTATGTAATCGTTCAATTGGGACAGGTTCTCTTCTTCATTTCACCTCCCAGGGGAAGATGCAGAACAGAGTCAAGAGGATCCCTGTGAGCTGCTGCTCACCCACCACCAGTGAGCCGAGCTGGGACCCGCTGCTCAGCGGGGACCTGGGGACCCTCCCCAACATCCCCCTCAGCCCCAGCTGCTCCATGGGCTGAATGGCACCCAAATGGGTTTCTACAAAAATCTGAAAATCCCACGTGCAGCTGGAGAGAGACACACAAACTTCTGAGTTTTTTAGGACAACTTTAAACTCATTTTTAAGCCAGAGTAAGAGAAATCCAGGCCCTGCCTGTGCTGAGGCTCTCTGCAGTCACACAGCCAAGCTGCCCTGCCCTCATCCAAGCCCTGGAGAGGGAGTAAGGCTCAAGCAATCAGTGCAGCCCACCACTTTAGGCACCTGGAGGAGCTTTTTCTTCAACCCGTGAAGCCCATGTGAGCTGCAGTTGCCTAACTGCAAATTGTGAAATCAAGTCAAACTGAAAGGGGTTTTCCAGAAACTGCCTAAAAGCAGAGCAGGCGATTTCTGCACTCTAGGACATTGACAACAGTTCTGGCTAAATTCTGGGAACTGTAAGCTCTACTGCTTTAACATTTCCCTGAGAAGTAACATTCACTTCCTTTCTTTCAAAAATCATGATTTTGAATGGGAAGGAGAGGGGAATTCCAATTAACAATTATTTTCCCCTTGATAATCTCTAGAAATTAAAAGCTGATGCATTTTTTATAAAGCATAAATGCCCCTTATTGATCCAGTTTGTCTCCATTTCCCTACAGTCCCATGGCCAGTTCCACTGAAGAAAACCCAGAAAGCAATCAAGCTAAGGGTTAATTTTAGCTGTGAACTATTTCACTTCTTATTTATAGTAAAAAATACTTGTGGGAAAGTTTAAGCTGGGAGCAGTACAAGACTAACTTCTCATTTCTTCTCTACAGTATTTGCTGATTTTTTTTTTTCAGGTGCAACAGGAAACCAAGATCCTGAAAGGCACGAGCCTTATTACTGTAAACCCCACATGCCTTAATTATCTTGTAGCTCTTTCACAAGTATGTTAATGTTATCTGTTTATACAACATGAATAGAGTGCTCAAGAAATTACTATGCTGCATCCCAGCCAACTTTTCATTTGGCAACTGTTGAAGCCCACCTAAATACAGTCAGACACAGCAGCATTCATTTCCATCCAGAGCTCTCTGTAGCAGTCACATGCTGCGAAGCAATGGCTCCATTTCCAAATGGAATTAAATTATGGGTGTTAAGTGTTCCTTTGGAGTCAAGAGAAGAGTATGATCACTGAAGAGTGTAAAAAAATTCACTGTAAATGTTGTGAAACTGGTCTCATTAGTTCTGAATGCTGTGGTGCAGAAACAAAGCCAAAGCTGAGCCTGTCTCCTTGCTCCTGACTCCCTCTTCCCAGGAACAGCCCCAGCAGGAGAAGCAGGGGCACAGAGCACCCCCAGCACTGCCCTGAGCTGCAGCTCCCTCTGCCATCCCATCACTCCAAACCACCTGCATCACCTACTGAGAAATCACAGGGCTCCTCCATCTATAATCACACAAAGCTCTGCTTCTCCACCACCAAGCACCGAGAGAGCAGAATCCACCTGTGCTGTGCATCTCTGCTGCTGCTGTCACCCACGCTGCCCAGCAGAGGCAGGATGGACACTCAGCCACTCTCAGCTGCAGCCCAAGCTGCTCAGCCCCTTCCTGCAGAAGGGTGAAGGGCTCTGGGACCAGATGGAGAGGGGAAAAAAGCTGCAGGACACTGGTGTCAATATGCAAGGCAGGGCAGGCAGAGCATCCCCACAGGTGGGGATGACACACAGCTGAAGCCCCAACCTGAAACGTGGCTCCCACTCACCCGCCCCTTTGCTCACTCTCCAAACTGCACGAGTCATCCTGACCCTCCTGCAACCCAGGGGCTGAATCAGGGCAGGAAGGAGCAAAAACCTCTGAGGGTATTTCCCAAGCAGCGGAAGAAGGGGGGCAGAGGCTGGGGGAGGTGGTGGGGACCAGGGCTGGGGCCCTTCAGCACAGAAACCTGATGCAAACACCAGCTGCCTCTGTTACAAAAGTTTCAGCAGCTCATCAAGAAGTTTATAATTTGGGCAGTGGGGAGAGAGAAGCATGAACCACAATAAGCTGACAAATACGATGAGAACACTAAAAAACTCTTACCTTGGCATAAAAGATCTCTCATCAGTGTTAGCAGCTCTACTGAAGGTTCTTCCAGGCTCCCCACAAGGAACTGGAAAGAAGAATTAAAGAAAGAGTTAATCATTTTTCAAGTGTCAGCATTTGCAAAGCATCTCTGTAGTGCTCAAGGCAAACCACCCCGCTCCTGTGCACCTCTCCTTCCTAGAATACTCCAAGAAACACTTCACTTACAAAAGATAAACTCAAACTAACCATGCTGGAGGTTGCATCAAGTCCACAATTAATTTGAGAAGATGAAAGCTTAGTAGAGAAAGTACTACCAGAAACTCGTGTGAAAGATTTAGAGCAGCCCAATGCCCTGATGATGTTACAGGGGAAAAACCATCCTGGCAAAATCCAACACAGCACCCACAAAGCAGGATTATTTCAGGGAATCCATCAGGTTTGTGGCAGGGGTGGAACAGGATGAGCTTAAGGCCCCTTCCAACCCAAACCATTCTGGGGTTCTGTGCCAGTCCTGGAGAGCAGAACAACTCCCAGCAGCACCATCCCCCTGGCACAGGAACCTGCTGGATCCTTGGCCAAGGGTTTTGGAAGCTCTGACATTTCCAGTATCCCAGTCCTTTGTTCAGTAACACTGAACAGCAGCAGCACTGATACTTCAGACAGTAATCCCAGCATTGGCTACACCCTGCTGCTCTGACAGGCAAAGGGTCCTGTCTTTCATAGGTTCAGTACTTTATCCTTTCTTTTCAAGGCAGAAAAAAAGAATCAATTGTTCCTCTGGAATCATAGGAAGTCTAAATGAAAACCTAGTATGCTGGTCTTTTGAAAATGTTTCTTTTTTGCAGCTCTGGAGTCACCTTGGAGTCACAGAAATCAAAACTGTTTCGAAACAGATAATGGAAGCTCTCATAATCCTTGTCAAATATTTTTCCATGTATAAGAGAAAGTGAGTCTAGAGGGCAGGGTCAGATGGGACAGTGGGAAGAAATCCTTCCCTGGGCGGGTGGGCAGGCCTGGCACAGGTGCCCAGAGCAGCTGGGGCTGCCCCTGGATCCTGGCAGTGCCCAGGCCAGGCTGGATGGGGCTGGGAGCCCCTGGGGCAGTGGCAGTGTCCCTGCCAGGGCAGGGGGGCACAGGACGGGCTTTGAGGTCCCTTCCAGCCCAACCCATTCCCTGATTTTTCGTGAGGCTGCTGCCAGTGGCAGCCCCAGGACTGCAGGCAGAAGATGGCTCAGCAGCACCCAGAAAGCACAGCCCCAGTTTAAATGAGGGTGAGAGAAAAGGAACAGAAAGAAGTGAGGCACGGAAAGGAGCAGCCCAGAAACCACAGCAGCCGTTCCTCGAGGCACTGGGGAGGCCTCTCGAGGGGCAGCTTCCACACCCCAGCACTGGGAGCTGGGGCTTTGCTCTCTGCTCTTCCCCAGGAAGATGCACTGGGAGAGAGGAAGGTGTCCCTGGCCAGAGCAGAGAGGCAGGGAGCAAGGACCACTCACCTGGCTTTAAGGAAATAAAAAGAGAGTAACTCCTTGCTTGCTCAGCACTCACACCTCCCTTTCTCTGATTTTCACCAGCAGAAACCAGAATGTTGAGCATTTCCAAGGGAAAAGTGGTGTCAGCACCGGGCCCATTTGGGAGAGAAGCACAGATCTGTGAACTCCAGCACCTCCACTGCAGGCTGGCTGTGCCACTCCTGTGGCCATGCCCTTCCCACTTCCCAAATGAGAGGCAGATTCTTGGGATGCTGCAGCCACACGTCCTGGTTATTTTTATCCTGGCAGTTAAATACTGAATCGTGGCTACTATAAACAAACCTGTTTAATTTTCAACTTGTAAATGTTTTCTGTGCCAGTTTTTTTCAGTTACTATAAACTAGGCCATGGAAAGGGGGGTATTTTCTTTTTTTAAAAGTGTCAACCAAACATTGCTCAACACTCTACCAAAATCCCTCCATTACTCAGTGTTGGCAAAACAAACCCAAACCCTGCACTTCTGCAAGGGGAAGATTTACAGCGATCAAAACCACGCTTGAACTGACAGATTCCCTCCACAGCAAAAGAAAGAATGCAAACAAACAGAGAGTGATGCAGTGAAGGCTGGGATCTCCCTTGGCCTGAGCTGCCCCAGCACTGCCCAAGGACAGCTCCACTCAGCACCTGCTCTGCACCACCTCCACAAGTATTAAATTGCATGAAATACTTCCCTAGTGCTCGTCAAAGCTGTCATCGATTACACAATGGACACAGGAGTGGGGGGAACAGGGATGGGCATCCCAAATGAACGGGGTTTGGCTGGAAATCCCACAGTTCATGACCAGACACCAGCCCTAAACAGCAGCAAGACAGATTACCCTGTTAGTTAGCAAGGAGTTTATTTCATTAACAAAAATCACTGCCACAGACTCACTTGTTCCCAAAACGAGCCCCTTCCCCAAGGCAGTCAAACTCCCTGGCTTTAGGGTACAGGGAAAACCTCCCCCACCTTTCCTGAGGCCACCAACACCAGAAAAATGAGAGGGAAGAGAAAAAACAAAAGACTAAAAGACCAGACTCAGCAGAAAGCAGGACTTGAGTGTGACTTCAAAAGTACAGTTTGACAAACTTCCGTTCACAGACTCTGCCTTTCTTTCCTCGCCCACTATCACTGTGGTATCTGACACCACAGCCACAGCCTTTTAGATATTAACACTACACAGGAGGCAACATTTTATAATTTGTGCCAGGACTCTCAGCCTCAGTTTTGTAATTTTAACACCAAAATCATTATCATTTCCACTGACTGTTATCGGCATCACATCAAATACCAATCAGGGCAGCAAATGTGTAATTAGCTGTGCACGAGTCACGACCCCACTGTGCTGCATTCCTGAGGCTGGAACACACACACTGTCCCTTGTTCAAATCATCACTAGTCCAAGTCTAAATATATTTCCTTTCTGTTTTTCAGGTAACAAATAACCCCCATAGACACAGCAAGAAGCACACACAGAAACAAAGCGGGTGACCAGCCAAAAAAGCCAACAGGTAGCAGAACACAGGAGAATGACACTGGCCAAGGTGTTATCTGAGGAGTCCCATCAGAAAGGGCAAGAGAGCAGCCTTCAAGCCCTGCAGCACCCCAGGAACCATCAGCCCAGCCGTGTGTCCCAGTCCCTCCTCCTGCATCCCCGCGCCGCCAGGAGCCTCCGGATCCAGGGCTGAGGCCATAAACAACAGGGCAGAGAGCAAAGTCCTGCAGCAGCACAGCCCTTCCCACCCCAGTGCTGAGCTGGAGCTTCCAGCAAATTAACTGCAGCCCACACAAACAAGGCAGGGAAACAAACTTCTTGGACAACAGCAGTAATTCAGCCATTGGAAATCGTCATTTTGTGCACAAACGCTCTGGGATTGATCCTCCCCAGCCTGTAATCTTTTGTGCAATCAGCTTCACGCTGAACCTGCAATTTCAAATAACATAATGTTAACTTCTGTGGAAGTGACTGCCCAATTATTCATTGGAAATTGCTTTGCTATAGAAGCTCTCCAGGCAAGGAACAAGGGCTCTGGGCAGCTAAAGCCTGCCATGCTGAAACGGCTAATTTATTTTTTGTCCTATTGGTCTGCACTTGCAGCAAGTTGCTAGGGCCATGTGCCAGCCAGACAAAGGCAGGGGAAAGGAAGCCAGCAGCACAACTCAAAGCCCAACACACACTGCATCCCCAAATTAGAACAGAGCCCTACGTCAGGGGCTGGAGCTGGCAGCCTGCCCTCTGCCCGACTGCAGCACTCTGCAAGCCCACAGCCAGCTGGGGCAGGGCACAGGCACCTCCTGGCCACGGCCAGGGCAAGCACACCTGCTGGGGACCGCCTCTGAACCTGGCCCAGGAGAGCTCTGAGGCCACAGAGCCTCCCTCAAACACCATGGCCATTGCCCATTTCTCCTTTTCCCATCCAGCCCTGCTGGAGTAGTCCAGCAGAGGGCTTTATGCCATTCAGAGGAGTCCTCCACAGCTTTTTTTGGGAAGAAAAAAATGAAAAAAGTACTTCCTTTCCCCCTTCCTCATCAGCCAAACGTGTAAACACTAAAGGGCATCACCATCAGACACAGCAGCCCTTCAGGGGACTTCCTCCATTTGCTGCCTATCACCTCCACAACTTGCCACTGATTTTTAAGCCCTATAAAGTTTTTTCCTTCCTCTCCATTTCCTTTAGTGGAAAAAATATCCTGACCTTTTATAAAGCAGATTAAATTCCAGACAGACCTGAGGAGGCTCACTCGTAGCAAAAGACCAACTCCATTCTACTTGGTAGGAATAATTTGTTGTGCTGATAGTAGCTTGGCAACGTTCGCCACTTTTCTTCCTGGTTTATATAATTAAGAGTAAATAAGTGACATGAGGTAGATAGATTGCCACTGAAATTTCAGCTTGCACTTTAATTATTTCATTTCTGCAGTAGTAGTGACCAGACATTGGTCACAAAGCCCAGTTTGAGCTTACGTGGTCTCCAGCGTAAAAAATACAATGGAGAGGTGAAGCTTCCAGGCCACTAAGGGTTCTTTGAAACTTCTCAATAAAATTGGAGAGGTTTAAACTGCTCTTCCCATGGATTTCAAACTGTCATTGGGCAGGTTAAGATCAGGTACTGGGAAGGAAGCCTGTACCCACAGGGTGGAGAGGCCCTGGCTGCCCCTTCCCCAGCAGTGCCCCAGGCCAGGCTGGAGCACCCCGGGCAGGGGAAGGTGTCCCTGCCACGGCAGGGTGGCACTGGGGGGGCTCTCAGCTCCTTCCAAACCACTCCATGGGTCCATGATTTACACCCACCAGGGACAAATCCTAAGACCTGGGGCACATCCCAGCTCTTCGGGAGTCCGGGCTAACTGGGGAATTCCAGAAAGCACTGAGATGCCTGGAATGTCCCTGGCCCAGCTGCAGCAGTGTGTGAGTGTCTGTGCCCGGGCTCTGCCCGTTGCAAAGGTCAGCTCTGCACGGGCAGCCCAGAGATTTCAGTGCCTGGAGCGTGGCAGCCACAGAACCCCCCCGTGCCCACGCAAGGGCTGCTCATTAAACGCCTCCTTTAACAACGATTTTCAGAATTAAAAGCCCCACTGACCATATGGCTACTTATTAATACTACATTTGTTTATCAGTTTAAATAAACTCCCTACAGCACTGAGCACCCATGTAATGAGGACTTAAACACAGCTCACAACGGATGTGTGCTACCACTGCCAAGTGGGACTGCACCTCCTGAATGCTTTTCATGGCAGATTTTAGGGCTTGATAGGAACCTGAATAGCAGTAAGTGCACAGAATTAACTTCAAACAGAGGGGAAAGTAACAGTTTCATTACGTTTCATAAAGAAATTAAGTTATTTAATGTGGTGCTTAATCCTTCAGTATTTAGCTCAGCCCCTTAATGCTGCTTCTGGAACCTTGGGGCAGAGTGGGGGTGGAAACTGAATTTTCTTCTTCAGCAAAAATGAAACTTCCTTCTGTGTGGAGGTTTTAACTGAAGGAATATTCAAACCCTTATTAACACATTAGTGCTGGAGCGAGAGCTGCGAGGCCAGAGGGTTTTAAGCAAACCACTGCCAGACCTGGCCTCTGCACCAGGGCTTCTCTGAAGATTTTTAATCCTCCTGAACCTGCTTAAAAGGGCAAAACTCCTTTGACAATTCATCCTGGAACTTCCTTTATGGTGAATAAAAGGTGACATTAAAGGAAACAGCGCTGATAGTTTAATCAGTTTTCTACCAGCCATTTCAGTATTTAGAGGTCAGGCTTGATTACGACCAAAATAGACAATTACAGAGCTGCCTTTAAGCAGCAACAAGGCCAGGCTGGGGCAGCTGGAGTCCTGCAGGCAGCAGAGGGGCTGGCTTGGACTCACCCATCCCAGCCAGGAGCAGCACTGGCAGCAGCCTGGCCTCCCCTGCACCTCACCAGCACTATTCAAACAGCAACCAAAAAAATCGTATTTTTAGGATGTGTCTTTGAAATGATAAGAGGTAGGGCAAAAGGGAAAAAATCATCTCTGCCCCATTAGCATGTAAATTTGTCACACACACGGGCTGGGGACAGGCGGTTTGCACTCAGGACCTGAGAACACAGCACCCTTCACCTGGGTGTGAAGTTCCATCGCCCACAATCTCTGTGCCTTCCCCCGAAGTTAGAACTCTCACTCATCTGTTTTTTATTTCATCCGCAAACACAGCAGCAGCCCAACCCCAGCCCTCAGCACAGAACTACCACCAGCAGTCTCAAACCCCTGAATCAGTCTCAGCCTGTGCCCGGAGTGGCAGTGGGTGCGAACCTGGCACGAAAGGCACAAGAACTCAGAGCAGGGCAGCCACAGCTGCAGTGCTGACACCTGCTGAGGCACCCAGCTCCTCTGCTGCTGAGCACTGGGGCTCAGTCTGTGCTTGGACCCGGGCTCGGGCAAACAGCTCCTTCCACAGAGGCTGCAAAGGGCTGGGACTGCAGGAAAAGGACAGTGCCCACTTTCTCAGAATCACACCAGCGAGGAAAGTGCCCTGGAGCATTACAGCATCTGTCTGATCCGTTCAAATGGAATTCCTGAAAAAGCTTTGACTGCATTCTAGTCATCAATATGCCAACGTAGTGTATTCAGAAAACAAGGCAAAGCCATAATAATAATGTTTACCTCCACAGCTACATACGTGATCTAATGAGTTAAAAGCCCTAAATGCATAAATATTCCATGAGAAAGGCTGGCTGGCACCACTTCAGTCTGTATCTTTAATCTTAACATTATTTTCAGCTACAATTAGTGTTATAATCTAAAGCAGAAAGCAACAATTGGCTAAATTTATTTTATCTTCACCCGTATTTACTTCATAAATCCAGCAAGACTGCTGTTCTTCACGCCTGACAGCCAGTAACTGTTACTCAGCACAGGACTAACAAACACATCAAATCCCAGGGTAAAGCAAGATGTGCTGGAATGAGACTGCTACACAAAAAAAAGAGAATTGTGCCAGAAATAGCCTTACCCAGTGAACTATGAGTTACTTTTAACTATCACGTGGTGAGTGGCTTATTCTGCATGTCAGCTGTCCGTAATGAAAGTTTTCCTCTTCTCAGCTGCCCCTCCCTACAACTTCAAGTGTATTTGCACGAGAGAAAAGAATATTACATAAAAATACAACATAAAAGGCACTGCAACCAACACATGCAGTTGAAGTGCTCCTCCCACGTCCTGCGTGCTTCCCAGATTAGGGCTCTGTCTCCAGCTGTTAGTGTGAGAAGTGCCTGCCTGCAGCCCCAGCACTGCCCCCGGCTCACACACAGTACCCCCCTTCAAACACAACTCCGCATTTTTCCAGTATTAGAACACTGCAGAACACATCATCATCGAATCCAACAAATATTCCGACTAAAAAAAAAACCAACCCAAAACATTCCAGCCAGCCTTGACTCTGCAGTCAGTGACAAGTGAGATGCAAGTGTCTGTTTTCCTGCAATGCTCCAGCAAGCAGCAGTTATGCAACACAGCCCATTGACAAACACGCTCCTGGCTGCACTGCATTCCCCAAAAGCAGGGTTGGACAAGGCAACAATCACCTATTACAGAAACGCTCATCCTGCTTGTTACACTGAGCAGATTTCTGAGCCTATTCTGCCTCACTGGAGATTTGTGCCAGCCCCAACACGGCCACTGCTGTGGGCACATCCAGACCTCTTGCTTCAGCGCCCCAGATGAGTTTAAGTATTTTTCATCTTATCAATATTCACAATAAATAACAAACCACAACGCCTCGGGCCACCTGCTCAACGGGATGGCCACTGCCTGGCTCCCCACGTTTTAAGTTAAAGTCAAATAGGTGAAACAGCCAGGACAACCACCTGCAGCCAGGGGCTGTGAGCAGCCCTGCACACCCTTTCTGGCTGTTCGTCCTGTCACCTCCCTCTTCCCTGGTGTAAAAGCCCCACGCAGGGTCAGACTCCCCCCTCAGACTGATGATTCTGTCCATCAAAACAAAGCAACCAGCAGTTTTCAAAGCATACCGAGTCTGCCTCTGTCAGCATCTGGATTTCTCAGCCAAACCCATCCAATCTGTGCCTCTCGCCGGGTGCAGGTGAAGCTGCAGTGAGGAGGTGCCTGGTCAGGTAGAGCAGGTTATCCCGAGTGCCAATACCTGCCCGAGCACTGCAGCAGGGCGCAGAGCACACATCAAAACATCCAAACCCCGAGTTCCCGTGGCCACGGCGGGCTCGGCAGAGCCACCCGACCTGCTCCAGCAGCTGGCAGGGCCAGGAGCAGCCCCAGCCCTGCCCCGGGCTCTGCTGCCGCCGGGAGCAGCGGGGGCAGTTCCAGCTCACCTGCAGCCAGGTGTGTGCCTGCCTGCACACAAGGCACACACCCCAGAACTGGAGATGCACGGCAGGGGTGGGCTCTGCTGTCCCACCTCCTCCCACACCCCACAGGACCTGCCCACGGCACACCAAGGCAGTTTAAGTGTGAACACACCATTTCTGATCAGGAATGTAACGCTCAGTGGCTCCTCCTCGAGCACCACCCTTCTTCCCACAGCCTCCTCATTTTAATATCATTAAATGGATTACTCTACACAACCTTGATTATTGCAGTATTTGCAAGGGAAGAGGGATCTCTCAGTAACCAGCTCCCGTCCCTCTGCAGATCAAAACTTGTTTCATAGCAAACCTGGGAGTGAAATGGCACCAGAAGTGCAGCACAAGTGCTTCAGTGTAAAAACCAGGTACCAAGAGCTGAACAGGCTCAGGTGTGTCCTGACTGATGCTCTGCTGTCACTGGGTCCCCTTTTCTTCAGAGGAGAGCTCAGAAAACAGGCATTAATTAACAAAATTATGCTATCACAGGAAATAACAGGAAGCTTCTAATAATGAGCCATTTAGCTCGGAAGGGTTTCAGTCAGACGTGTCAAACCAGCTCACAGAGGATGTCAACAAGCACAGCCAGCTGAACAACAACCAGCAGAGACCCTCAAAGGCAGCTCCATGTAACTCCCACAAACGCAGGCTGGCCCTTGGAAACAGCAGCCTGGTACCTCTGAGGACAGAGTGCAAATGGCACCTGGCTGGCACGGCTCTGGCAGCCAGAACAAGCCCCAGGTCACGTTCTTCCCAGCTGTGACAGGCAAAGCAGAGTCACCACTTCACCCCTGCTGCACACAGGGCAGGAGGGGACAGCCCTGGGTCAGGCAGGAACTGCAGCTGCTTGTCCTCTCCTCCACTCCTTCCTCCAGCAGCAGCAGCACTGGCACAATTCAGGTGTATCTTCTTCCCACCTCTGCAATCCTGCCTATCTTCTGGTGCAGCAGCCCAACAGGTCTTCACTTAACCAACACAGATGGTTTTGCACTCTGCTGCTCGTGCTGGAGACACCAAACTGCATCAGCTGATTCCCACTGGGCTCTTGCTGCCCAGAGTTTCTGAATGCCCAGCAATAAAGGCTCAACAATGGGAAAGCAAAGGAGTTCATTCCCTGCCTTGCCTTCCTCACCTCACAGGGGTGAGTAACCCACTCCTGCCCTAAACTGCAGGAGCCAGCCTGGGAAACTGGGCTCCCTCCTGGGCCTGGGTGCTGCCTCCCATCCCCTGTTCAGGGAGCACTGCCATAAACCCACCTGCAGAACCACTGCTCTGTTCCACCACTTCCACTCCTGAGCCTCATTCCTCCTGCCAGCACCTGCAGGGAGCCCACGGGAAGGATGGAGAGGAACTATTTACCTCTCACACAAGTTTTAACATCTGAGCAAGACAGGCTGGGCCAAGCAGGAGGGCTCAGCAAGATGAACAGTTCTTTCAGAAAACTTTGGGACATCCTTACTTCTCTCTGCCATTAGGTGTCATGTTTCCAGCAGCAGCAACTTTCCTAAAGTGCAAACACAAATGCCTACAGGAAAATTTGACCCTGGGATTTAGAAGCAGCCTTTTAAGAAAGCGCTTCCATTAAAATTCTGTTTCATTTCTAATTAACTATTAAATAAAAGAATAAAAGGAAATCATTAACTACTTCAGAGCTCTACACGAAATGAATTGAGGCTATACTTTAACCACCCATCCTCACTACTTCATCTTCAAAAAATAACCCAGCATCCCCTCAAATCAAGGCCAAAAAATCCAAACACCACCCAGGACTTGACCAAGTTTTAAAAGTCCTGTCTCCCTTGAATCTGCTTCTGCAGAATTAAATACCCAAAGTTATAAGACATGACTGATGTTCAACATTAATATGGCTCATCAGAAATTAAAAGAAAGTGATAAAATAGGAAGTCTCCCATATTACCCTAAAGTTTTGATCAGGATCCACAGCCAGAGCAGCTGAGCTGATTTTGGCAAGGTTGAAAGTAACACTGGATCAAGGATAATTCTGAACTTCAAACATCTACACACAAAAACACTTCAAATATAAAGCCTAAAGGTTTGAACTTATGTATGTTCAAAAGATTCACTTTGTTTTCTCTAGGAAAGCAGATAACATGTTCCTGTTGTCAGAGTATTAGGATTCCTCTTGAAGATGATTTTTTTAAGTCTGCAGAGTTGCACAGAAGCAATCTGTTCTCTAAACAGTGAGCACAAGTTCAAAGTGCCACCGAGTGCGCTGTGCACGTGCAGGGTACAAGAAAAAGCACTGCAATATAAAAAACAAACAAATGCTTGGAGTTGTTTATGCCCGGGACGATGATTCAATATACAATTAAAACTTTAATGTTCAAGTGTGTCCACATGTTACACTCCTGCCATTTAATTACTTTTCAGGTTTTTTTAGAACAGTCCTCAGACTGGCTGAGCAGCCCCGAAATGTAGCACTCATAACCTATGTCTGTATATTTGCAGCTTATGGTTTCACATACAAACTGTTCCAACGCTCTGTGTAAACACGAGTCTCCAAATAAAAGCATTAACCTGTCACTGGCCTTATGCTGTGCGAGTAATTGGGCAGGAGATCCTCTTGAAACCTTCAGCAAAGCCACTTACCCTGAACACAGCCGGGCCAGAGCCGGGACACGTGATGGCAGCTCAGCTCCTGGGGTGACACTGTGACACCGAGGGTCCCATCCCCGCAGTGACACCGGGGGTCCCATCCCCGCGGGCAGCTGTGGGCAGGGTCTGCTCCGGAGGGCAGAACTCCCTCCCCGAGAGGAGCCGAGGAACGCAAAACACTGCGCATGAAAACAGATTATTTTTAGAAGCCGTGCGAGCATAGCACTTCCTGCCGGCTCCACCTTGAAGAACGACAGACGCTCTGTCACCCTCCGTTCCAAACCCAGGATTTCACAACTTCTGCTACCTGCCACAACAGAGAGAGGCAAGGGACAATCTGCCGAGAACGGCAAGTGACAATCTCCCAGTTTGTAACTTGGCACCAAGAACTTCTGTTGGAATATGCTGCCAGTCTTCACTCAAGTCAATAAATCGATGCCTTTTTTTCTGCCACAGGGATGAACAGAACAGTAAATGTTTTTATGTATGACACTGATTTTTTCCATAGCAACCGGATGTGAACATGGCATTCCCAGAATAATGAAGTCACTATAGCAACGTGATAATGATGTCAGAATAATCAGACAGCATTTGTGACATACTTGTGAAATATATCACTTCTGTGAATTCAGAAAGTTACAGAGACCACAAATGCAAGAGTGCTCCATCTGGAACTTCCCTTTAACTTGCCTGGTTTTGGATAACTTCTCATTAAAGGCACAAAGCTTTGCTAACGCACCATTTTCTGTTTCTCCAAGCTCCATCCATTACCTCCTGAAAGTCTCACAAATTCCCACATTAAAGCCTTTCAGATCCGAGGATCTGCTACTCCAGAGAGAATTACTGACACACCAGCATGCAAAAAGCAATGACACATATGACAACAGTGAAACATTTCACAGCAGACAGGCACTGTCACCTGAACAGACACTCTCCTCAACTCGGCGGATATTCTGCTGTCTCTTTACGTGGAGCAACACAACTACTCAGAGAGAATTACAACAGCAACAGAAATTACAGAGCACCGATACAATACTCCGAAGGCAGACAGGCGTTTTCAAGTCAAACAACTACTTTAAGAAATATTATCTCCCCTGTTAAGCTACTGAGAGGAAAAAACCCAGCGTTTTCACGGTTTGCCCTTCCTGTTTGCAGCTCTTTCCAAGCCGGGAGCAAAGCAAGACCCAGCTCCAGCTCTGTGTGGGTCGAATGGACTCGCTGTGCCCAAACCCCAACCCTCCCTCCGGGGAAGCTTCGCAGGAATCCCTGCACCAAACCCACACGTCCCGTACCTCAAACATCGCAAGCAAAGACACCAATTAACGAGACGTATCTAAACACCAAAGTTTGCCTACGCAGCGAACAGTTTCCCTTTAAAGCGACTGAAGGAAGTGCAAGAAACCTCCTCGGAGCTGAGGTGGTCTGAGACAACCAGTCCTTGGGAGCGGAGGCTGAGGACGGGCCGGAGGATGAGGAAGGGCCGGAGGATGAGGAAGGGCCGGAGGATGAGGAAGGGCCAGCCCGCGGCTCCACGTGGCTCACGAGGGGCTCGCCCTTGGCTCGCCCCACCTGCCCGAGCCTCCTGCCGCCCCCCGGGCCGGCCAAGCGCAGCGGCTCGGGAAGCCTGTCCCCGTCCTGCCGTGCCCCGTCCCCGGCATCCCCCCGTGCCAGCNTGTACCGGGCCCTGTGCCGGTGTGCCCGTGTACCGGTGTACCGGGCCCTGTGCCCCTGTACCGGTGTGCCCGTGGACCGGGCCCTGTGCCCGTGTATCGGTGTACCGGGCCGTGTGCCCGTGTGCCGGTGTGCCCGTGTACCGGTGTGCCCGTGTACCGGGCCGGGCCCCTCGTGCGGCGGCCGGAGCCTGTCCGGGAAGGGAGCGGAGCCCCGGGAGCGGCTGGGAAGGGGCTCAGCCTGGAGAAAAGGGGGGACAGGAGCGGGGGTCTCGATGGCATCGCGGGGAACGGGGACAGCAGGAGAGGGAGCGGGCTCGGGGCGGGCACCGGGGAGTGAGTGATTCCCTGGGGCAGGCGGGGTCCAGCGGGGCTCACGGCGTTCCCATGCGGAGATGCTGCGGCAGCGCTGGGACACGGGGCAGGACACGGGGCAGGACACGAGCCACCGAGAGCCCACCAAGCACTGCCACACCGGGACCGGCACCACATCACCTTCACCCCTTAAAAAGCTTGTCTTGAAACACAGCACTTCAAAGTGTCTGGGGTTTCGTTTATTTTTTGAGAAAAGCATGAAAATAAAGGCCTGTAACGCTGAAGCGAAACACGCACGGAACTGACGAAAAACAGACGAAATGCGGGAAGAGGAAACGGCGCAGAGCAGTGCCGCTCCTGGCACTGCTTTTGTCCCTGAGGGTTTGTGAGTGACAGCAGCCACAGCGGGAGCATCAGGTCAGGAGTCCAGCTGTGCAGGACCGAGCTGGGGGATCACTTCATTAACCCAACTTAAACTGTAATTCAGCTCTGAACTACACACTCCAGAAAAGCTAATGTCAACAGCCAATAAATTTCAGGGGTATTTTTTCCTCGTTAAGAGTGAATAAATACCCCAGGAGGAGCTGTAGTCGCTTCCATGATTGCAATGCCCAGCTCTCCGTGGAATGCAGGGGGATCTCCCGTGTTTCCAAGCAGTCACCTCCTTCCATAAGCAGGGACAGGAGGAGGACGGCAGCCCCTGTCCCTGGGGATGCTCCTGCAGGGCACGGTGCCAGAGGCAGCAGCAGCACACCCACGGGCCTCCCACACTCCTCTATCAACACTTGCAAAACTTCAGGGACACCAGCAGATTTGTCGAGGTCTGAGGCTACAGCAACAACATTTTAGCAGTCGTGCTGCCTTTCATCCGAAACTCCAACAAAAATGCTAAATATTACTTGTCTGGCTGTACAGATGAGAAAACAAAGATTAAATGACTTATCCAAACCCCGCAGCAAGTGAGCAGCCAGGAGACACACAGAGCTCAGGCCCCACTCACCCTCTGTAATTGAAACTGCTCCCGTTCTCCCTCTCACAGCAGAAATAAATACACAGCGCAGAATTTTGCTTCCAGGTACAACTTGTGGCTGCTGATACTGATCTGTAAATCGCTGTTTTTATGGCTTAAGAGGTGTCTCCTTCCCTGGGGACCACCGTGCTGGGAGCGAGCAGGTGAATCACTCTGGATTGGAATCGCTGGAGGCAGGGCGATGTCAGCAAAGGATTTCCACACTTTCTGTCCCTGCAGGACTTGGCAGCCTCAGCAGTGAGAGGCTCAGTCGCAGTGGGACAGTTGGGGTGGCAAAAGCATCTGCCTTGAAGGATGCTCAGCACTTGTGGTTGAGCAACCCATTTCTTCAGAGTACAAACGTTATCATGAGATCTGTGAACTTGGGAAGTTACCAACTCAGTGTTTAAAAACATAAGGTTGTGACTAGAAAACAGGCAGGGACAAAATATCAGCAGTAACTCCTGTTTTAAAAGCTGCGTTAAAACATATTGCTATGGGCAGAAACTGCAAGGGATGTGATTCTTTTAACAGGCTCAGTGTACATGGAAATGTTTGAGCATTCTGCAAGGCTTTACCCCAAACTTCCTTTGAAATTAAAGCCTCGACAAACTTTGCCCCAAATTTCAACACATTTGCAGCTTTTCCCACTGAGCACTGACTGAAGAGTTTTATTGTATCCAAGGAATCACACACTTATCTATTTCACGGCTTGTGGACCATCTTCCAAGTTTCAAAACAATGAGGGTCCAGGCACGCTGAGGGCCTGACTCAGCAAGGCAGAGCTCCTATTTGCTGTGAGTCCTGGGAAGGTTGGCTTTTCCCCCCATTTTCTGCAGGTTTGAGTGGAAGCTGATAACATTTATTGCTGAGTCAGACTTTGCAAGTACATGAAATTAGATCTGGATGACTGCGAACCTGGTTATGAAATGATTAGCAGAGAAGCAGGTCCAAGTTCAGCTGGAATCAGAGCACTTTTCCCAGCAGGGAATGAACGTGGCTCCCTGGTTCTCCCAGCTCCTGCCCTCCTGCAGCAGGCAGGTGCAGCCCTCGGGCCGAGCTGTTTGTCCCCCGTGCAGCCCTGGGTTGCTCCTCAGCAAACCCAGGCTGTCAGCAGGCTGTGCCCACACCTGGCCTCTCCCTCGGTGCATTTCCCCTTTCTAACAAATCCCGCTGTTCCAGGGACGGCTCCAGGGGGACTGACAGCACCGACTCCTGCCTGGAGGGGTGGCAGTGCTGACAGCCCCAAAGCAGGGATTTCTGCTCCACACCAACTCAGCAACAACACAAGGTTAGGAGGCAAAGAGAATCGATTCTCTGCATCCTGTCACATACAGGACACAGCCTGTAATGTCCTGGACACAGCCCAAGAAATCCAGTGACCCTTCACACTGCAGTTTTATTAAAAAATGGTGTGATTTATCACAGCCCATTTATTTACACAAAACAGGAGTTACCACGATAACTTCTTTCCCAAACTCTGCAGTCTAAATCCATTCATATTAAATTATACCAAGATTATCAAATATCAAATTATACCCTTTTCCTGCTGTATGGCAGCAGTAAAAGACTGAAAGGAAAATACTTATTTATCCCAGAACCTGCAACAGGATTGCAATTTTTCACCTGCTCTTGCAGCTGAGTTGCAGAGGTTGCACTGGGTCTTCTGTGGGCAAATTAATATGAAACAGAATCCCTCATGACCTCCTTTATTCCAAAATAATAATTGTCCAATTGGATTAATTATCACAAGTTCAGCTGATGTAAATACGTAGCTAAGGCCCATTTGCTGATTTAATGAAATTCAGAAACAATTTGTGATTGCATAATGACCTTGGATTCCTGGCTGATAGAATCAGAGGGCTGGAGAGTAAATGAAAGTGGGTTTGACACCATGCAGGCTAATAACACATTATCCTTTTGCTCTGGCTGTCAGAAGGAAAGGTGCTGACTGCATCCTGGTCCTGTCCTGAGTGTCTGAGCTTAAACTGCACAAGAGAGGAACTGGTGCCCTCTAAACTTACAATAATCATTCTTTAAACTCCAGTCAGGGAAGAATCAAGAAAAAATGCTCATTCCAAAGACCTCAACACAAGGCTTTGAAGTGCAAGCATAATATTTTCTTTAGAGATGAGATTGCAGTGTATCATTATGAATAATGACTTAATGGTGTAATTAACAGTGAGCACCCACACGGCTGCCAGCAGCTGCCGTGGCCGAGGGTCACCGAGCTCACACCTCCCCTCCCACGCTGCCCCTGCGGGGACCCGGCCAGAAAGGGGCATTTATCACAGCCCAGCTTGCCGAGCTCTGAGGGGCAGGAGAGCTGCAAGCCCTGAGCCTGTTCCCGGAGCAGGCAGGACCAGATTCCCGGCGAGCCCCATCCCTGCTCCCTGGTTTGTTCCGTGCCCACTGTCTGGCTGGGTGAAGCTCCCGGGTAATTAGGCAGATGAGCTGGGAGCTGTGGAGTCGGGGCGGGCTGGCTGATCCCAAGGCAGGGCTCTGCCAAAGCTCCAGCAGCTTTCCGCAGGGAAAGCCTGGGCTGCCTTTCACGCACCGCGGCCCTGGGGCAGCAGTGCCAGCGCTCTGCTCCACCCCCAGCTCAGCCCCTGGCCTTAAAGTCGCTTGAAATCACAGGAAAGGCTGGCTCCCAGTGCAAACCCGGAGGTGTTTTCCAGCTTTGAGCTCTCAGGATGTGAGCACAGGGGCTGCAGAAAGGCTGAGGAGGCAGGAACAAGGCTTCCTGTGCCAAAAACACCAGCAAGCCTGGGCTCTCCTCTGTGGCTGTTGCTCTGACAGGGACATGGGATGGAGGCTTCTCATGCAGCTTCCCAAACGTTTCCCTACCTTGTGAGCATGCCAGAAAAAGCTGGAGTCAGTCTGGTATCTGCACTTCTGCAGAGTCAGGAGAAAGGCAGAGACTGATTGGGGTTTCTGGTTCAAGGGGTTTATAAATACCATCAGAGGCTGTGAAACTCTCTGGGGAAGGAAGCACAAATCCCACTTCCCATGCTCAGCTACGGCAGGGAGCTGCCAATTATCATGCACAGGGATTCCCATGTTTCAGTCTAACAGCAGCACAATGGGCTGCTCTTACTCTTTGCTTTCTGCAAGCAAGAATTTCCTTGTCCAGAGCTGTGGCAGCCTGGAATTTCCTACCAGAGGAGCCTGTGAAGGAATGGACTGCTAATGAGCAGAGCAGCAGCCTGGGCACCTCTGCTGGCCTTCCTCTCAGGTGCTGGAGCTGTGTTTGGGTCTCCCAGCAATGTGTTCCCTGTGCTTCTCCCCCAGCTGTGCACACAGCTGCTCCCAGCAGTTTGCTGGGGCTGTTTCTGGGTGAGAGAGGTGAATTTGTCTTTCAGGAGCTGGGATACATGATGGGAGATGGTCCCACCTTATGGTGGGATCTGACCCAGCAGCTCCTTGTGCCAGGGCATGTTTGTGGGATACTTCACAGATCCCCTGGGGAGGGATGGGGGGCACCTCCAGAGAGACCTCCAGAACACAGCCCAGGGCCTGATTCTGCCCTCACTGACCCCATCTGCAGTTTGCAATGAGGCTTGGGCAAAGCTGCTGGATTTGCACAGGAAAAGCCCAAGCAGAGGCACAGGAGCTCCCTGACCCCTGCACAGCCACAGCCAGGAGAGGCCCAGCCTCAAGCAGGAAAAACTGGGACAGGAGAGCTCAACACGAGCAATAACAAATGTTATTCTTTCAGCTGTCAAACTGTGCTCACTGCTCAAAGGCAGCTGCAACCACCAGCCCCACATTTTCTGTTACCCAATTCCTTCCTGTGCAGCCAGGCACCCGCTCACCCCGTGGCCGGGCGGTGCCTCCCCATCCCTGGTACCAAACCTCCTCCTCCAGTGCCAGCTGCCTTCACCCATTTCTAGGGCAGCTGCAGCTGCCATCTTCCCACTTCTATTTTGTAAAATCCAGGCAGTAGAGTATGGGGAAGTCGAGGGAAAGGAAAGAAAAAACAAAGATGAAATGCAAGGTAAAATGTAACAACCAGAGGAAGTCAGAGACATCCTTTGACTGGAGGTTTGGTAAAACCCACACAATGAGACAAACATCGCCTTGAAATTAAATGGCATATATATTGAAATGAGAGACTGTCTAATTCAGTGAGTACTCCTTCCCATGTTTCCTTTCATGGGGTTTAAACACTTGTTTTCTTTAAAATAGTCACACGATAACTGTATTGTAGCCAAGAGGTAATTTTGGATGAGCAGGTAAAAGTAACAATCCAGGTATTTGTCTGTCAGCTCCTGGAAGCCCTGTAAGATCCGTGGAGTTCCTTCATTACCTGTCCCTGCCCTCTCCCAGTTGATAACTGGTTCCAGTTCAGTGCCAGTACCCAGGGGTCAGGCTCTCCTCGTGCCCTCAGGCCAGCAGCACCGGGCTGCAGGACGGGGTTTATAGAGACATCAGTGAGGTAATAATGAGCTGTACCTGGAGAGGAGATGTGTGCTCCCAATCGCTGCTGCTCTGCTGTCCTAAGAGGATTTCCTCATGCCACAGCCTGGCGCCCCTCAGCACCTTCATTCCTGCCGCTCCCAGGGCTCAGCGGGAGCTTCTCCTGCGCCGGCTGTGTCAGGAGAGGCAGCGCCTCAGCTCCTTTAATAGCTCGCCACTGTAATTACGATTACACTAACACTTAGACTTTTGACAGCACTCTTTGTTTTCTGATTGCTTCCTGAACAAAGTGAATAACCCTGGCTTTGAGCCTCTTTCTTGGGCAGAGCAGGTATTTTCCTTCGGGAAGGCTGAGTAAAGGAGAGCAAGTGCTGAACAGGAGGGAGCACGAGGCACCTGTGCCTCCTCAGCCGGTCTGGGTTCCCCTCCCAGCGCTGTCCCCTGGCTCCCTTTGGGCAGCAGCTGAGTGCCACAGCCCGGACCCAGCTCTGCACCGGCTGTCGCCTCCTCAGCGGGCCCTGAGTCACTTCCACTCCTGCTATGACTCAGAAACTTTGTCTGGAACTGCCCGAGAAAGGCCTGGGTGTCCCGTGTCCCTCGCACCCTGCGCTGTCCCCTCTGGGTGGGGGGCAGTGGTGCAGGTCACCCCGGGACCCCTGGGCAGCTCACGGGGGTCTCTTGGTGCCCCCGAGGCTGTGGGAGCTGCAGGCTGGGCTGTCTGTGCCTCACGGCAGCGAGCGGGGCTGCAGCCAGCGAAAATCCCAGCGACAGCGCTCGGGTGTGCTTTGGCTCCCAACACTTCCCTCTGTTGCCCTTTGAAAAGAAAGTGTTTGCATAAATAACAGCAGATGCATTTGAAAATAGCTCGTCTCCCAGCCCGAGTGCAGCAATGGAAGTGAGCAAAGATAAAAACAGTTGCATCTGATGTGAGAAATCCGCCAGATGGGTTTGCCGGGAGCAGCCGGCCCGGACAGGGAGGATTGTGGCTCACAGACTGAAATTGTCTCAGCATTGATGCCAGGGACTGAAAAAAGCTGAAGCACCGACAGCACAGCGCTCAGCCCAGCAGCGACCTGAGCAGGGTGGGCACAAACTGCCGGAGTTGGAGCCCCCTCCAGCCCAGCTCCCCTCTGAGACCTGGGTGGGACTGGGACCGGGTGCTGCCCAGCAGGCAGAGCCCGGGGGGGCGAGCCCCCAGCACTGCCCCTGCTTGTGGGGAGCGGGGATGGAGCTCCGGGGCTGTTTTCCCAGGGAACGAGCATGCCAGGGATGAGGGTATTTATCTGCCAGATCTCACTTTTACCCTAAACAGACAGAAGTGTCCCGGGAACTGCTGGCCCGTTTGACAAACCAGGATGGGAGCTGAGCTCCTGGCGTGACGGGGGCCAGTTCTTAAGGTTACCTTAATGACAGAAATCTCCTCTTGTCTTTCCAGAGTTACAGAAACCGCAGAGGTATCAGAGCATTTAATCACTTGTTTTACTGCCTGGGCTGTGTGTTGTGGTGAGGAGCTGCATTCCAGACTGACGGGTTCTGCCGACGGCTCCTGTCACCGCCGTGCTGCTCCGGCCCGGCGGCTCCGGCTCCNGCCCGCTCCCCGGTGCCCTCAGCCCCTGCAGCCCCTGCCCGGTGCCCGGTGCTCGCTCCCCGGTGCCCGCGGGGCGCTGCTCAATCTCCCGGAGGGGCAGGGACAGGCCGGCTGCCATCGTTTACCTGGGAACACGCTCCCTTTAAATTCCCTTCCACTGCAGTGCTGCGATTCCTTCAGACAAGTCGTAGGGGGAAACTCCACCATTGTGGGGCTCCAGAACTTGCAGCAGGTATTTAAGAATACATTATTTCCCCCAAATCAGGGCAGCAATCCTGGCAATAAGTGATTTTATTTTCTACAGCAATGAGAGTTCTCTGTGTGTTTTGTTGTAAGGAAAAATAAATTCCTTTTTTTTGCTAAGGGACCAAAAACATCTCTGAGTTAACTGTAGAACAAAAGAGGCCTTGATTTCTGCCATCCATCATGGAAAAGGCTGGATCCAAATATACATACATTAAAAATAAAAAGGTATAAACAATGCTTCCTTCCTAAAGAGCTTCCCTGGCAAACCTGGCCCGTGCCAGCCCCCAGAGCCCGGCTGCCTGCAGCTCATCTTCCTGTTGGAGCCGAGCTCCTGGGGACACTCCCGGCTCCCCTCAGCACCACTGCCTGCAGGATGGTTTGTTTTCAGTCCGTCTGTGATCAAAGCAAGGCCCGAGGGCTTTCCTTCCTGGCCGGCACCTCTGTGTGTGGCTGCCCCCGCTGTGCTCGGGGTGAGGAGGGGGCTGAGCCTCCCCTCTGCCCAGCAGCCTCCACCGAGCTGCTGCAGAGCCACAGGGGCTGCAGCCGGGGAGCCTCTGGGCTCAGCTGGGCACTGGGACCACTCACGGCTCAGCTTTGGAGCCCTCAGCTCCTTCGCCCTCCCCAGGGGCCCGGGGGGGTTCATTTGTTCCTTGGGAATTACTGCTCCTCAGGGGAAAGCCTCTGCTTCCACCTCCGAGAGGATTAGTGCAGCCACAGGACCAAATCCCTCTGTTCATTACACCCGGGTAAAGCTGGAGGAAATAAATCCTGTTAAGCCATTGGGGCCACTCTGGGCTTACCCAGACAGAAACAGCAGCACTATAAATAAGATCTTGCTTTGATTAGGGAAATAAAGGCAGGAAAAAAGCACTTAAAAGATATCCAGAGGAAATATAAGCCTCCTTCCCCCCCAGTCATGCTGACAATGATGAATTAGTCCACGAATGCCAGTCAGAGAGTGAGTCATGACTCATAAATAAATTACAGCAAGATATTCATAGAATCATGGAATATCCTGAGCTGGGAGGGACCCACAGGGATCATCAATCCAACTCCTGGCCCTGTACAGGATAACCCAAAATCTTAGGAATCTTAGGAAATACTTTGGCAATATTAATTTAATCTGGGACATTTGTAACCTGAGATGCCACTGAACATTCAAAATTCAGAGTAACTCAGTGACCCCATGTGAAGCCCATATATTCACTGTAGTCGATGGAGCCCCACATTTCTGACAGTGTCCACTCAGCCCTTGTTGGAGACCAACTGATTTGGAGAAGCTGCTAAGTGGGTTTTACACCCCGTGTTCTGAGCCCCCGGGCACCGGCAGGGCAGGGCAGTGGGGGCTGCCTGTGCCCGGGGACTTGTCCCCTCCTGAGGATGCTCATCGGTGAGATAACGGCACTTTCCTCCCTTTCTTTTCAGAGAAAGGCTGCTTTTGCAGTGCTTTGCAGTTAAACAATTTGCTCGTATTCAAAAATAAGAGCTGGGAAAAGAGCTCAGGGCCTTGGCTTTGTTGTTTCACCCCGTCCTGCCTCCCCCAGCCTTGCTGTACTGAGATGCAAAATTATCAGTGGAAGAGTTTATAAAATGTCAAAACAGTTTTTCTCCTGTCAGCCAGACAATTTGTGTAAATAGAGCCTCTCTAAAGAACCTCCTGCCAGCTCAAACCTCCCTTTCATCTCCCCAGGATTTATTGTATGCCATTTTCATGGAATTTTAAAGCAGTCTCTAATGAAGAGCGAGGGTGGGAAGCTCTGCGCAGTGCAGAGGAGCCTCCAATGGGATCCCGGCTCTGCTGTCACCCGCAGGGCCCGGCAGAGCCGGGCAGGGAGGCTGTGAAACACAACCCGAGGTGATTCCCTCTCCTGCCGGGCGGGAGGCGGCTCGGGAGAGCAGCTCTGGGAATCACCCGCTCCCAAGAGCCGCCCTTCCCCGGGCGTGCCCCCGCTGGGCTGCGGGAGGAGCTGTGTCCCCGCAGGGACCACCCCGGTGCGGGCCGGGGTCTGTGCCAGCCGCTCTGCCCCCGCCGCAGCCGCGCCCGCGCCTCACCACACCCGGGGAAAACGGCAAAACCCTCCAGCTAGAATGGCATTCATTTTAAAAGCACACAAAATATAACTTGTCCAAGCCCCTGCCCTCCTGCCCTGTTTGTGCCTGGAATTCCAGGGGTGGCAGCGGGAGCGGTCTCGAAGCTCCGGCTGCCGCATCCCCCCGTCTGCCCAGCAGAGCCACTGGGCCATACTGGTTTGACAGCCCCGGCTCCTCCCACACGGGCCCGACGAGCTCGGCAGGACCAGCGAGCACCCAGCTCAGCCCCGGGCTTCGGGGCTCTGCAATCCACAGCCACAGGAGAACCCGAGCCCCAGCACAGCTCAGGGAAAGGGATGTGGAAGGGGAGAAGAGCTTTCCAGATCTGATTCTCCTCTGACAATTAGCTCTTGACAGCAGTTGAAATCATCTTTGGAACCTACCCTGCATTCTAAGGACAGTGAACTTTGCCTTTCAGCACAGCTGTGTGTGTGCCAGAACAGGGATTTCTTCAGGTTCTTGCATCTGTGAGAGAGACCAGCAGTGGTTTTCCAACACCACTGTGCCCCCATTGGAGGGGCAGGTGAAAAAATCCCAAATGGGGAGTTTTAGAGGGAAACCAAAAGGGTTCTGCTCCTGTCCAGCCCTTCCCAGCTCTGTGTAGACCAGATTAACCCTCCTTTTACCATAGACGGGGAAAATGAGGCACAGTGACAACACACTGTCCCCCCCGCCTCTCATTCTGGCTCATAATTCACCAGCCCACAATCACTCTGTCACACCAGATGTGATTCTGCTGCACATTCACATCCTCCCTCTGCCTTGCTTTCACTTCCTTCCCAGGCAGGGAAGAGCCAGGACAGAACTCACCACTCATCACTTGGATTATCAGTTGCTTGGGGTTTTTACCTATGAAGTAAACATTAAGTTTTTAAATCCAGGGAAAAAAAACCCTCCTCCACACCTCCTGGCACAGCAGCAGGGGTGTAAGGAAAGAGGAGACACTGATGTCCCAAAGCAAGGGGGGTGGCTGTGGCCAGGAGAGCCGGGCGCTGTGTGAGCACAGGCTCGGGGACAGCGGCGACCCCCGAGCCCCCCGGGTGGCGGGCAGAGCCTCACGGGGCTCTGCCTTCGAGGAGGCTGCCCCGTCCTCCTGCGAGTGCTCTTCAGCCCCACCAGAACAAAGGCAGACGTGGCTGTTGTTGACTCACACGATAAGATCATTGTTGTGGGATTCTTTTTTTAATGTGTGTCACTTAGAAATAATTTTTTTCTAGCAAATTTGTTCTCCTCCCCTCCACCCCCAAAGTGAAAAGGGAATCTGTGCTCAAAGCCGCAGCTGAGATTGCAGAGACCTTCCCTTCCTGATCCTTATCTCACCAGGATGTAGGAGGATCCCTCGGGAATAGCTGGAAGCCTTTCGCTGGAGCCACCCAAGAAACGAGCGAGCCGAGTACAGCCTTTAAATGGCAAAACCATCGAGTGCTCGGGGAGCGGCATCCCAAAGCCTTTACCCCCATCCCGCCGTGACACCCCCGGCTCTGCCGGCCCCGGCCCCGGCACGGGCTGCTCCGGGGCCGCCTTGTCCGCGGGCTCTGCGCGCCGGGCACATAACGGGGTCTAAAAACTCCCCTCGGCACCCCGATCGCCCCATAACGGGATCTAAAATCTCCCCTCGGCACCCCGATCGCCCCATAACGGGATCTACAAACTCCCCTCGCACCCCGATCGCCCCATAACGGGATCTAAAATCTCCCCTCGGCACCCCGATCCTCCGCCCGGAGCCTCCAGCATCTCCAGCCCCGCCCGCTCCGCCTCTGGGCCCGGCCCGGCTCCATCCTCCCGCACCGAGGGGTTAATCGCTCTGCGGGCTGCCAAGGCGCCAGCCCTGCCTTTCCTGAGCCTGGGCCCGAAGGACGGCAGTGGGAGAAGGGCCGAGTGCCCCGGAGGGAGGATGCAGGGCCCGAGGAAGGGATGCAGCAGCCCAGGGCTGAGGGAAAGCCGTGCTCGTCGGGCAGGGACAGCAGGAGGGCACGGGCTCATCCTCCTTTGGTGACGGAGGAGCCCCGGCAGCCCAGCGCCCGGGCTCTGTCATGTTCAGCACAGGAAACAGATGCTGCCTGCTGAGGAAGCACCTGAAGTGTACCGGAGCACCTTGTGCCTGCCCCGCAGGAACCTGCTGGGAACGGGGGGCCTGGGCGGGACCCCTCGGCTTGGCCCCAGCTGGGCTCGGTGGCATCGCCCTCGGACACTGTGTCCCCCGGAAAAGCACCTGCCTTTAGAGGAAAAGGGATGGGCGGCCGCAGAGCTGTTAAATCTGAGTGCTGCGGCAAACCCGCCTGGCACAGGGGCTGCTGCACCCCCAGCTCCAGCTCCAGCCGCCCGGTCCAGCCGGGTCAGGGCTCTCACAGGGTGGAGCCTGGGCTCCAGCACCCGCCCTCTGCCTTTTCTGCTCGGTTTTCTTCCCCGTTAACCTGCTCTGATTTGGTTGGGAATTACTTTTCGCCCAAGTCAAACCTGTTTTCCCATGCTGATAACAGCAGAGTGACCTCCCCCGTCTCTACTCTCACCCAGGAGCCTTTCGTTTTTTAATGCAGCTCCCTTAGCACCCCTGAGCTGCCTCAGTTGTGACACTGACTGGACAGATGAACTGGACTGATAAGTGGCAGCTTTGCAGCTAACTGCTGTCGACATTTTTGCTCTTCTAAAACGGTTTGAAAGAGGAACCTGTAAAGCTGTTTATAAATTGCTGGTAAGAAGCACTGCGGAAGTTTTCCCGTGTTTTCCCTTCAAAACAGCTTCCCAAGGCGCTTTGCCGACTGAAGGGACGCAGTGAGCAGCAGGAGGGGTCTCCAGAGAGCGGAACGGCTCCTGGATGCTGAGATACCTGCAGCCGATTTGCTGCCCGGGTGCTGAGGACATGAGCTAGCACAGCGTCCGGATGTCAGAGCATCTCTGACCCAGCAGCAGCGGCCGCCGAGGATCCCGGCGTGGCCATCGATGCCCGCATTCCCCCCGCGGCCGCAGCCGCCCAGGATGCCGAACAGCAGCCTGGCCCTGAGCAGCCTGGACGGGATTTACATCGGCACCGAGTGCCTGGTGGCTCTGCTCGCCACGCTGGGAAACATCCTGGTGCTCTGGGCGGTGCGGCTGGAGGCGGCACTCCAGAACACGACGCTCTATTTCATCGCCTCCCTGGCGCTGGCCGACATCGCCGTGGGGCTCCTGGTCATGCCCCTGGCCATCGTGGTGAGCCTGGGCATCACCGTGCCCGCCTACAGCTGCCTCTTCATGTGCTGCCTGCTGCTGGTGTTCACCAACGCCTCCATCCTGTCCCTGCTGGCCATCGCCATCGACAGGTACCTGCGAGTCAAGCTGCCCACCAGGTGAGGCTGCCCCACCTCCCCTGCCCTCCTTTCTAACCTCTCACTGCTTGAAGTGGATGCCTGTGCCCCAAGCCCACCTGAGAGGAGCTTCCCAGAGGCGCGGGGGTGCTCAGGAACAGCTCGGTGTCCTCAGGTGTTATCACTGATCAGAACTTGCTCACAGGACGGGGCTGTGGGCAGACTTGAGTTTTCATCACTTTGATTAATTGCACAGGATGCTGAGTGTGTTATAGGGGTTTTTTTAGGTCTCTGAGTTTGTCTTTTAAATAAAATTCTTTTTGGTATTTGTGAAAATACAAAAGTAGTAACAAATTTATTAAGTTAACTGAAGTCACTAATTGTTTACATTTAAATGAAAAGTACACAAGCTAGAAAAGCAAAGTATGACCTCGAGCATCCAAGAAATCATATTTTATAATGGGAAAGGACCTAGGAAGCTGAAGAATTAATTTTAGCCCTAAAAATGGCATAAACCAAATAAAAAGAGGAAGGTACACCCAAGAAAGCCAAGAAATAAGATGGGACTTCCAACAGCAGCAAAGCAACATCCTGGCAAGAGGAGAACTAAGATCATAATGAAACAAGAAATAAAATAGATTAAACACCCAATTTAAACAAGGGAACTTAAGCACAGTTCTTACTGATGCTGCAAAGTAACAAATCAAGAGCTGGGGCTTTTCTCAGGTAAAATTTGGGTTCCCCATAAAAAATGTTAATGCTGCATTTTCTAGCAGTGGTCCTGCAGTACCTGGACAGACGAGTTCATCCTTAACTACTTTAAAATGCTTCTCTTTAACACCAGCTGGGATTTCTTCCCTACAGGTATAAAATAATCACCACAGAGAGGAGAGTCTGGGGGGCCCTGGGGCTGTGCTGGGCCCTGTCCCTGCTGGGGGGGCTCGTGCCCATGTTTGGCTGGAACAAGGCAGACCCCGGCAGCTCCAGGTGCAGGTTCCTCTCGGTCATGAGGATGGATTACATGGTGTATTTCTGCTTCTTCACCTGGACCCTCGTGCCCCTGCTCATCATGTGTGCTCTGTATGCTGAGATCTTCTACATCATCCACACCAAGCTCAGCCAAGGCCCCACTGTGAGGGGGGCTGGGGCTTTCTATGGCCAGGAGTTCAGGACAGCCAAGTCTCTTGCACTTGTTCTCTTCCTGTTTGCAATCTCCTGGCTGCCTCTGTGCATCATAAACTGCGTCTCCTATTTTTACCCTGAGTCTCAGATCCCCCCGTATTTGATGTACTTGGCAATCCTCTTATCCCATGCCAATTCTGCCATGAACCCCATTGTCTATGCCTACAAGATAAAGAAGTTCAAAACCACGTACCTTTTAATTTTAAGGACCTATATCCTGTGCAAAAAACCAGACCCAGCTCTTACAGAGCAAACAACGGACCCACAGTCATGAGCAAAGGTGGCACCTGCCAGTGGGTACCAGGTCACTGATAAACCACCTGGCTTCACTAAGAAACTGGGGAAACTGCAGCAACCTGTGGGGCTGAAGCTGCTCTAAAGCTGTGTGTGAATATATGTCTTTATGTAATATAATTTCTAAACACAGAAGATGGAAATTTTGTCTAGTTGGGGTTTTGTGTTTTATTTGACATGAGGATTGGTCGAGTTGACTGAAAACCAAGATGTGTTCTTTGCTGTTCATAATCCAGCAGCTCACAAGCTCACTGACTGTTCTCACCCCATTTGTCTTGTCTGTCCATTCAGACTAAACTTGAGCCTGGGCAGCTTGTGCTTCAGCCAGCGTTGTCACCTTTTCATGAGTAATAATAAACAGTAGATGGATTTGACATTAATTTGGCCTGCTGAGTCCTCCCGTGACGATCAAAAAGCTCCCGGTTTCAGCCAGCGGCGGGAGGCAGCGCAGGGATTCAGGCAGGGCCGCCCCGGCTTGGTGCTGCCATCAGCTGGCACCGCCGAGCCGCCGGCCGGGAAATCAGCCCCGGCCGGGAAAGTCGTTCTTTTACACCGTGCTCGGGGCACCGTGGGTAACACACGGGGATGGACGCTTCCAGAGGTTTGGGCTGTCACACTGATTGTGCGTTTCTTTTATGGGACTCAACCAGGAAGCAGAGATTTGCATACAAACATTTCATTACCATCACTTCAATAACGGAAAATAACTAAGCAGAGCACTTGGCAACACAAAAAAATAGGGAAAATGTTAGAGTTGGTGACAGAAAAGGGAAACACAAGGGCACAGATACGGATAGATGCAGAGAAACATTTTAATTTCTCAATTTTCTCTGGTATTTCTCACAAACGGAAACTTTACAAGGGCAGAGAGATTTCTACAAAGAGGAAATCCTGCACAGAGACTCTCCATCTGCCCACAGCCATTGGCAGCCAGTTTGGAACAGGAGACAATTTCCTGTCATAACTATGAAAAGAGCTGAGCTGCAGAGGGCATGGGGGTATTCCCAGGGCAGGCCCTGGTGTAACATCCTCGGGGCTTCTGATGTCCAGAGAGTGGGAAGGTTTTTATTTCCTCTGGAGCTTCCCCATCACACAGGCAGTGTCCCACCCCGCTGGAAGACCAGAGTGCTGTAGGTCACTTCATTCTGGGGACGTGAGAGAAGCCACAGACATCAGAGGGTGCACAGGCACTGCAGGAATTCCCCACTTCCAACTTGTCCTCAACACCCCACACCATAAGCAGGGGAAATTGGTAAATGCTGGTTCAACCCAGTGGGCAGTCTGGCTCAGGGTGCTGGGTCAAGTCTCCTTTAGGGGCTTCCAAAGGATTATTATCACAGAGGAAAACTGCAGAAATATCCCCTTTAAAAAGATTTCTCTCCTAGCCTGCCAAGTCAGTGGTTAAGCCCCAAAACCCGTGAAGTTCCCTGTCAGAAGAATTGCTGATTAACAGTCAGGTCTCAAAAGTGACTTTTCCCCCTCCCAGCCCAAATTAATACTTACCACACTGTCAAGAACATGAAACATCTGCATAAAGCATTAGAAATGACAGTTGTGATCTGTACCTGGGTGTTCCTAAGAGATTCCCCAGCAGCCACCTGGGAGAAAGATTCCTCTTGTAAATTTTGGTGGGATCTTTTGTAACCTAGGAAGGAAAGGGATCCCAGTCTCAGTGGTTTGCTCTGTGTTTGGAGACAACAATTCAAGGGAGGCTGGAGAGGGGTGACAGATGGGTGATGTGTGCCCCTGTCACAGAGCAGCTAAGGGCCAGTTTGGGCTGCCCAGGGACTGAGGAATTCAGTGCAGCCAGGATTAGGATGAGAAAAGCCCACAACCAGCAAAACCCCCCACAACTCATCAGAGGCAAAGTTAATTCTTTCCTGAAAACGCTGCTGGGATAATTCATGATGAGCTCTTCATCAACACAGAGCTGTTCAAGGCAGACATTGTCTGAGCCACTTTCCAAGCAACTTCTGCAGTCACCATCACTGCTGCTGTGCCCTGACTGTGTCACTCACTTTTCCTGAAGAGGGTGATGATTGCAAAAACCAGGACAGTCAGGAGGATGCCAGAGATGAAGGCCAGTGACATGTACAGTATTTCATGGCTGGTGATACACAGAAAATCCTGTCAGAATCCCAGTTTCAACAGAGGGATTGAAGCATCAGTAGTGCTCAAATGCACCAAAGTTTATGGAGTGGAACATCTATCCCCAGCCCCACAAGATTAACATGTGTGTATCTGCATGGAGCCTCTCTAGAATCACCCATCCAGTGCACAGACTAAACCAAAGTTCAACCCCCGAGATGTTCAGGAGGTGATGTATAACCCTTCCCTTGCAGAAGGTGCTGCAGTCTCAGGGTTTGAAATCAGGAAATAAGGGTGCAGCATTTACTTATTATTCAAACATCTGACTTCTGCAGCTTCAAAATCAGCTGTAGGGGTGTGGACAGTGCTGGGGACAGTGCTGGGCACAGTGGTAGTAGTGGAAATGGGTTCTGGTGCAACTGCAAGAGAAAAAAAATAATTGCAAGCTCATTTAAAAACTTTTCTCCAGTAGTACTACAAGCAACTAGAACCACATGGGGGCTGTCTGTACAGGCTGTCTGAAAGTGGAACCACCAGACAGGAAAATTCTGCAGTTCAGATAATGACTGTGCCAGGCAGCTCTTCCCCAAACCCCCCAGTGCTGAGCCCCCACAGCAGCACTGCAGCTGAGGAAATTCCTTGGCAAATAAAATACCTGGTTTTGAGGAAAAGCCTCCCATTCTCTCAGAGCATTAACTGGCAGGAAGAGAAGCTGAAAGAAAGGGAAGAGAGTTATATTTATATATGTAATGCACCTAAGCAAAACAAAGCTCTCATCCCCTTCTAACTCAAAAGATTTGATTTAGTTTTTAACCATTTCTTGGAAATCTCGTAGAAGTGGCACAAAGCCCCTCAGACCTGTTCCTCAGCATCAGCCCTTCCCTGTGGCTGGCTCCTGAACACCAGTTCACTGCTCCCTGACGGGCACGGCCCCTTCTCCACCCAGAAAATGGAGGATATTTAATAACTAAAAAGCACCTACAGCACTGTTTTTGCAGCAGCTAAAACCCTATGAACGTTTCCATAATCAGAAGCAGCTTTGAAAAGTTACTCCCTTGATGTTTTTGTTTGTTAAATTGACTTTTCCCACCAAAACAGGATCGGTAACTTTCTTCTCAAATTTGGGTGTGGAATCTTAGAGATAGGGATTCTTACAGATATTCTACTACAAAATCCCTACTCTGGCATCTCTCACCACATGCTTAGCAAACCGTGGATTGCCAATAATGTGAAAATATTGCAACAACATGAAAATAAACACCCTGTTCTCTGCTGCTGCCACTTTTCCTACTGCATCCCATTGCTGCTACATTGCAGAGGAGTCACACCACCAAACCTCCCTGTTCCACACACCAAACCTCACAGGGTGTTGTGTTTGCAGTAATAAAAGACAAGAAATGATACAGCTCTATCTTACCTCCCACCATGGAAGAGCTGCTGGAAAACTCCCCAAGTGTCAGCACAGCAGTTTAACCACTTGCTTTGTAAGAAGAATCTGTCATGCGTTAAAAGCTCAAATGTCAATCACAAGTGGGTTTACACAATTGTGGAAGTTAAGCAACTTCACTTTTTTATTTAAATTGGCAAGAAACAGGAAACCATGAAAGACACCTGCATTCTCTAGAACTGTTAATCTAAAAAAAGTAAGGCAGCTTCAGCTTAGGTTGGCTTGAAGTAAGGTTCTTGCCTCTAAGGAACACCATTTTGGTGAACTGATGTACTGGAAGGGTAAGAAAATTGTGTTTTTTAACCCCACTAAGAAATGGGATTGCAGGCACCCCCAGGCTGCCCACCTGATTTATGGACTACATAAATCACAGCACACACAGGCAGAGTTTATTCATGTGTGTGCTATCCTGGGATTTTTGAGCTTTAACAAATTCCTTCATGGAAAAACTCCCTATAAAAAGGAAACAAAGACACATGAAAGTCCAGAAAAACTCTGGAATAAACTCAACCTTTTCCCTGCTCTAGGCTGAGTACTGATGTGGTCAGCTGAGTGGAAGCTTTTCAGGAGCTTTTGCCACATTTCCTGCCTGATCACTCTTTCCCAGAACCCAAACCCTTTCAACACTATGAGGCTTTATGGTGAAAGGGGTTCCAGCTGCTGCAGAGAGCCAGAGCATTCACTCAGAGCCACTCCAAGCACAGGGCACGTGAATGGGAGCACATCCTGAGTTTAGACACCTGTACAAGGACAGCAGCATCTGGGGGTGCTGTCACTCAGAATTCTAACACAGGGATCAGTTTCAGCACCAGAATTTTTCTCGGTGACGTTCTGTATCCTTGGAAATGTTCATGACAAGCAGGGAATCCAACAGGATCTCACACACTGTGATTTCAACTGAGCCCCCACCACAAACCAGCTGCAATGGTTGGTGTGAGCATCCAGTGACTTCAAACACAAACAGGCAGGGACTGTTGCTATTGAAAGACAGCAGAGGGGTTTTTTGTCTGTTTAATGATATTTTAGAGTCATACAGTTTCCAACAGGAGGCATTGGGACAGATCAGGCAGCTCAGACTGCTCACACGGCTGCGTGGGCGCTCTGGGACAGCGCTTTCAGGTCCAGGATGCACTTGGCAATGCTTTCCTTCTGCTGCAAGAGACAGGAAACAGCCTTCAGGAGACATGTCAACAAGCAAAACAGACATTTGACCACTTTAGAGAAACCTTTCTAGACCTACAAGTTACTGATGAAGAGGGATGCAATTACAGCTCATGAAGTCAGGGATTCATATCCAATAAAGAACAGAATCATGGAATCCCAGAAGGTTTGGGTTGGAAGGGACCTCAAAGCTCATCCAGTCCCACCCCTGGCCAAGGTCACCCACCACCTCATGAGCCAGGATCCCTGAACAGCCAATCTTTGTGCAGGCTGAAACGCCGAGCAGGTGAAACCAGGCAAGTACCTGCTGAGGTGTGATGCTCTGAATGACGTTCTTCTCCACCCACTGGATCATGTGGTCCTGCTCCTTCTGCCGCTTCAGGGTCTGCATGGCCACCTGGTAGTCGAGCCTCTTCTTCACCTCGTTGTACACCATCAGCAGGCGCTCGCGGTAGTTGGCCTCCAGCAGCATGGCGATGTTGTTCTGCACAGAGGAGCACACAGGGGCTCAGGCCTGCCACAGGACAGCCCCGAGGCAGCAGTGCNCCCCAGCCCAGCAGTGCTGCCCCCTCACCCGCTTGGCGTCGAAGAGGAAGCCGCGGCCCTCCACCCTCCACTGCTCCTTCTTCTCCTCCTCGATGGCCGTCTGCAGCATCTGCATGGCCTCGTTCTTCATGGCCACAGCAGTGGCCACCTTCTCCTGGCAGGAGGAAAGAGCCCACGCTTCAGAATCAGTCAGGTGCAAGCAGAACGAGTGATCTGCAATTCATTCTGACAAGCTGCACGAAGCTGTGGGACGTGTCTGTGTGAACTGCCCTGTGCCAGGGCCCAGGTTATGGCAACAGGGGAGAATGAGGGCCCACAATCAGTCATGGAATCCCAGACTGGTTTGGGTTGGAAGGGAACTTAAATCCCACCCCATCCCACCCCCTGCCCTGGGCAGGGACACCTCCCACTGTCCCAGGCTGCTCCAAGCCCTGTCCAGCCTGGCCTGGGACACTTGCAGGGATCCAGGGGCAGCCACAGCTGCTCTGGGCACCTATGCCAGGCCTCACCTCTCCCACAGGGAACAATTCCTTCCCAACACCCCAACTAACCCTGCTCTCTGCCAGTTTGAAGCCATTTCTACTGTAAAGAACATTCCTTACTAAGGACTGCAAACTCACATTGCAGTTTCTTCCTTACCTCGTTGAGTTTGTCAGCAAAAGCTGCGACATCGCCCCCAAACCTCTTGATGCTATAAATGATAACTGTCAGGATGCAGGCAGCTGCTGCTGTCTCGTGGTTAACCACATAGATCTCCTTGGAAAGAAGGTAGAGCAGGAGGCCAGTGCCCAACATGTAGGGCCCTGCAGAGGAAATAAAGCAGCGCTACTTGTACAAAGCATAACGAGGCTCAACACACTCAAGTGCCCAAGAGGGAGCTGCTTCAAAGGCTCACAAGGTCAGGAAGAAGTGTTCTGTGTTACCAGGACAAAAAGCAGTCACAACTGCAGCTGGGAAAGCTGCCACAAGGAGTCTCACCAGAAGTGGAAGCAGCTTGCATCTGACATGGGACCTGCTGCTTCTGCTCATTCAGAAAAATGCAGAATTCCCTGTTTAAATGTTTATAAGGATCAAGAGGCAATGAAACCTTTCTATAAAATCAAGCTTATGGAATTCTTTCAATCATTAGGTGTCTAATTTTAGAGCCAGTAGCTCTGCATTGGCTTTTCTTTCATTACCTACACGTGCAAAATACTCATTTTCAGTAATATTTCACCTTTTCAGCAGCCAGAACTGATGAAGAGAACCACATAAGCATAGCTAAAAATGGTAAAACTCTATATTAACCTGTAACTCCTGTTTTAGGGTAGAGAAACTGGAAAAACTCCTCAGGGATCAAACCGTGACGAACTTCTCCTCCCTTCTCAGGCAGAGGTGGCACAGGAGCCAAGCTCTGCTGAGTTGTGTGCAGTGGTCTTGTGGTGTGCAACACCCTGTGAACAAGGAGAACATTTCAACTATGATTCTTATTTAAAGAACAGACAGTAACAGTGCCCCAAACCACCCTTAGATGAGGCTCAAGCACCTTTCCGATCCAGTAAGTAGGTAACTGGTGAGGCCCGGCACAGGGTGTGCAAAAGCTCTGCTGCCCGATGCCCGCAGTGCCCGAGGCCGGGCCTGCTCTAGTGGAAGGTGTCCCCGTCCTCCACAGGCGGGGGAACCGGAGGAGCTTTAAGGCCCTTTCCAACCCGAACCGTTCCGTGATCCGAGCAAGGGGACATTACTGGACACACCTCCTTCCGGCAGTGGGTGGGACTAGATAACCTCCACAAGTTCCCTATTTCATACTCCCACAACATGAATGAAAAAACCAAGAGACAAACCCCCAGAATATCGCGCTTTAGGCACAAATCCCGGCCGGTGCCCGCGGGGCTCCCCCGGTACTCACCCCACGGCGACGGGCGGCGGCAGCGCCCTCAGCGCGGCGGGGGCTGAGGGGAAAGAGGGCAGAGAGCGCGTCAGGGCAGAGCTCGGCCGGACCCTCCCCG
>VXBS01010546.1:71573-90198 GCA_013400255.1 Sitta europaea | reverse complement strand
GGGGGCGGCACAGGGGCTGCAGGAGGGGGTGGTGGGGGCACCGACGGCGGTGGGGGGATGTCTTCATCCAGGTCATCCCCGTCGAGGGCCTGCGGGCGCAGGTCCCCCACCGAGCTGTACAGGCGGTAGCTGCCATTGAGCTGGGAGCCAGAGCCTGCAAGAGCAGCAGCGAGAACACAGCCTGTGAGCATCTGCACATCAGTGCTGAGCCAGCCTGGCCTGGGCCACTGGCCTGCCCAGGGAGCCAGCCCCTTGCCAGGCTGGTCTAAAACTTCCTGAACTGTAACAGCCACTCTGCCTCACCCCTTAGGAATTAATTAATTTTCAATGACTTCAAAAAACAATTAATGGCAGACTCTATTTTCGCATGAAAATACATGAGCCGACTGTCTGCTCCAGAGCTCGGTACATACACACACTTCCTGCCCTGAGGGCTTGGTGAGCACTTTGTGCTGGCCAGGACTCCACAGAGAACATCCCTTACCAAGAGCTGCCTTTTCCTCAAAGTCTTCTGGCACTGACGGCGTTGGCACAGCCACCCCATGGGATTCTTGGGCATTCTGCAAGAGTTGAGAAAACAGAGGTGTCAGTCTTACACCCAGGGATAAGGGCAAAGGGCTGACGAGCAGCTGGTGATTTGTCCACACAAGCCCTGATGGGATCCAGGGCAGTTTCCGTGATAAGCAGGTCCCTGTGGGAGCTGCTGTTCACAGGGTTTGAAGGGATGAGTGAAGTGGTCCAGGCTGCACAGGCCATGGACACGATTCCCCCGTGGTCAGGTGGAGGGCTGGAGAGGAATTCAGCATTTCACTCGCCCCTCGGGGCTCCCCAGCCCGCAGCAGCAGCCCCGGCTCCTCACCATTCATGCACCAGCGAGGCGAGCAGCTGCCCCGGGTTTGGTGGGTGTTTTTCTGCAGCAAGCACTGCTACAGGCACATACACACCGTGCTGAGGTCACAGACAGACCTCCAGCTTTTTGGGAAACTGGCACCAGCATATCTGAGCACTGCAGGGAAAACTGCTCCTTGTGTGCTTTGTGTTTCACCCTCAACTACTCCCTTCCCGTTCATGCTGAGAGCTCAGCAGCGCCTTTAGCTGGGACAGGACCAGCAATTTAGCAGCCTACACATCTGGGAGGGCGCCTGAAGCGAGGGCACTGCGGGTAATTACAGGCACCCAGCGTGAGACACTGGGGCAGGCTGACTCACCTGGGGCTCTGCCAGCAGCAGGAAGCCTCTCCTGAGCCCGTGACTCACGGCTGCGGTGCTCCGAGGGGCTGGGGTGGCTCCAGGACACACCTGGGCACCCCTGTGGGCACTCGGACCTGCTGCTGAGCCGGGCACAGCCGGGGGACACAGCCCCGGGAGGGACGGGGCCAGCCTGGGGCACCGCGGGGCCAGGGAGACACAAAGCTGGGAGCGAGCATCCCGCGGGGGCCGGCACGGGCTCGGGACACACCGTCCATTCCCGGCTCCACATCCAGCCTGCCGCATTCCTGCTCACCCAGCAGGGTTTGTGCTGTGAACAGCCCTGATAGAGGAAATGTTATCCAGCCATCAGCCTGCTCCTCTGCCCAGCCATTTCCTGCACACAAAAGTCTGGATAATGATTGAGCCCCTGCCCTTTGCCTTTCACTGCCTTATCACCATTTCTACATCAGATTGCTGTGGGATTCCAAAGTCTCCTGGATCAAAGGTCAATGGGATTTGTTCATCCAGCCCCATCCAGGCTCAGAGAGCACATTGCAGTTACAGCTCCTCACTGGGGGGCTCAGGAGCTGCTGGGGCAGAGCCGATTCAACAGCAGCACCTGGGCTCCTGTGGAAGAGCCCTGGAATGCCCCAGCTTTGACCAAAATAATAGGAAAATACACATACTCCACTTGCTACATCCCTGCAGATGAAAAAGATCCTCTATAACCACAAGGGAATGAGCCAGTTAGTGGTGACCCAGGAGGGAGGGAATTCACATCCCTGGGATTGGCTGAGAGGCGGGGCAGGGGCGGTAGCGGGGATCTGGGGGAGAAGCGACGGATTTGGGGCGAATTTCGGGGTTTGGGGCGCCCAGTTCAGGGGGAGCCGCGTTACGCAAATTGCGTAAGACCCCGCGGCGGGGACCCCGGGCCGTCGCTGCCCCCCCCGGGGATTGCACAAGGACCAGAGAACTCGGTGCTGATGGAGAAGCCAAGGGCTGCAAAGGCATGAGGACAGATCCTGAACTTCATCTGAGAGCCAGAGGGAAGACAAAGGCCAAGAGAGGCACTCCAAGAGCTGATAGTTAAATTGTCCAGAGCAATGAGATACCAAAACCACAAAGAAAAACGCCTGGCAGTTCCATTTGCTATGGAAATGCATTGCTGCTGGTTTCCAGAGCAGCCCGAAGGTACCTGCTCCTTTTCAGGGAAACAAAGATGTCTGAGCTCTGCATTCCCAGCAGCAGAGGCATCACCTGTTGGGAGAGCAGTGCAAAGGGCTGGCAGTCAGAAGAGAGCTATGCAAAGCTGGAGGACACAGTCTGCACTTCATAAAGGAGCAGGAATGTTGGACGTGACATTTCAAACTGGGCAAGCCTGTTCATCACCAAACCCTTCTGTGGCAGTTTGTAATGCTCAGCATCTCTCAAAACCCACCTGTCCCCACATCATGAGCTGGCTTCTAAAATGGAAAGCATCCCCAGCACGCTGCCAGTCTGCAGAGATGGTTGGGGAGATTGTTCCTGGTGTTTGCTCGGGGTGTGGCCAGCCCAGAAAACCTCCAGCTGATTCAGAGCAGGCTCTGGGTGCTGTGCCAGGAACCTGCATTTCCAGTTTGTGGTACCTGAATCAGATTTGTGCCTGCTGAGGATCCCGTGGGGGGAAGCTTTCACTGTAACCACCAGGAATCACTTTTCATCCCTGGAACAGTCAGCCTGTCCCCATGGTGCCCAGCTCCCCGGGCTCTCAGGAGCCCACCCTGCCCATTAAATGGCCAAGGTTTGAGGCTGCCCCCTACAAAAGCCACCCAAAATACAACTGCTGAGCACCCTGGGGGCTCAGAGAGGCCAAGAATTTCTCTGAATATGGAGAGCTGCCCCCAAACTCCCTGATTTCGAGCTAGGGCAGTGTGGTGGTTTGCTGAAGGAATTAATTCCCCCAGGATGCCAAAGCTCTCTCTGCACCTGCAGTGCTGGGGGAGCCAGGTGGGCAGGGGGACCCCTCTGCGGCAGGGCCTGCTGTGATTCCTGTGGACAGCCCAGGGCTGGGGAGAGGAAGCAGCTGCGTGTGGGAAGAGCTGCCAGGTGCAGAGGCACAGGAGCTGCGGGGCAGGGCGTGTGCATCCTCCTGACTCACTGGGAGCTGCTCCCCGTGGGTGGGGGGAAAGGGTTAAGGCAGGAGGAGCTGCAGAACAGCCCCGTGCAGGTGTGTACCCGGTGCAGGTATGTACGTGGCAGCAGAAGAGTCTGTGCCAGATCAAATCATGATCAAACCTCACCAAAAGAGTGCAAACATCCAGCACAGACTGAGCCTTCAAAACGCTGCCTCTTCCTACTAATTCCATCAGTCAAAACTGTTACCATCAGAGGAGAAGCCCAGGTTTGTGGGGGACCCTCACAAGGCAAAAGGAGCCCCAGGGCCAGCTGTGCCTCTGTGGGCAGCAGCAGCACCAGTGACAGCGTGGGGTTCCTCAGAGCCAGCCACAAGCATGGCTTTGGGAGTTACAGCCACCTCCAGGCCCTCTGCTCTGGCTGTTTTGGCCCTTGCTGCTCCAGCCCCTGCTCCCAGCTGCTGCTGCAGCACTGGGAGCTCTGCAGGGAATGTTTTATCCATACAGAGATTGAAGGGAATCATCCCCTGCACACCCACAGCACCACCTCATTCCTCAGATCAGCAGTGCTGGCTCCAGCATCACTGCTGATCCTGGGACAGATCCCGCCAGCAGCAGTGAGATAAACGGCAGTGCAAGCCTGATCTATCATCTCCGTGCTCAGCAATTCTTTTTTAATTGGAAATACAAGTCTGGCAGTGCTCACACCTCTCCCTGAGTGCCTCGTCCGTGCCCCACACCAGCCCTGAACTCAGATCACCTCCCAGTCCCTCGTCCCAGTGTCACCACAGAGTGGTTTTGCTTTTCATTTCTGCTGTGCTCGGGCAGGGGCTGAGAGCAGCAGCCAGCCCAGCTCCGGGCACTCACCAGGGGCAGGAAGGTCAGCAGCGGCCGGACCCTCGGGCGGGGCTTGAGCGTGGCTGTGCCAGAGTCTGTCACCGTCCCGAAGCGATTGTCACCGTAGTACACCTCGATCACATCACCTGGGGGCAGAGCACACTGTCAGCAGCAGCACGGAGCGCGGGCACTGCCAGAAACAACACCAGACACCAAAAACAACAACCAGTGGAAGTTTAAAGGGAGCAGTGGAGAATTTACTGCATCAGCTGCCAGGAGTGGGCACAGCCCGTCAGATCTGAGGGAAACCTGCGTGTCTTGGGGGTGAGTGGCAGGCAGGGAGAGAAAGGTCCCGTGTGTGCAGGACAGGCACGGCCCTGCCACACACCTGAGAGCACCGGGAGCTGCCTGGGCTCGGGAGGATGGAAGGGAAGCAGCTCAGAGGGAGCAGGATCAACCCTGGCTGGCTGAGGGGAGGCAGCACAGCTCCTGCCCTTCCTGCCCTGTGGGCAGAGCAGTGGCACAGACAGTTCCAGGTGCCTCACAACACTTCCACACTGCAGCCTGCTTTAGGTGCCTTCCCACAGAATACTGCCCTGGATGGAGGGAGACACCAGGGCAGGAACTCACAGGGCCCTGCTGTGCCAGGCAGCAGAAGCCGTCAGGAATTCCTGGTTCCCAGCCTTGTGCTTTCACCTTGAACCACACCTCTTGGGCTGGTTGATTTCTGACAGTGAATAAAGCTCATAAAATTAATTTAATTACGTTCTTTGTGTCTGATTAGCAGCATGAATTAACAAGCAGAAATACTGAAGCATGTAAACCCCACCTTGGCTAGAAGGAGATACACAAATAACTGGCAGCCAAGGAGACAGACATTAAAGAAAATCTGAGGGTTTGAGGAAGGAGGGGGAAGCAGCAAAATAGCTGGGATTGAAGGGGAAGCTGCAGGAGTGTTCCCAACAACAGACTTTGATAGTGGGGAGGGGAGGAGAAGAACAAGGATGGGCAGAAGTCAGGAGGAAGCTCCCAAGGAAACAGATTTACACCAAGTCTGGTGAAAACAGAGGAGAGCCAAAGGCTCTGTGTTTGTCCCACAGAAGGAAAGCACTTGCATGAGCACCTGGAATGAAGAGCCTGACCACACCAGGGGCTGGGCATGAGGCAGCACAGCCTCTGCTGAGGGGCTGGAGGTAGATGGATTCCACACAACCTTCAAACACACCACAGAGTCCAGAAGCATGTCAGCTTTTCCCTCCTCCCACCCCCCAGGTTACCCTGGGCCACCCCCGGAGTTTCTGCCCTGCTGTCACTGCCCCTCCAGCACCCACAGCTTCCCCTCCCTCACACCAAACTTCTCCCACTACGAGTGACTCTTTACACTAAGGACATTTCTCCTCTCAAACCACCAATCCACCTGTGCTCCAGCCAGCCTGGTCCTACCAAGACCTTACCAGGTCCTGGCCAGGGAGGGGCCCAAGCACTCAGGAGGAGCCCCAGGGAGCACAGAGGTGCCAGCAAATTGCCTGGAAGCGTTCAAGGCCAGGTTGGATGGGACATGGAGCAGCCTGCCCGTGACAGGGAGTGGAATGAGATGAGTTTTTTTCCACCCAAACCATTCTATGATTCCGTGATGATTAATTTTGTGGGTGACCCCGCGTTCAGTGAGTAAGGAGCAGGAATTAAGGCCAAGGCAACAGGAGGGTTTGGACTCAGACAGCCTGAGCAGTGACAGAGTAGTTCTGAGACTTGAAACGATGAGTTTTATATTTAACAAGTCACTAGGTAAACCCAGTGAGAAACTGGATTAAAGATCACAAGGACTTTGATCCTAGATTACTAAGCATCGCTACCCTGAATGCTTTAATTAAAGTAAAATGAAGTGCTTGTAGTTGTGTTTTCTTTGCTAGATAAACAGGACTTGCCTGCTGGGAGCCCATCACCAGCAAGACCTGAGCTCTGCCAGCCTCGTTTCCTGGAAGGAGGGATCAGGAAATGCACCCTTGGAAGCTGTGGGAAGCAGCTGGCTCAAAGCACTGGCCTCACTCCGGCCACTTTTTGACATTCAGCCTGTCCTGGAGACATTTGTGTTTGCTCAGCCATGGGAAATTAAATAAACAATTTGCCATGCGTGTAATGGAACTTCTTCCTGCCCGGGGGTTGCATCACCTGGGGGAGGTGCAGCAGGTTTGAGCGGGGTACCCACAGCTCCCCGGAGCAGCGGGAGGAGGTGGCAGCAGCCACCACACTCAGGAATCTCTGAGTCAGGGACATGCAAACCTACACCCATCCCACATTGCTTAACTCGTGTTTACTTTGTATGAGAAACGAAGGTGGGGATCGGCAGGAGCAGGGGACTCCTCCTGGCACGGAGGAACTGCCCCAGAAGCAGAACCAGGGCAGGGGCTGCCCGGGGCTGCTGTCCCCTCCTGGCACCGACCCCCCTGCCAAACTCGGCACGGACGCAGGAGGATGCTGAGGAGATCAGCAGCTGCTCCTTCCGTGCAGTTCCAGCATTCCCGGATTTCCTTTGCAGGCTGACCCACACCTGAGCAGAGCTTTTGTACTGCTGCAGAACTGCAGCCACGGAAATCGGGCTTGTAACAAGCAGACACAGCAACTTCTTTTCTTTTTTTTAATCCAAACCACATCAGAGAGAAGCTTGAATCCTCCTCAGATTTACGACAGTTAGAAATCAGCAATTTTCCTTCTAGGCTGCAGAGTTGCATGAAACTCCCTGTCACATTTTCATTTTATCTTGGTTTCAGCAGCTTGGCCTTTGGGGTGTAACCACCTCGCAGTTGCTTTCACAGACAATACTTCACCCTGCACAGCTCAGCAGGCAGCACTTCCATTTTTTTTAATCTTGGAAGAGTTTGCTGGGCTCTTACAGCCACCAAACTTCATCCACAAACTGCTATCTTCTATCTACCTGGCTCCATTACTATTAATTTGGCTCCCTCCTACATGAGCCTCCAGGGCACCGTATTGCAATTAAAACCACAAAGAAACACAAATAAATCCCGAGGAATATGCAACCCTCAGCTCCCTCCTCGCTCACAGCCCTGCGAGAAACAGGTTTATGAGTAAATAACTCAAACCTGGGAAGGCGCAGCTCAAACATGGCGTGGGAAAGCGCGACGGGAAGCAATAAAACCGATCCGCTGCCACTCATCATCTGCTAGCCGAGTTTAACTGGCCCGGAGCGGCAGNGCCAGCGCCCCCGCAACTGCGGGGCGCCCGGCCCGGTGCCCAGCGCCGCTGCGGGTGAGGAACCGCTCCCAAAGCCCAGCCCAAAGCGCCCGAGCCCCCGAGCTTCGCTCCTCCTCTCCCCTTTCTCTGCGCCTTCACCTTCTGCCGAGCCCCGGCTCCCCGGCCAGCCCAAACGCCGCCGGCACCGGGTGCTCGCAGCTCCGGCTGCTTTCGGTGCAAAACCTCGAAGGCGAGGGGACTTGAACCCCGAACCATCTCTAGTTTCAGGTACAAAAGTAAATTTCTAGCACTGATAACACTTTTTTTGCGGTATGCAAGTAAAAACTGAGAGTTAATGAGTAACACTGGCTACTAATAAATGAAGGGAATTCTAAAGAACTTTAAACCCAAAATAGTTGTCAAAACATTAACTCTGAAAACAGCTTCCAACTTTAGGTTAAGATCTTACACCTGTTTCTATCTCTACCAAGTTTTGAGAGTTAAAACAATACAGATTTCTCTTTTTTTTCAGTGATAAATATCACTTATTTAATCACTTTGGAATGATGTTTTTTCTTGTAGAAAGCATCCTCTTTTTTGCTTTAAAAAACAAATTAAAACAACACATTAAATGATCTGTGAATAAGGAAAAACGAGCGCTGTTACGATATTCCAAAAGGGAAGTCTGATCGTGGCACAGATTATGAGGCAGCACTTAAGTAAAATGAATTATGAAGGGGAAATGGGGAAGGAAAATGAAACTGTAGAAATTCAGTTGCGTGGCTGTGGTAGAGGAGCTCTCACGATCTGCAGCATTTTCCGGGGGTTCACCGGGGCCGTGCCTCTGCCGGCTCCGCGCCCGAGCAGCGGCTGCGCCCTGCTCGACGCCTGCAATTAGTGGCGCTCTCCTGACAGTTATCTTAAGTGCCCTTTGCGAGAGGGAAGGCCGCTGCAGACAGAGGGACGGACGGACGGACAGACAGACAGACACCGGCCCTGGCACTGCCCGCCGGGAGGAGGGGATGGGATGAGACTGGGAAACCTGTCTGCAACACGGGGTCACTTCAAAGAGGTTGGAAAAGACCTCTGGAATCACCAAGTCTGACCCGTGGCATTTAGAGAAAATTCCCCAGCATCTCGCGAAGGCAGCAATCAGCGGAATGAGGAACCCCTTCCCTGCTGGAAGACAAAGGACACAGTTTCTCCACAATACAGGCAAGACAGAACGCTCACTGATATCCACAGTCCTTTGTCACAGTGGGGACAGCCACACACAAAGAGCAGCAACCTGAGACTGACTCCAGGAAGGCTTTTCCCATTGTGCCCGTGTATTCCTTTCATTCCTCCCTCCCCAGACATGCTCTCCCCTCATTGGTTACAAGGAATCAGCCCCCTGTGTCCACTGGTGCGATCGCTGTTTTGGGAAAGCGTTCACAAGATTTCTCAATCACAGATAAATGTCCCGTTCCTTGTTTTCTCTGTTTCCTCAGTTTCCATGCCAATGACCTTGTCTTCTTCTCTTCTCCTGGTTAACTCCTCCGCCTGGCTCACAGAGCCGCTGGTCCTGGCGTGAGCAGAGACAGTCACGGAAAGGGGACAGAGAAGAGGGACTGTTTTAAAAAGCGAAGCCAATAAAATCCTGGAATGAGAGAGCCTGGGCTCGTGCACAGAGGTGTCCTACAAAATCCCATTACAGCCAGGAGAATTCCCAGGGGCTGCTCTGGGGGGCAGCAGGGGTGACTCAGCTCCGGACACCCCTCGGGGCTGCTCCCGAGCCCGGGGCCGCCTCAGCCCGGCCCTGCCGCCCCTCCGGGGATGCTCCTGCCTCACCCTGGGTGGCGAGCGCAGGCAAACATCACCTCAGACATGAAGGGAGTTTGAGGTGAATTCATCATCCCACTGAACACAAGCTGCCAAGCGATTCTGCCTGTGCACACTCCCATTTGTTTGTTCCAGATGAAAGATGTTTGTTCTTTGCCTTCCACCTCCCAGCAAAGCACAGAGCTCCCCTCAGAAGGGCAGGAGGGGCTCGGGAGCAGCACGGGAGCAGGCTGGGTGTGCTGCTGGGCACGCTGGCTCTGTGAAGTGCAAACTCCAGAGACACAGGGAAGTTGCCAAGCTGGGTGGTTGGGCTGTGTTTTTAGGGAAGGACAGCTGCCACTCCTGAGTGACTGAGGCCACACAACGAAAGGGACTGGTGGGCTGGGCTGGGCACAAAGCTCAGGAAAGCACTTGGAAGATCTCCAGCAGATTTTATGGCATAGAAAGAACCGTGTGAGCACTGCTGTGATGTAACACACCACAGTGTGAGGCTGCCTTTGATCCCAATACTGGTAAACACCCCAGAACAATCTGCTTTTGCATCAGGGTGAGGAGCTGCACCCTCAGATGTGGATGGTTCCTGCTGCACTCGCAGGTGGGAGAAGGGTTTGTGCAGAGAGGGCAGCTCGGGCCGGACCTGGAGGAGGGAGGGATGGGAGCAGAAACCCTCAGGTGTGCCTGCAGAACAGCAAACGGCTCCCAGGGACAGAGAGGGACAGAGAAGGACAGAGAGGGACAGAGAGGCAGCTGGCAGGGTGCCCGTGCTGCAGCTGGGGGTGGCAGAGCATCCTGCAGAGCCTGGCTGTGCTGCACCAGCAGCACCAGGGCTGGAAATCCTGTCCCCATGGCTGAGCTCCTGCCCTGCTCTGCACCCCCTGCCATGCCCAGCCCCGACACCCCTGTGGCTTCCAGCACCCCGTGGTCACAGTGGCCTGGTGGCCACAATGGCCCCGACAGCCCTGGCAACCAGCCCTGCCCGTGCAGTCCCTGAGCAGGGGCAGGATGGCAGCTCCTCCTCAGGGAGTGCCACTGCAGCATTCCTGCTTCCCCAGTAACTGAGGCAGCCTTTCCCTGGCACCCACCCGGGGGATTGGCTCTGACAGACAGCAGGCAGTTTGGGAGGGATTAGGGATCTCTCTACGTAGGAACGGGTGCAATAGGATTATGGGGACTCTTCATTCAGGCACGGAGTGCTGGCAGGGCCATAAATAGCACTGGGACCTTAAGCTGGTGCTTCCCCTCCAAGGCAGGGCTCCCGCAAGCAGGTGCACTCACCCGGGCAGGGAGGAGGGTTCTGCCCAGCTCCAGGGGCCCCAGAGGACGGGCAGGAGCCTGGCACGAGCCCCTGGGCAGGGGCAGAGCCCAGCTCAGTGCACCCTCAGTGCCTGCCCAGGCTCCAGTGCCCAGCCAGCCTTGCTCATCTGGGAGGCATCGGCATGACTTAGCAATCGGGTTGCCCAGGCAGCTCCAGCCTCCCCTCCACGCCCCAGACTTTGGTGCTCCTCTGGGTGGGTGCAGAGGCATCAGCACCGTCGTGTGTGTACTTGTCCAGAGTGAAAATGGCCAGGAGCTACCAGCGAACACGTGTGTGAAAGCAGCAGGTTCTGAACAATGTGAGTCCAAAGCAGGGGTGCACAAACCTCGCTGGAATGGCTGTGGTTGTATAAAATCTGCTTTTCAGGAGCGCAAATTACATTATTTTATCCCCTGGAGGAAAATGGACTGAGGATTCCTTGCGGCAGCAAGTGCTGAACTAACCCCTGTGTGCTGAGGTCCAGCCTTTCAGGCATTTGGCATCTGCCCTGGAGAAAGGAGTGACAAAAGGAGGTGGAGAACCTGTAGGGATCTGGTGATTCCCCTCAAAGTCTTTAAGGAGATTTCTAAACAATTTGCGGGCATTCCCCTTCTAATAGACTTAGGAGTCAGGGAACAGAAATAGCCACAAGTACGTCACGGAAAGTAGGAAACCTCTTTACAAGGTTAAAAATAAGCAAAGAGCAGAGCCTTTATTTAGGACACGCAGGAGGAGAGTGGCTAATTGCTGAGGGAAGAGCCAGTTTCCATTCGCACAGAGGTGTCGTCAATGAAAACACGATGACTGAGTCATGCTTGGGTAACAGCAGCAGAAATCTCTGCAGTCGAGCACAGCCCTGCTCACAGGTCACCCCGCGTGTGCCCTGGGGCTCCTGTGACCCCTGCTCTGCCAATGCTCAGGCCAGACGGGCTCTGTCCCTGCTCCGCGGGCCCTGCGTGGGGCCATCACATTTCTGAGGAGAAAACCCACCCGGAGACTGGCTGAGAGCGATTCCCGGGGAGGGGGCTCCCTGCAGAGGGACCCAGAGCTGCTGCTCCAAAGGACAGTGTCAGGTCCTGCCATCACTGCTGCGCCCTCTGGGCCAGATTGTGCTGAAATCCAAGGCAGGTTTGCCATGGCTGTGGTTGGTGACAGCTCGACCAGGAGCGTGTGTTGCTGGCATTTATCACTCTTGTAACTGAGAGCCAAGAGAGAATCAAGTCCTTTGTGTCTCATCATTTGTATTCTCTCAGCATTTGTTTAAAGTCGCTTCCATATTTCCAGCGCATCATTTGAGTTTAAATTCCCTTTCTCTTCAAGCAGCACCACCTCAGATTTTTTGCTAAGGATGTGCGAACCCCCTGAGTGCCCTGACCGCCCTTGCAGGAGCGTCCCAGGCTCTCCTGCTGGGATGGGGAGGGGTGGGGGCAATTCCACCCATTTGTCTGGATCTTTTGCTGCACAGATTCCTGCTGAAACACCAGGAACCCCTGGCAAAGACCACACAAGAGCCAAGGGAATGGAGAAGTCCAAAGCAGTGCCAGAGCTCTCCGACCCAGCTCCCGGCTCGAGGGACCGGCCGCCTCCAGCTGCTGCCCTGGGCTCTCGCTTCGTCCCGGTGGTCGCGCTCCCCGTGCCCATGCCCTCAGCTCCTTGCGGTTCGAGTTCCACCGCCCCGAGGGTCGGGCTCGCTGCGTGCGGGAGCCGGGATGCGAGCCGGGGTGGAGAGCCTGCCACGGCCCCAGGCCAAGCACAGCCGGGCAGTAAAACCCCCCGAGCAGCAGCTCTGCCAGCACAGCCTCCCAGCAGGGTGGGAGAGCCCCGAGCAGCGGCACCGGGCACAGGCAGGGCGGGGAGGCTCTGCCGCTGCTCCCCAGGAAAATATGCAGAGATCTTGCGGTGAAACCCTGCCCAGCTTGTCCTGCCATTCACTGCCCTCTGTGAATGGTGGGTGTCAGCACAGGGCCCTGCTGGGGCTGGGGCTCAGGGCATCACTGCAGGTTCACCTTGCACAACAGGGGCCTGGTGGCCAGTACAGAATTAGCACATCCAATTAGTGTCCCTCAGCTTAATTCCTTTTCCATGAGTGTTTTATGATTGTGTAATGCTGCTTTTTTTAGCAGAGTTATTCCTAATTTACTGTGGTGCAGAAGCAGTACTGGGCTCTATTACTCGTTAGATAACTGCAGTGGTTCGGTATAAACTGTGAGTTATGGACAAATTCTGTGGGACAGACCCTGGAGTCACATCCAGCCACTTCTAGCCGAGGATCTGGCCCGTGATGCTTTCTGAGGATATTTTATTCCTGGGTACTTCTCAGAATGCTGTGTGTCAAAGTGAAAACAACATTGGATATGGTTGTATTTACATGGAGAATTTTTCATGGTAACCCATCATCAGTGAAAACTGAAGCTGCATTAACTCCAGTGGTGTGAGCTGAGTTTGTAACGCAGCAGCCAGGACACACTGCTGGGGTGAGCAGAGTGTGGGACAATTTGAGGAAAAACCACTCCATTAGCAGGACCAAGACTGGACACAGGACCCCTGGAGCTGGGGCAGAGGGCCCTTCCCTTCCCCTTCCTGCTGTCTGCAATTAAACCAATTAAACCTTTGCCATTCAAAGCAATTATGTTTCTATATTTGTCTCCTCACCCCACATTTACCCTCCTGGTGTATCTCTTCCAGGAGCTGAGGTGGCACTTGCCCCTCCCTGAATTCCAGGCTCCAGAGCCCCTCTGGACTCGCTGGCAGAGTGAGGGAGGGGAAAGCCAAAGGCAGCAACAGCACTGTTATGGTTTTCTCTCATTCTTCTTACTCTGGTTCTGGTGCAAAAGTTGTTGCTCATGTGACACCAGCCCCCCCCAAAATGATAAATGAAGTGGATTAAGAGATTAGCTCATCACAGAGAAAATTCCACCCTCCTAATCTCCTGCTGGGCCTGTAATCTGCAAGACTTCCCCATTTTACCCCTTTTCTATTTTAACGCTGAACTCTTAATGCCTGGCAGGAGCCCACCCCCCATCCCCCCCGAGCCTCATTGGCTGGGGAGGGATTTGCTGGGTACTTAAATGTCACCTTCCCTCCAGAGAGGGTTTTGTGCTTCTGGGTTTGCCCGGGAAGAGGAGTCTGCTGTGTCCACCACCACTGGGACCTGTGCACCAGGCACTTGGCTTTTCCTGATGAGCCCTGCAGTGCTGGGGAGGTCTGGACTTTGAAGGCAAGAAGCAGAATTGTGAGAATATTTTTTTTTCCTAAATCTCACAAACCCTTCGTTTTTGGCTGCAAAGGGACCAGCCCTTGGTGTGGAGATGGGGAACATGGATGGGAAAACCGTGGAGGAGCTGAGCACCACTGAGTGCCACCAGTGGTACAAGAAGTTCATGACGGAGTGTCCTTCTGGCCAGCTCACCCTCTACGAGTTCAAACAGTTTTTTGGCTTGAAAAACCTGAGTCCAGCAGCGAACAAATACGTTGAGCAAATGTTTGAGACGTTTGACTTTAATAAGGTAAATATTGTCCTTGCCACTCGGCCGTGCAGGGATGGGCCCTGCCCTGGGATCCCGAGGGCTGGGGCTGGGTGGGTGTGAGGGACAGACTGCTCTGAGCAGGATTTACTGTGGCCTCATAAACTGTAGAATCAGTTCTGGAACGTGAAAAATGCCAGCAAAAGCTCTTCACCCACTGCCTGCTCTGCAAGGACACAGAGACTTCTCCCAGAACTGATATGTTCCTTTTAAAACAGTGGGATTTTACCTGGTTGTCTTTGATCCCTTTAAAATGACGTGCCCTTCAGTCCTTAACCAGTGGATGTCGTGACAGTGAGGGCCCTGCAGGGACAGGCAGGGCTGCTGGCATTGCTGGAAACTGGAAATGGGTTGCACTGGCAGTGAGTTTATCCCATGGGCTGGGGAGCTCGGGCTCCCTGTGAGCCCAGGCTGTGGCTGTGCCAGACCCCAGAGTGGGGCAGTCCCAGAGCAGGGAGTTGGGAATGCAGTCCTGGAGCAGGGAGTTGGGAATGCAGTCCTGGAGCAGGGATTTGGGAATGCAGTCCCGGAGCAGATATTTGGGAATGCAGTCCCCGAGCAGATATTTGGGAATGCTGCTCCCCCAGCTCAGGAGCTGTGCCAGGGAAGCAGATGGATGCTGCGTCTCCAACAGGAAACTGCATCCTCCTCTACTTGCAAATGACCTGAAATTGCACCTCCGGTGAGATGAGGAATGTGTTTTATGGCAACCCAAAGGGTTTAGTGCCATTAATCCCATTGACAAAAATGCAAATCAGGCCCTAAATCCTTCAGGTGTTTGGTTTGTGCCTTGATCTTTCCCTTGCTCAGTGCCCCGTGTTTGAACGCATGCCTGAAAAGGGAATCGATGCACAGGAAATCCTGCTGGAATGGGGTTTAGCAGCTATTTGTACCTAATCTGGCTCCTGCAGCAGCGGGATAAAGGAGATGATCCCCTCTGGAGCCGGCCCCGGCCCGGGGCGGTGCCTCTGTTCATTGACTGAGCCCTGCCTTATGCCCCTGGCTGGTGGGGAAATCGTGGAACGCTGAGGGTGGAAAGGTCTGAGGCGGTGGAAGGGCGCTGCTCCCCCCGCCGTGCCGGGCTCGGCGCTATCGGGACCACCTCCCTTCCAAGGGATGCTCCGTGCAGGGCAGGGGGCGGTTCCACCCCCTCTGGGGGCCGTGGGCGTCGCGGGCAGGGTCGGGGTGGCCCGGTGGCCAGCAGCCCTGCAGCGGCGCCTCCGCCCCCGGTCCGGCCGGGCTCCCCAAACACCGCGCCGGGAGCTGGGGGCAAACACCCGCCAGGAAAGTCAGAGATAAAAGTGTTTGTGCGCCAAACGTGGAGCAGGTGCAGAAATGGCGCGGGGACAGAGCAACACCTTCCCAGCCCGAGATACCAGCAGCGTGCTGGGGTGGCTCCTGAATTTACCCCTCTCCTGGAAATGAGACCCCCTGGCAGGAGAAAGGAGCTGTAGGTGTGCACAGGCAGGATGAGGTTGGGTAATTTATCGGGGTTCATCTGAATAAACCTCTCTGGCCTCTGAATTCCCACTGCTTTGGGCTGGTAATTAATGCCTGGCATGTTAATTCCCTGAGCACGGGCCAGCTCTCAGTCCCCCAGCCAGGTCCGCCCACCCAGGCTGTGCCTTCCCAACACATAACGGTCCAAGGCTGGATGTGATGATCTTGGAAGTCTTTCCCAGCCTTAATGATTTTATAATTCTATGATTCTGCAACATTTCTGCACAGATTAAGGTGGAACCTTGGCTTCAACCACCCCAGAAGCCCCTGGTCTCAGGGTGGAGGGACCAGTTCCAGGGGGGATTCCAGATAATCCCTGACTGCCTGACTCTGCTGGGAATCTCACCTTAGCTTCTAACCCTGTGCTTTTAGGATGGCTACATAGACTTCATGGAGTATGTGGCAGCTCTGAGCCTGGTGCTGAAGGGGAAGGTGGATCAGAAGCTGAGGTGGTATTTCAAGCTCTACGATGTGGATGGGAATGGCTGCATCGACCGGGCTGAGCTGCTGAACATCATCAAAGTGAGTGGGCTCAGCTCCTCCATTCCTGCCACAGGTTGGGTGCAGGGAGACAGAGAGGCTGTAACAGGAACTTCCAGCCCTGTGAATTCCATGGCCAATGAGCAGACGCTGCCCAAACCTGCTGCCTGTCCTCTCCAGGCTCCCAGCTGGTGCCTCCCACAGCCCTCGGAGGGCCAGCAGCCCCTTGTCCTCTCCTGGCGGGTTCTTTAACCCTGGAAACTGAAACTGGGGCTGAGATAAGCACTTGAATCTAATCTAAGGGTTTTCAGAGGTGAATAGCTTTTGGCTTATCCCAGCATGCCCACTAAATCTTGTAAGGCATTGCTTGCCTTTTTAAGTGATTTTAATCTTTAGCTTTTTAGAGAGGACTTATTCCTTTCGAAGCCTAACTGCCTGAAAACAAGTTTTAGTCCAGAGAAAGGGTTTGGCCTTTCATGTCTGGTCGTTTGCCCACTGGTTGTGATGGGCACACAAAGCTGCAGAGCACTCAGTAATTACCTGTGCCCCTCGTTCCCTCCAGGCCATTCGATCCATCAACCGCTGCAACGAGAAGATGACGGCCGAGGAGTTCACGGACATGGTGTTCAACAAAATCGATATAAATGGAGATGGTGAGGCCCTTCCTGGGGCAGTGCCACTGCTCCTGCCTTCCCCTTCCCTGCACTCCGGGCTGCCAGGGCAGCTCCTGCTGCTGCGTGTCCCAGAACAGGGACGGGGGGAGCTGGCAGAGGGGGGCTCCCTGTGCAGGTCCAGCTCCCCATCCCCTCGGGGGGCCACTGCCCACAGCCCCTCCTGGGGGGTCTCTGGTGGGCTTTGGGGCACAGTGCACAGTGCTGAGACCCCGGGTTCAGGGGCTGTGCCAGTCCTGGGGGGCAGCGTGGGGCAGCCAGGCTGGGCTCGACAGAGCTTTGTGAACTGCAGGGGAGCTGTCCCTGGAGGAGTTCATGGAGGGCGTGCAGAAGGACGAGATGCTGCTGGACATCCTCACCCGCAGCCTGGACCTGACACACATCGTGAGGCTGATCCAGAACGACGGCAAGAACCCGCACGAGGCGGGGCAGGAGGCCCAGGACGCCCAGTAGCTCCCGGGACAATTCCCGTGGCCTCCCTGGCACTGTCACACGGGCTGTGGGGCTGCAGCCCCCACTGACAGACTGACAGACACCGCCAGAGGAGAGGCTCTGCAGGGAGGGGGTGCAGAGCTGGGCCCACCCCTCTGCTGGGCTCCGAGAGGGGACAGCACGAGGCTGTCAGGTGAAGAGAACACTGCGAGAACAGCCCAGAGCTCCCGCCGGGGCCGTGGCCGACACCCACCCCTCAGAGGGATCCCACCCCAGGGCTGCCCAGGACTTGGCCCCGGTGAGAGGGGAAAAGCAGATCTAAACCTTCTCCTTCCATTTGTATTTCCAGAGCAAGCAATCACCAGTTCTGGTCACTCCTTCCCTCATTCGTTATTATTTGGTCAGCAGTGATTAGTGATAATGTGAGTTAAAACATCCATGAGCTAGAAAAAGGGGAGGGGTGGATGCAGTGGCTTTTCTTTGTTTAAAAGCATTAAAAACATCGAATGGTGCCTTTTTAAACAAGCCCCTGGACTGTAAGGAAATGTTTCTCCCTGAAGCATCTGGAAGGAAGTTCTTCCAGATAAGAGAGTCAGCAGTGCAGTGACCTGAGGGGGAGAAGCATTGTAGGACTATTCCTGCGTGTTTTACCACCTGGAGGAGCACCAGGAGGTTTTGCCCCCCGTGTCTGTGTGGGTTTTGGAGGGGGGAGCTGCTACAGAGAGGTGGGACCGAGCTCAGAGCCCCCGCAGGTGCCCGGGGGTTGCTGGCAGGCGGGGGCAGCTCCTGCCGGTGGGATCCGGGCTGTGCCGGGGCTCAGCCCCCCCTGCAGCCCCGAACACCCCGAGCTGCGCCCCGGCCGCTCCTGCAGGGAGGATCCTCACCCCGGGGGCTGTCCCAGGCGTGGGGCGGCAGCACAGGACACCAGGAAGGGTTTCGTGCCCAGCTGAGGGTTTTGTTATTTAGCACCGGGCGTTTGCAATTCTTCAGCAGCTTCCTGACCATTTTTCCTGTGTGTCTTTATCATTTGAGAGAGTTTTACCTGGGAGCTTTTGCACTTCCAGTCCTATGGTGAACTAATAAAGATGTTTTACAGTATTATTTCAGGTCATGCTTCTTTTCCAATCCATCCTCCTGTTTCCAGCAGGACAGGTTTGGTGGCTCACACAAGCACAGAAACAGCTGCTCTGGGGCTGTTCTGGGCTCACAAACCACGGCAAGGACAGGAGCCCCTGAGGGGCTGGCTTGTCCCCTCACACTGCAAGAGGGAGCAGCTGCACCCCCTCATTGGAGGCGGCCGGAGCTGTTTACTCAGAGTGTGACTCTCCTTCTTGCAGCAAAACCAACTCCCCCACAGATGACCAGCGCAAAACTCAGAGCCCTTTGGCTCTGTCCCGGCACGGGGAGGGGGCTGAGCTCAGCGTGGGCTTTCTGGGCAGCCCCCCATGGCACGGGCAGCGTCAGTCCCACCAGGGCTGCCCTCGGCCTCTCCTCTGCACCCCAGCGGCAGAAAGAAGCAGCTTTGGCCAGGCAGATTTCTATTTATAAAGCCAAAGTTATTCTAAAAGGGCTG
>VXBS01010546.1:59792-71432 GCA_013400255.1 Sitta europaea | reverse complement strand
ATCCCCCAAAACAGCCCCGGGATCCCCAGGGGATCCCCCAAAACAGCCCCGGGACCCCCAGGGGATCCCCCAAAACAGCCTCGGGATCCCCAGGGGATCCCCCAAAACAGCCCCGGGACCCCGAGAGAATCCCCCAAAACAGCCCCGGGACCCCCAGGGGATCCCCCAAAACAGCCCCGGGACCCCCAGGGATCCCCCAAAACAGCCCCGGGACCCCGAGAGAATCCCCCAAAACAGCCCCGGGACCCCGCGGGGATCCCCCAAAACAGCCCCGGGACCCCCAGGGATCCCCCAAAACAGTCCCGGGACCCCCAGGGATCCCCTGCACAGCCCCACACAGCCCCAGCGGGCACAGAGCCGTTCCCTCCTTCCCGAGGCTCCTTTCCCGCAGCTCCCGGCGCCCCAGCGCTCCCCAGAGCCCGCAACTCCCGTCCTGCAGCGCAGGACCGGGAAGGGCGATGCCCTTGAGACACTTTCTCAGCTTCTGAGGTGCACTTTAGTTTGAAGAAAAAGAAGAGAAAGGGAAGGAGAAGGAAGGAAAGGAAAAGGAAGGACAGCAAGGGAAGGAAGAAAAGGAAAAGAAGGAGCAGCAGGAAGGAAAGAAAGGAAGGAAAATAAAGGAGGAATGAGAGGAAAAGAAGGAAAGGGGGAAAAGAAAAGAAAGGAATTTTGCCATGGCACGGCTGAGCTGTAAGAAAACCACTGAGGCCACAGGCAGTGCCTGCAGTGAGCAGCACGGGGCTGAGGAGGTCACTCTGGCTTTCCACAGGACATTCCCGAAGGGAACCTGCCCACGGGTGCCTCGGGAATGACCTGCACACAAACCCCACCCGCGGGCAGCCCGGGAGCCGGCCCTGCCCGAGCCTCCGGCGCACTCAGGGCAGGGCTGGGCACAGGGATCCTCTCTCCTGCTCGCCCCCGTTCCTCTGCTCAGCGCTTTCTCCAGGGATGCACCTCCCCGAGGATTTTAGGTGATGCCTCCTCGGCTCCTGTTCCCTCTCCCTTCAGCCACAGCCTCAGCTCCAGCTTTCCAACCTGCCTGCTCCACCTTCGGCCCTGCCCAGCTGCAGGGGCACCGAGCACGGGGCAGATGGTTGCCCAGAAAAGTCACATGGCTTTTGCCTTTTCCAAGCCATCCTGGTTCCCAGTTTAGAGCAGAAAGAAATCCGATCAGTCAAATCCAATTCGAGCTGGGCCCTAAGTCTGGAAAATGGATTATGCAAAGTGCCTGACATCAACAGCCCGATGTGAATGTTGAATGGAGTTTGGGAGGAGATCAGGGTGTTTAAACCCAGGGCTTTAAAAATAGCACTCAGGCCAAAGCACCTTGCCATTTCTTGACCAAAGATTACACAATTGATAACAGGAACAATTTTCCATTGGGTTCTGCCAGCTCTGACACGAGCACATCCCCTGCACCTGCATCCCACGGGACAGGACCCATCCTGAGCCCTCAGGGTCCTGTTCCAGTCCTGGCAGGGTGACAGCAGGGCACCTGAGTGCAGCAGGCAGCTCACTTTACTTTAACCATTGAGAAACATTGCTTGTTTAATTCCACTCTCACGGTTTTTGCTGTCATCACATGGAAGTCAAACAGAAGAGGCTCCTTCCTTACTCTGCCTCTGCAACAGCATTGTCACCTCTGCCTTATCTCTGTCTCACCCAGCTGTTCCACCAGCTCCTCCCCTAAATTCAATATATCACACTCACAGGCTACAGTTTCAGTCAGACACTCAGGTGCTTACACAGGTCTTCAACAAATAAATACTACAGAACAAAGTTTTTTAATAAATATTTCTTTATTCAATTCATGTTTTACAAAATTTCTACCAATGTCTGTACAAGTGCTCACCGGGGAGGGCTGCTGGCCCGGGGGTCCACAGAGAGCCCCTGCAGAGCCTGGGCTGACCAGGTGAGCAGAATTGGAGAATTTGGAGCATTTCAGTGAACCAGCAAAACGCAACCCTAGGAACTACCCAGCCCCTCTAAAGCAGTGCAAGGAGCAGGATGTGTTACCTCGGTTGAGATGCTGAAATGCAAGGAATTCTTAGAGATTTGTATCCTCCAATAAAAACATTTTTTCACAAGCTGGAAAATCAATAAAAGTGAATGCTTTCATCCAGGCTCTCAAGTGAGAAGTCAGATTTCTCTTCCAGATCTTGGGCTGATAAGCTATTGACTACAGAGGGCTTTGCCCAGCTGCCTCAGAAAGCACAACTCTAATCAGCTCTGATAAGTCAGCACACCACAAACTGCTCAGTATTTACAGAGAACTCATACAAAGGCTATTTCAAAGTGGAAATGTGCATGATCTGAACTCTAGCACTGATTGTGTCTAATCCTGAACACTACCCCATGGAATTTAAACACTGGGTAAACTGACAAGACCACAAACCAGCAAACTAATCAGCTAATGACAGCTACTGCAGTCCTAATTAAAGGCCACAAAAAAGGGGTTGTAAATCTTTTCATTGGAATGACCTGGCCCACTGATCCCATGGGAAAATTAAAATGCAACAGATGAACTCATGTTATTTTCCTGGGGAGTTTTTTTTCCTTGTAAATGAACCAGTAAATCAAAGTGAACCAAAATATTGATTCAACCCAAATTCTTTTCCCACATACATCTATGTAGAAACATGGGTGAGAACAGCAGAGCTCAGCCTGCAACTTGTGGAAATCTTCTATCTGTAGTCTGGGGCTAAATTAAGTCCAGTGTAAAACCACTGTACTGGAATTTTTGTCACTTTTTCCACTTTTCAAGGCCAGTTTGGACAGGGCTTGGAGCAACCTGAAGTGACATCCCTGCCCAGGGCAGGGGGGTTGGAAATGGAGGAGTTTTAAGGTTTCTCCAACCCAAACCATCCCTGATTTATGATTCTGTGGTTCTGCCAAAGGAGCAGCACAAATCCTCTCATTGCAGAGACACTGCCAAGCAAAACTCTGCTCTCCCCTCACCTCCCACACCAAACTCCTCCCAGAGCAGAGAAAATCCTGGAGCTCCCTGAGCTCATCCACTCTTCCCAGCAGGAAAAGCCATTCCCGAGCGGTGGTTGCTGAGAGCCGGAGGAGCTGAGGCACCCCCGTGCCCCTGTGCCCGGCAGGGGCTGTGCTGCGCTGCCCCCAGCCCCTCTGAGAGGCAGCAGCCGGCTCTGGTGCCCAGCAGGGGTGGGAGGAGCTGCTGTAGGGGCAGCAATGAGCCCTGCCAGCCCCAGCCTGCCCTGGGCACAGCAGCTCTGGCTGCAGCCCTCGCCTCCCGGCCCCAAACCCTGCTCGGATCCGCTGCAGGAAGCCACAAAGCGTTTGTTCCTTCGGGTGTAACCAAAAAGCAGAGCTGGCAAACAGAGTTTTGTACACAGCAGGAATTATTCATGGGCCAGAAATAGTCCCTGGGTACCAGCGGTGCTCAGCACGTGGGTTTTACATCGAGAGAGGCTCCTTAAACCACTCCAGTTTTCATCCGGATGCTGAGATGGAATTAGAAAGAAAAGTCACTACCAGGCTAGAGGAAGGGTCACACTCGGGAGTCAGCATCAGATTCCAGCTGTGTCATACCCCAGCTTTCTCAGAACAAAGCACTCTTTCTCCTCTGCTCAATGATCCATCCCCCGGGGTTCATATCCATTTGCAACATCTTCATCACCCACTTGTCCTTCCTGGCTCCGTCAATGAACTCGTCAAGAGACAGCTGCCCTGTGGGTGAGAGCAGGGATGGGCAGTGAGAACAGGAGATAAGAGAGGAGGGGAGGCAGGCAGCAGTTCCATCGAGTGTCAGATAAATCGCTGATCTGACGCCATCTGACCGGGTCTGCCCTCCTCTGCGGGCCAGCCCGGGGCATTCCCCCTGCCCCATCCCCACTGGAGGCTCCAGTGCTCGCCCGGGCTCCTCCTGCACGGTGCCAGCCAGGCCCTGCAAGCTCTGACTGGAACCAGTGTCTTTACCCAGTGCCGGGACTGGGACCTGCCCCTGGGGACAGAGTGACATCCAAATCCCGCAGTGACTCCTCGGTATTTTACATTAAAATCACAATGAGAAGGGTTTCACCCTGCTGCACCGAGACACTTTTGGCTCTGTGGAACAGAGCAGAAGCAGACCCAGCTGTCCATTGTGAGTAACACAATAGAGCCAAGCGATCCCTGGCAGGAGTGCAGCCGGGCCAGCAGCACTCACCGTCCCCGTTCTCATCCACCAGCTGAAATATCCTGTCCACCACCTCCTCTGGTGTCAGCAGCGGGGTCCTCTCCTCCTCGGCCTCCGACCAGCACACCTTCTTCAGCCTGTAGATGGACTGCAAGGAGGTCACAGGTTAGGGAGAGCAGGGAAGGGGAAAGGCACTGAGCTCCCTTCATCCAGCACTGTGAAGGTCTGTTCCAAAGGCTGGGGGTTTGACCCTTCTGCAGGGATCTGCCCCTCAACAGCCTCAGATCTGCACTGGAAGCTCTGACCTATGCTGGCTGCACAGTAATGATCTCATTTGCTGTGTGAAGCTGCTGCCCTCCTGTCCTCCTTACACATAATGCTCAGACCTCAGGGTTCCTTTGCAAAGAACAAAGTGAGAATTTCACAAATGGGAAAAATCACAAGCCTGGAGTGTGGCTATTTGCTACCATCCAAAGCCAGGCCCATCTGGACTTCTCCCTGGGGAAGCCGTGTCCAGCCTGCAGATCAAGCCTCTCCTAGCACATATTCTGACCCACAGTTTCTGCTCCCCTTTGCCACAGGAAAGGGTCAGACTTTATCCACTGCTCCCGTGGCACCACCTGCCCATGGTTACCTTCACTGCTCAGGTTGAAGGGTTTTGTCTAAAGTCTGCCCAGAGAGGATTAGCAGTGGCCTCGCAGCTCTGGGCAATTTTTGACTGACCTCAAAACTGTAATGGAACGTGCCCCAGACAGGCTGCCCTCTTTCACACCTGCTGCTGCAGGTGCCCAGCAGCTCCCCTTCCCAGCCAGGAGGCCCTGCTGCCCACAGGGCAGTTCCTGGCTGCTCAGGGGGGATGAGCTGTGGTTGTCAGCCTGCTGAGCACTGCTGGGTGGGAGCAGCCCTGCGGTGCTGCAGCACTGCCGCCAGGATATTGCACCCAGCTAGGAGCACAGGCACCGGTGCCTGGCTGTCTGCTCAGCCCCACAGCCTCCTCCAGCTTGGCAAAGCCCTTTAGGATCCAACCCAGCTGTTCCCCAGCACTGCCACGGCCACCCCGACCCCTGTCCCCAAGTGTCACATCATTCGCTTTCATGGCCCTGGACAACACTTTCAGTGAAGAAATTCTTCCTAATAATCATCTAACCAGCAGAAACCCAGACAGGCACCAGTACAAAGGAATTTGGGTGCTAACTGGAAGCTCTGAGAGTGTTCTCACCAGGCAGGGCACAGCCCCAGTGAGGCCATGGGGTGAAACCCTCGTCCCCAGGATCTCCAGCACCCTGAGACTCCTCTGGGCAGCAGCAGGGCCAGGCTGCCCCCGTGGGCACAGCAGAGCCTCAGACACCCAGCAGGCTCCAAACCCTTTCACCAAGGTCAGGCATTCTCACTTCATCACCATGCACAGCAGCTTTGAAACCTGATTATCACAAAGCCCATACACCTCATAACATTGCCAAAGAGCAGGGATTGCTTAAAAAAGGGATTGGGCAATGCCCACTTACCTCAACGATTTCCAGCAGCTCAGGTTTATCTATGCAGCCATTCCCATCCTTGTCATACACTTTGAACGTCCACCTCAGCTTGTGTTCCAGTTTTCCTCGTAAAACAAGATTCAAGGCAGCTACATATTCCAGAAAATCGATGGTGTTATCCTGTGGCAAGAGAAGCAGCAGCTGGATGACACGGAGCTGGGTAGGAAGTTGACAGAAAAGTGCTTTGCAGCTTCCAGGACCCCTGGGCTGAAGCTGCTGGAAGGATAATGCCTGGGACAGGGATTGGTTTGGTGCTGTAAGGAAGGTTTGTCGCAGTTCAGGAGCTGCAGTGGGCACAGCCCTGAGCACCCAGGCTCCAGCATCTCTTAAAAACAGAGTCTCTGTCCTGTTGGCAAAACTCCTATAAAAAACTCCTATAAAAAGGGACTTCATCTTTTATGCACATTTTGCTCTGCTACCTCCTCTCCACAGCTTTCATAATGGAATTTGGGACCTGAGCCTTTCACTTTTTGCAGGAATGTGGGTTTTTAAAACTTGTAATTCTGAGACAAGCATGACCTGCCCACATCTTCCACAACCTTTTTTAATCCTTTCCCACAAACTGACTTTTGCTGCCACTTCAATGTGATTTTGACCCTATTTTCAAAGGGAGCTTAAGGGAGATGAGTGGATCAGAGATGATCAACCTGAGTCCCCTTTTCTGGTATTGATACAAGGAACAAACATCCCCACAGCTGGAATATGATCAAGAGCTTCAGGAAAAGCATAATTGAACGTGCAGCAGTGCAGGGTGTGCAGGAACTGTGGCTAAACCAGAACCCACCTTCCCCAGGTGTCTCAGGACAAATCCTGCACAGGGAATCAAACCCAGAATGTCTGAATTGTTCAGCATTCCTCTGCTTTTGGAAAGCAAAGCTAAAATCAATGTTTTATTACAAACCACCTGCTCAGACTTGATACAGACACTCTCCCAACACAGACCAAGCCTGAGTAGGATTTGCCTGCACTGTAATTTCCCCTCTCTCAACAGAGAAAGATTTTTGCTGTGTGGGAGCCTGGGCTGTTTGAGGGTCTCAAAGTGTGACTGCCCAAGTTTTGACTTTTTACCCCCTCCAGTCCCTTTAGGGCACATTCTGACCTTAGTTTAGGTAGAGATTGGAGGAGATAAGCCCGGGCCAGCCTGAGCTCCTTCTCCTGCCCTCGAGGGTCCCTCGCCCCTGCCTCAGTCCCATGAATGGTGGGCACAACCCAAACACCTCCCCACTGCAGATTTGGAAATCGTTACACAGATAACTGTGAAACCTCCCTCCTCAGCACTTACCCCGTTCTTGTCAAAAGCCCTGAACATGTTCTCCACGTACTCTGCTGCCTCCTGGTTGTCCTGGACCCCGAAGAACCGCTTGAACTCGTGCATGAAGAGGGTCCCACTGGGGCATTCCACCACAAACTTCTTGTACCACTCCTGCAGCTCTGCAACATCAATCTCTGCTGGCTCCCCTTCAGTGTTGGTGAACTGCTGTCCCATTTTCCTCCAGAAAGCAGGATCAAAAACAGAAGGAAAAGAAGAAAATCCTGCCAAAGTCCTTTGCTCCTCTCGCTGCCTCGTGCCTCTCTCTGATGTAAATGCTCTCTTGCTATGTCACCTTCCCTTTTTTGTGCTGTATTTTCTTGTTCCTCCTCCCCTGCCCTGCAGCTCCGTGTGCTCCCCGGGAGATCTGAGTGGCTCCTGTGCCCCGGAGCACTGAGCACTGGGCACGGATAAAAATAACTAAAGATCATTAGGAGATTCCCACCCATGAGCCCCAGAGACCTTCAGATGTTCTGAGCTGTGCCCTATTTAGAAGCAAACTCCAGGGGCTCAGGGCCTTTCTTCACATTAATACCTCCCTGTCAAAGAATTCTGGAGCAGAAGTTCCCTGTGCACACCACACACAGCCCCATTCTCTGCTCTGCAGAGATTTCTAGGGGGAAAAATGGATTATGGGGGAAGGAACATTAATCTTTGCAATGCTGGCTTGTGTTACCTGCCTGTGGGGTGGCTCAGTGCTGCAGTGAGATGGGGCACAGGAAAAACAACAGCTACAGAGGGGGAATCCTGAGAAAACAAACTCTTCCACAAAAAATCCTGCTGATGGATTAAATTAATTGAATGCCTACTGGAGGCTGTGAGACCATTAGTGAAGGCACCTGGATACACACATGTCACATCTCCATCTTAAAGCTTTGAGCTGAAAAGAGCAGGAACTGTTTATTTCCATATTTTTAGAGCATATTCTCCTTATTCCCTTCCCCTCCTTGTGTCCAGGGAAATTCTTCTGTTTCCTTCCCTTCCCCCTGAAACTCATTTATTGCTCTTTCTGTTCAGCACCACTCACAGGGCCCAGCCCCTCCTCCTGCCTGCACACCAAAAGTTGTTCTGAACCCAGCCATTATCCGTGTCAGTGGAAAGAATGACCTGAGCTATAAATGTGCCCAAGCCAGCCCAATATCTTCATTAAGAGGATTGGAGCAGCATTAATAGGAAACCATAGATTCTCTTATCCTAATGCCAAGGCCCAGATGATTAAAGCTGCTCATTTTTTGGTGTTGGTTAGGTAAGAAGAGCCTCCCTCATGGGAGAATACTGGCTAAGAATCAGGCTGAAATTTGAATTTGATATTGCAGAACAGTAGAGCAATTCATGGTGCACTGTAAGAGTGGGATTTGTCTGGATCCACTCACACCTGCAAGTAACCCAGCAGTGGAACTGTGTGTGTGTACATATGCATGTACTTATATTTATATATATATATTGATATATACACAGAGATTTGCAGGCGTACAATACAGCCTTACACTTTTACATGTAAGGATACCCAGGCAAGGTTTGGTTTCACTTAAACAGGAGCAAAGAGAGGATAGAGCCAGCACAGCAGAAGCCTGGAGATGGATGGGAAGGGCCAGAGAAGTTGCCAGAAAATTTAAGTCTGTTCTATTTCGGTTAAAGCATTTTTATCTAATGATACTCTTGTCTATCCTCATGCCTAGGAGAATGCAACACAACAATGAACTCAAGCCTTCCTTTTGAGCTTCAGCCCCTGACTGGGAGGTGCCTCATCCACAGCTGAGCAGCTCCAGGGCTGCCCACCAGAAAAACAACAGTAAATCCATCCCTCCCCCCATTTTCCTTTTCACTAGAGCTACTGAAAAGAAATCTTTCATAGCCACAGTCATGTTTATAAATTATTTTATATAATTTTTGGAATTATCTTGGCTGGTGAGGCCAGGAGTTCTCCCTGGGTCACAAACAGCCCCAGGCCACAGGGGTGCTGCCAGGACAGGGTGGGAAGGATTCGTTCCTTTTTCCTGCAGCCCACCTGGGGACTTTGGGATGTGCTGGGGTGAAGCCTCTCCACCATTTTGTGCTGCTCTCCTGCACGGAGCTGCCTGCTGGAATGTGAGTGCTGAGAGCACACAGCAAGACTCCACATGCCCAGGACATTGTCTTGACTCATTGCATAATTTTGTTTTGCCTTATGGGAACTTGGTGATCTGTTCCCAGGAAAGAAAATGGTTCCTTTTTGTTTTGATGACTGCAATCTTCTCAGCTGGGAACAAAGGGCTGCGAGAGACCAGGAGTACAAAGCCCAGCTGCTGCTGTTGCAGGTATCATGACACACAATCGTGTTGATAAAATAGTGATCTTAATTTGGCACTGAAATAAAGTAAATCCCATAGCTCCTGGTATGAAAATTCCTCTGCACATCCTCTGTGTGCTCTGCAGGCTGCACTGGAAGAGCTGCTCTCTCAGCCAGCAGAATGTCACTTGGTAAGGTACAGTTATCAGCCAAAAGATCTCTTCATTTGATTCAAAAAACCCGATGCAGATACAGGTAAATACAGGTGGAGAGAAGCAAAAATAAAAAGAATCATTTCTAGAAAACACTGCAGTGCAGAGGTTGGTGCTGTTTGTCTGCCTGAAGGAGCAGGATCAGCTGTGTGTTGTGTCAGAGTGAACACCGGGGCTGATCACTTACTGACAGGTAACATCAGATGGCATCTCCTGCCCACTGAGTTATCCCTGGATTATCACCTCTACAGCTCCAAAGCTGTGGAGTTTCCCAGCCAAGAGCATGGAAAAAGGCAGCTTATTTCCCATCAGCTGCCTACCCCAACGTGCTGCCACACGCTTCAGCACAGGCTGGTAGAAACTCAAGAGGGAAAAAAAAAAAAACATCAAACCCTGCGCAGGGCTGGGAAGACTCATTTGTTTGGCATCTGTGTCGGAGCTGGGAAGGCAGCAGAGGCTGTGGCGGAGGAGCAGGGTGCTGGCAGGCACAGAGGGCACCGGCTGCAGGCAGGGCTGCTCCCTCTCCCAGGCTGCAGCTCCCGAGCCGGAGCAGTCCTCACCCAGCTGCTTTGCCACATTGCTCCATTTTCTCAAATCCCCCAGCCCTGGCCTGCCCCAGGGCCCCTCCTGCGGGTTGGGCATCTCGAGTGTCCTTCCAGAGGGCCCGGGAAGGGCAAAGCCGGCCAAGGCAGCGGCAGCGCTGGGCTCGCCCTCTGCACATCCTTAAACTTCCCCGTCAGAGGCGGGCGGAGGGAGGTGTGGACAGCAGGAATGCAGGGAGGATGAACGGCGGCTTTTGTGCTGACCCATCTGAGGAGAGATCAAAGATCCTCCAGAGCTTGGCCCGCAGTTCAGCCCAATCTCCCTGTGTCTCTTCCCAGCTGCTCCCAAAATTGTCCTACCACTGCATGCTTTTATGCAGCAGGAATAACGAGGGTGTTTTATTCCAGGAGCAGCTGTCCCTTGATTTACACCTCAGGAATGGTCAGGTACCACTAACAAAACCCATCTCACCCAACACAGAGAGCGCTGACCTCAGGGTGTCACGGCTTGTCTTCTGCTTACGGCCAGGAAGATTTTCTTACGTGCTGACAAACTCCTGCAAGTTTCCTCTGAGCAGAATCCCATGCTGAATGAAGCCTGAAATACTTACCTTGCACTTGGCATCCAGCAAGGCAAACTTCCCCGGAAAGGTGGTGAATTGTTTTGCCTCTGTGTGAAGATCTACGAGATTTTGTCTAGTTCCAAATTCTTAGCTCAGGACTGAGCTGTGGGTGTAAGTCAGCCTTCCCAAAGTCAGGATTCAGCACGCTCCATAGTGTTCATGGTGACAAGGAGAAGGGAAATTCCCATGTTTTTTTCTGGTTCATTGAAACTGAATGGTGAAGTATTGTATGATCCTTGAAACCAAGATTCACCACTGAGTCACGGTTCTCCACCTACGAGGAAAATAAATAAGACGCGAGGCTGGAGGGCAGGAGACTGCCGAGGGACCAGGGAGAGACCGAGCCCCCTCCCAGGGGTAGGTGTGACCCCAGAGGGGATGGAGGCAGGGAAGAGGGACGTTTTTATGCTTTTCAGAGAAAAACTGTGTGCCTGTGGCTTTAATCAGAGCTGACTTTAGGGTTTGGCTTCATCCTGCACAATCACGGACTGGATATGGATTTATAAGGATGGATGGATGGATGTAGGACAAGAGCAAATGTACTTAGGTTGTGCTAGGGGAGTTTTATGATATTTGGATTATGATATTGGATATTTGAGTGATTTTCTTCACTGAAAGGATGGACAAGCATTGGGACAGGCTGTGCGGGGAAGCGGCAGAGCCACAGTCCCTGGAAGTGTTCAAAACCCTGCGGATGTGGTGCAAGGGACACGGGGCAGTGGTGGACTTGGCAGTGCTGGGTTAATGTTTGGACTCAATGACCTTAGAGGTCTTTTCCAGCCTTAATAATGCTGTGATTCTATGACTCAGCTGGATATGCTTTGAACTGCGAAAACTTAACGTTTTCTTCCCAAAATATTCCATTTAAAAGACAAAACCAACCCGCTTAAAAGCGAACTTCCTTTCCTTTCTCCGTTTACCAGGGGAAAAAATACCCCGTTTGGAAGTTTCCTAAATATTCCGTTTGACTGGAAAAGGGCGGCGGGGGCGCGGGGCGCTCCGCTCGCCC
>VXBS01010546.1:33726-52242 GCA_013400255.1 Sitta europaea | reverse complement strand
CAGCGAGGTCGTTCCCGGCGACTGGGACCTGTGCACCGTGGCCGGGGCGCTGCTGGGCTACCCCGCCGTGTACACCTTCGCCGAGGGCGCCGAGAACTGCCTGGCGCTGACCCCGCTGCGGGTGTTCACGGCCCAGGCCTCCTGCCCCCGCATCCAGGGCGGGCTCCGCGTCCAGATCTACTCCTTCAGCGTCCCGGAGAGCCTGTGCGCGCAGCTCGGGGGCGTGCTGGATGCCTGGCGCCAGGAGCTCAAGGAGGCTTTCAGCGCTCAGAGCGATTTTGTGGATCTCTGCATTTCCAGCGAGGTCGTGTCTCTTCCAGCGGTTGCCTTGTAAAACCTGAGCATACTCAGACTTTTTAGCCTTCCTCACTGCATCAGGGACCAAGGCAGAAGATCCAGTTCCCTGTGTGTGTTGTCCCCTGCATCTCTCGTGGTGCTTGAGCACTGAAGGCTGAATTGTGACAGTCACTGCAGGCCGGTGGCAAAGCCAAATACACGTTTTTTAAAAGAACCATGTGTGTGGACATGTGTGCTCCTAGCTGTTCTTCTGCCGTGGTGCTGCCTGCACATCGCACACTGCAAAGTCAATGTGTATTTGCAGTGGGCAGCTGAAGATTAATAAATGATTTGAACAGCACAGTGCTTTGACTTAGCAATGTTTATTGTAGGCTCCGTGTGTATCTCCTGTGTGTCTTATTTGTGTGTTTCAGGTGTATTTGCTTCCCATGGGAGGTGGTTGTGCCTGAGCCTGCACATGAATGAGGGGCAAGTGCTGCTGTAAAACCTGCACAGTGCAGCTGCAAAAGGGACTTCAGACCCCTGTCTCTGCTGAACTCATGTAGTGCTGGCAGTGAAAGGGAAGCACGTGTGGCTGTGGGGATGCTCAGCCACGAGAGGCTGGAGGAGTGGGGTAGACCGGGGCCTGGTGGGTGTGAGGTGTGAGAATTGCTCAGGATGTGTGAGGGGACTGTGCTAAAGGGCTCCCCGGAGCTGGATTTCTTTGTCAGGTAAGAGTAGAGCTGGCCCGGGATCAGTACTTCCCATTTAGGGAGGCAATAAATACAGGAGGAGAACTTGGGGGGCACAAAACCCAGGCAGACTGGATGCCAAGGACATGGGATGCCCTGTCCTCGCCCCGTGCAGCCCTCGGCAGGAACAGAGCAGAGAAAGCAGCCGAGGGAAGGGTGATGTCCCCGTGGTCACCGGGAGCTGTCTGGAGCGACACCAGCTCAGGATACGAACCCGACGTGCACAAACAGCAGGAGGTGCGCTGGGGTCAGGCCGCTCTGGTGAAGCAGAGGTCAGATCCCACAGTGGAGTCAGACACCCAAGAGCTCCTTCACAGGCTGTAGCTCGCCAGGAAGGTGGCGATGGCCACTGCTGCCACTGCCACCAGGAGAGGGATCCAGGGACCGCGCTGGCTCTGCCAGGAGAAGCTTGTGTTACTGGGCTGTGCTGGGGGGTGCCGCTTCTCTGAGCCCCAGCACTCGCGTCGTCCCCCCGTGTGCGGCACAGAGGGGCTGTGCCAGGCCGGGGCAGAGCTCCCACCTGTGCCGGGNCGCGGCACTGGCGCAGCCGGCCCAGGCAGGACTGGTACTCCTGGCTCAGCGCCTCCAGCTCCGAGCGCAGCTCCGAGCACTGCGGGCACAGCGAGGGGCTCTCGGCAGCAGGGGTGCCCTGGGCTGGCTGCACACCCCGAGAGGCCGGGCTGCTGCAGCGGCTGCAGCGCTCTGCGGCCAGAGCATCCTCGGGTACCTGCGGGGACAGAGCAGAGCCCACATCACTGCAGAGCCACCTGCCGCCGCCCCGCACCTGCCGGGCTTGGCTGCCAACAGTCACGGCATGGCCGAAGGGAGCAGGAGTGAGTTTTGTGACCACAGGAGTGAGTTTTGTGACCACAGGAGTGTGCAGGTCAGGAAGATGTGGAATGCAGGCCCCTGTCAGGGTTTGCCTCTCAATCTGAAATTTCCTTCTGCATTCCACCGATCCTGACAGGCCTTTTAACCCTCTGAGAGATGGGACACATGGGACAGGTGCCTTGGTTGTGCTGCACAACCCCAGAGCTCAGGGATGGCCCCTTTTCCTGACCACCCAGACAGAGCGAGTTCTCCCTGCCATGCTGATGAGCAGAGCATTGGCAGCAGCTGTGGAAGGAGCTGCCCGTGCCCAGAGGCTTCAGGAGCCAAACGAGGGTGCCTGGGTGTCTTGTCTCCCCAAGCTGTTCCTCGTTGCTGTGTTTGCTTTATAAATCCCTCTCAGGAGCTGCTGGGTGATGCCTGATGGTGCCCTCAGCTCTGTGGGTTAGCACAACAAGCTCTTCTCCTGTGTGGCTCTCAGCTCTACTACAGTAAGTTATAAGTTATTTTTTTACAAGTCCTTTTTAATAAATCCTTGCTGGCTGAACACTGCTGTAAGAATTGAGGGGCTGTTGCTTGGCAGAAGGCTGGTTTGATGGCAAAGCCTGTGTAAAAGGCTGTAAAGCTTCAGTTGGTTGGGTTTTTCTGCAGCCCAGGGCATTGCTTCTGTTAGCAGACCCTTCCTGTTACTGTTGTTATTATTGCAAGTGTTTTCTTTTGTTCCTCTCCTTCCTTTATGCTCAGGGCTTGGTTCCTAAAGTATGGCTTTTCCCTGTGAGGCTGCTGAAGCTCTCCTGGCTGTGAGAGCAGGAGTGGGTTGATGCAGGGAGAGCTCTGCTCCTGCAGCCCTGTTGTTGTGTAGGTGCTTCATTGGGGCTCAGGCAAGAGTGGTATCAGGATAAAAATGCAGGGCAGATAATCCCTGCAGGAGACTCCAAGCCCGGGTTACCTGCAGGAGCTTTGGGGAGCAGTGTTTCTGCTGGAGCTCTCACACCAGCAGTGGCTGAGCGACTTCCTCACCTCCTTGTCCTTTGCTGCGGGCTGGGATGTCCTTTCCTGCAGCTCATCCTTCCCACTCTGCGTTCCCTCCTCCTCGGGCTGCTCTAACAGGGTGTTTGGTTTCTCCTTGGCAGGAGTGAGAGGTGGGGTCTGTGTGGTGGAAACCTGGTCTAGAAAACAGTCAGGCTTCTGATGAGAAACAGCTCCAGGCTCTGGCTTGGCTTTAGCTCTTGTTTACTCAGCACTGTTTAGGGATAATATTTGTGTGCTATGCTCAAAGCAGAGGACACAGGGGCTGAGTTTGTTGTCACAGGCCTTTCTCTGCTCTAGCTACAAGCTCATCATCTTAAGAGCAGTATTTCTAAGCAGTTGCCAGAAATAGAAGGGAGGGAGAGTTAAAATGCCTTTTTTATTACTTTCTTTTTGTCAAATACAGCTGTAATTGCAATTATAAACTGGAATGTGTTTTGTTTGGAAAAAATATGGCATAGTCACTGAAGTAGAATTTGCAGTGAAATCCATTTATTTTTTAAAGTGTTTGCCATCATAAGTACACTTACGTTTTACTGTTAGCTTGCAAAGCAACTTGTTCTGTGTAGCTCTAAAACAGCCCTTTGTTCTACCCCCCTGTAGAGTTTTCCTAGAGTCGGGGCTAGTGTTCCTGTGTCCAGGGAGTTAGCATGTTTGTAACATGGGGGTTACAAAGTTTGCTGACCTTTCCTTTGCACCGTCGCCTCCTGGCTCTTCCGTTGGTTGTCCTGGTTGTGGATCAAGTCTGGGGACGCAAAAAGCAACATTATTGTCTGCAGCACTAGAGGAGGTCTCTAACTTTGTGCATTTCTGTGTTACTTACTCTGCAACTGGCTGATTGTTGCCTCCAGTGTCACCTTCTGCTCTTGCTCTTTTTGCAATTTATCTGACAAAAGGATGGAAGGAAATCGAGGTTGGTGTAAAGCTCTGTGTGTCTTAGGCAANGGGGGCGTTTTCCTCGTCCCTCCCGTGTTTTTGGTGGATACCCCCGGCCCGTCCCGGTACCTTGGATGTGTCGGAGCAGGCGGGCCTGGCGGTCGTTGTCGCCGCGCAGGGCGCTGGCTCCGCGCAGCAGCTCCGTGTGCTCCTCCCGCAGCGCCTGCAGCTCCCGGCGCAGCCGCTCGCTCCGCGCCTCCGCTCGCTGGGCAGGGACACACGGTCACTGCCCGGCTTGCCAGGACACCAGCGCTCACCTCGTCCTGCCCCAGACCTCCTTCCAGCGGCCCGGGCTGCTCCGGGCAGCTCCAACCCGGCCTGGCACCCTCGCAGGGCTGGGGCAGCCCGGCATCAGCGAAACCCCGCATTCAGGGACGGCTGCTCCTGCAGGGAGCTGGCCTACCTGGAGCTCGCTCTGCGAAGCTTGGAAGCTGTTTCTGAGCTCGGTGTGTGCTGTGGTCACCGTGGTCAGTTCGGCTTTGAGTGTGGCGTTGTGCTCTTTCCAGAGGGCGAGGTCCTCTCGTGCCTCTGCCNAAGGCTGTAAAGCTTCAGTTGGTTGGGTTTTTCTGCAGCCCAGGGCATTGCTTCTGTTAGCAGACCCTTCCTGTTACTGTTGTTATTATTGCAAGTGTTTTCTTTTGTTCCTCTCCTTCCTTTATGCTCAGGGCTTGGTTCCTAAAGTATGGCTTTTCCCTGTGAGGCTGCTGAAGCTCTCCTGGCTGTGAGAGCAGGAGTGGGTTGATGCAGGGAGAGCTCTGCTCCTGCAGCCCTGTTGTTGTGTAGGTGCTTCATTGGGGCTCAGGCAAGAGTGGTATCAGGATAAAAATGCAGGGCAGATAATCCCTGCAGGAGACTCCAAGCCCGGGTTACCTGCAGGAGCTTTGGGGAGCAGTGTTTCTGCTGGAGCTCTCACACCAGCAGTGGCTGAGCGACTTCCTCACCTCCTTGTCCTTTGCTGCGGGCTGGGATGTCCTTTCCTGCAGCTCATCCTTCCCACTCTGCGTTCCCTCCTCCTCGGGCTGCTCTAACAGGGTGTTTGGTTTCTCCTTGGCAGGAGTGAGAGGTGGGGTCTGTGTGGTGGAAACCTGGTCTAGAAAACAGTCAGGCTTCTGATGAGAAACAGCTCCAGGCTCTGGCTTGGCTTTAGCTCTTGTTTACTCAGCACTGTTTAGGGATAATATTTGTGTGCTATGCTCAAAGCAGAGGACACAGGGGCTGAGTTTGTTGTCACAGGCCTTTCTCTGCTCTAGCTACAAGCTCATCATCTTAAGAGCAGTATTTCTAAGCAGTTGCCAGAAATAGAAGGGAGGGAGAGTTAAAATGCCTTTTTTATTACTTTCTTTTTGTCAAATACAGCTGTAATTGCAATTATAAACTGGAATGTGTTTTGTTTGGAAAAAATATGGCATAGTCACTGAAGTAGAATTTGCAGTGAAATCCATTTATTTTTTAAAGTGTTTGCCATCATAAGTACACTTACGTTTTACTGTTAGCTTGCAAAGCAACTTGTTCTGTGTAGCTCTAAAACAGCCCTTTGTTCTACCCCCCTGTAGAGTTTTCCTAGAGTCGGGGCTAGTGTTCCTGTGTCCAGGGAGTTAGCATGTTTGTAACATGGGGGTTACAAAGTTTGCTGACCTTTCCTTTGCACCGTCGCCTCCTGGCTCTTCCGTTGGTTGTCCTGGTTGTGGATCAAGTCTGGGGACGCAAAAAGCAACATTATTGTCTGCAGCACTAGAGGAGGTCTCTAACTTTGTGCATTTCTGTGTTACTTACTCTGCAACTGGCTGATTGTTGCCTCCAGTGTCACCTTCTGCTCTTGCTCTTTTTGCAATTTATCTGACAAAAGGATGGAAGGAAATCGAGGTTGGTGTAAAGCTCTGTGTGTCTTAGGCAAGGGTGGTACTTTTCTGTTCTCCACATTTGTAGAGTGGAGCAGATGTTATTGGCAGCCCTGGACTTTCTTCTCTGACGGGATGTGATTTTTAGCTGTTTATTGCCCTTTCTTTTTTGGCGGCTTTTTCTCTCGTGCCTTGTGTCCTAGTCATTTATGGTTTATTTTAGAGCTGTTCATGCAAGACCTGCTATGAGATTAGAACTGCAACCCACTTTCTCTTCCTTAATTATGTTTTAAAATAGTCATGTGTGAGTTTAAACTAACGTGTGTGAGTTTCCTTGCCTCTGTGCTGGTGCTTTAGGAGTTCTCATCTCAGTAATCCCATCACAGCTCGGGCTGTGGTCTGGCAAGGGGGGAAATCCTGATTCAAGCTGAGGACACATCTTAGATTTTTATTTCTTTTCATGACTCGTGTTACATCCTTTCCTCTAGCAAAGTCACTTCTCGGAACTTTCTAATCTAGCCAGGAACAGCTTTGGGAGGACTTTACAACGAGATGATTTTGTGGCAGGTCGAGGTGAGCCGTGCGTGCGGCTCCAAGCACCGCGGCTTTGGGGGCGTTTTCCTCGTCCCTCCCGTGTTTTTGGTGGATACCCCCGGCCCGTCCCGGTACCTTGGATGTGTCGGAGCAGGCGGGCCTGGCGGTCGTTGTCGCCGCGCAGGGCGCTGGCTCCGCGCAGCAGCTCCGTGTGCTCCTCCCGCAGCGCCTGCAGCTCCCGGCGCAGCCGCTCGCTCCGCGCCTCCGCTCGCTGGGCAGGGACACACGGTCACTGCCCGGCTTGCCAGGACACCAGCGCTCACCTCGTCCTGCCCCAGACCTCCTTCCAGCGGCCCGGGCTGCTCCGGGCAGCTCCAACCCGGCCTGGCACCCTCGCAGGGCTGGGGCAGCCCGGCATCAGCGAAACCCCGCATTCAGGGACGGCTGCTCCTGCAGGGAGCTGGCCTACCTGGAGCTCGCTCTGCGAAGCTTGGAAGCTGTTTCTGAGCTCGGTGTGTGCTGTGGTCACCGTGGTCAGTTCGGCTTTGAGTGTGGCGTTGTGCTCTTTCCAGAGGGCGAGGTCCTCTCGTGCCTCTGCCAGGCTCCTCTGGAGAGGAGAGGAGAGGAGAGGAGAGCAGGCACCCAGGGTGGTGTCACCAGGGGCTGGGGCCAGCCTGCCCGGGGTGCCACAGCTCCAGCACACGAAATCCCGTGTGGGGCTGATGCCATCTGATGGCCAGAGCCAGCGTGGGCAACGCTCCCTCTGGAACCCATTGCTGTGCTGGTGGCAACTGGGATAAAACTCGCTTGTTTTTCTGCAAATACCAGTCATCCTGTGGGTCAAAACAATTTGCTGCCTCCTGGGGAAAGGCTATTTTCATATAAATGAGCAACTCTAGAAAAAACAGCTCTGGAGACCTCGTGCCCTGGTGTCTGTTGGTGTGTGCAGAGCAGGGAATGGCCCAGAGGGATGGGGGAAAGGATTGCGATTCAGGCTGACAAACCTGAGCACATTTCCCCTGCTGGGAGCTGGCTGGCTTGGTGTGCAGTGAGCAAGGTTGCATTAAAGCTGCTTTGCTGAGCAGCTAAAACTTCATAGTTTTTAATCTTTGCTGCTAATGGTAAGCCTGTGATCACCTTTCCCTGACATGTGGGTTTTCTTTGTTACAGTAGGACAAAATGAAAGCCAAGCCAGGTGTAGGACATATTGCTCACCTGAGAGTTTTGCAGCTGCTGCTCTGTTTGGAGTTTGTCCTCCAGCATCTTTTGAAGAGCCTCTTTTGCCTTCTGCTCATAGGTCTGCTTCTGGTCCTCCATCTCTATCAGGATCTTCTTCACACACTCCTTTGAGTAACTCTTGAAAGAAAGAAAGAGCTTGAAGTATTATCTGCTAGATTTCTGACCTTGCTAAACCTGAGTGTGAGCAATCCCAGAGTGTGTAAATGTTACTGCTAATGTGCTGTGAAGCATTGCTTCAGCAAAGAGTTAAAGTCGGTTTTGGATAGATATCTAATCAGATTGATGTAGAAACTGAGACCCGGCCCAGTTACAAGGCTTGGTTTTTGTTTTCCTGCTTTCGTCTCCTGGGTTTGCCAGTGAATCAGACATTACCTGGGTGCAGGCCTGCAGCTGATTTTCCAGCACCCGTAGTTTACACCTCAGTTTGTCTTCGTTCAGCTGACCCTGGGGAAAAAGAAATTGAAGTGAGATGTGAAATCATGAACTGCACAATGTGCCCCCAGTTTTGTTTGGTTGTGTCTTGATTTGTTTTCTCCCTTCATCTGTAATCAGATTAAATTCTCTTCAGAGCTGAGAACTTAAGTAAACATTCCCAGCCTCACAACAAATGGGATATGAGGGAAGTGAGACTTTTATGGATTGGAAGCCTGTCCTGAGGCAGTTTCTCTGGTTACTGAGTGCAGGTGCTGGCAGTGACATGACGAGTTAGGAGCGAGGGGATTTTGGGTTGTTCTGGCTGGCTCTGGCAGAAATGCAGCTGCTGCCTGTCCCCACAGACCCCCTCTGCTCTGCTTGTGCTCCTCCCTGCCTCCAGCTCCAGCGGCTGGAACTGTCTTGTCTCACTGTTTTCTTTAGAAAATAGGTTGGGCCTGAGTTGCAACATCTGCAGCTGGGCAGGGGATGGAGGGCACCGGTGGTGATTCATTTTCTTCATTCTCATCATCTCCTCTCTGTGCTAGTCAGGCTGCTCAGGCTTTGTGGAAGCAGACTGCATGCAAATTCAGATAACAGTTCTAGCAAAGAGTTCACGTGGGCTGTTTTTCCACCACCATTACTGAGAACACCAATATCCTCTCTGCCCACTGCCGTTTGAAGTCACGACTCTGAAAAGAAACTCCTCGATGTTACAGGAATAGCTGACAGACCCAAGCAAAGCCAGGCTCCCTGGAGTCTCAGCACTGTTTAAATTTGCACAGAAGCACGATTACAGTCCCAAAGACTAAATCTTCCCAGTTCAGTTGTTGGTGCAGAGAACTAAAGGCTCTCAGTGAGTAGGTGGAATTTTGAAAAGCAATTTTAGATGTGCATTATTCTGCCTGGTTTTCCTCCCCTTCTCCTCCTCTGTTGCCTGCACTGGTTCCAGCTGCTGTGCACAGATGTGGCAGTGCCAGGCACCAGGCAGTCAGACCCTGCCTGTGCTTCGGAGCAGAAATCGTGGAAGGGTTTGGGTGGGAAGGGGCTTTAATCATAGTGGAGACTCACTGAGCATCATCCTTCATCTGGCAGCAGTTCTGAATCCGCTCTGCAAGTTTTACAGCTGCGGGGGGATGTAAGGCACAGACCTGGGGGGGAAGGTCCCTCTAACCTCGAATTGAAATTGTGGGAGGGGGAAGGAACCAAATCTTTGTCCCTGCACTGACGCCCATCCTGCTGCAGAGCCCTCACTTGCCCCGTCAGGCCACAACCACGCAGGAACAGCAGCTCAAAAATCACTCTGCACCACTCCAAGAGCTTCTGCCCCGTCATTCACAGGTGTTCAGCGGCTCATCTCTGAAAGCCGGGCTGCTAGAAGGGGTTAAAGAGCGGCTACAGCAAACATTCGGCATCTCACCCGAGGCTGGAAAGGGGCAGCCAACCCTCACTTTCCATGGCACAGCGTTATGGGGAAGGCTCCAGCCCTCCCTCCCTTTGCCAGNCTGTGATCACCTTTCCCTGACATGTGGGTTTTCTTTGTTACAGTAGGACAAAATGAAAGCCAAGCCAGGTGTAGGACATATTGCTCACCTGAGAGTTTTGCAGCTGCTGCTCTGTTTGGAGTTTGTCCTCCAGCATCTTTTGAAGAGCCTCTTTTGCCTTCTGCTCATAGGTCTGCTTCTGGTCCTCCATCTCTATCAGGATCTTCTTCACACACTCCTTTGAGTAACTCTTGAAAGAAAGAAAGAGCTTGAAGTATTATCTGCTAGATTTCTGACCTTGCTAAACCTGAGTGTGAGCAATCCCAGAGTGTGTAAATGTTACTGCTAATGTGCTGTGAAGCATTGCTTCAGCAAAGAGTTAAAGTCGGTTTTGGATAGATATCTAATCAGATTGATGTAGAAACTGAGACCCGGCCCAGTTACAAGGCTTGGTTTTTGTTTTCCTGCTTTCGTCTCCTGGGTTTGCCAGTGAATCAGACATTACCTGGGTGCAGGCCTGCAGCTGATTTTCCAGCACCCGTAGTTTACACCTCAGTTTGTCTTCGTTCAGCTGACCCTGGGGAAAAAGAAATTGAAGTGAGATGTGAAATCATGAACTGCACAATGTGCCCCCAGTTTTGTTTGGTTGTGTCTTGATTTGTTTTCTCCCTTCATCTGTAATCAGATTAAATTCTCTTCAGAGCTGAGAACTTAAGTAAACATTCCCAGCCTCACAACAAATGGGATATGAGGGAAGTGAGACTTTTATGGATTGGAAGCCTGTCCTGAGGCAGTTTCTCTGGTTACTGAGTGCAGGTGCTGGCAGTGACATGACGAGTTAGGAGCGAGGGGATTTTGGGTTGTTCTGGCTGGCTCTGGCAGAAATGCAGCTGCTGCCTGTCCCCACAGACCCCCTCTGCTCTGCTTGTGCTCCTCCCTGCCTCCAGCTCCAGCGGCTGGAACTGTCTTGTCTCACTGTTTTCTTTAGAAAATAGGTTGGGCCTGAGTTGCAACATCTGCAGCTGGGCAGGGGATGGAGGGCACCGGTGGTGATTCATTTTCTTCATTCTCATCATCTCCTCTCTGTGCTAGTCAGGCTGCTCAGGCTTTGTGGAAGCAGACTGCATGCAAATTCAGATAACAGTTCTAGCAAAGAGTTCACGTGGGCTGTTTTTCCACCACCATTACTGAGAACACCAATATCCTCTCTGCCCACTGCCGTTTGAAGTCACGACTCTGAAAAGAAACTCCTCGATGTTACAGGAATAGCTGACAGACCCAAGCAAAGCCAGGCTCCCTGGAGTCTCAGCACTGTTTAAATTTGCACAGAAGCACGATTACAGTCCCAAAGACTAAATCTTCCCAGTTCAGTTGTTGGTGCAGAGAACTAAAGGCTCTCAGTGAGTAGGTGGAATTTTGAAAAGCAATTTTAGATGTGCATTATTCTGCCTGGTTTTCCTCCCCTTCTCCTCCTCTGTTGCCTGCACTGGTTCCAGCTGCTGTGCACAGATGTGGCAGTGCCAGGCACCAGGCAGTCAGACCCTGCCTGTGCTTCGGAGCAGAAATCGTGGAAGGGTTTGGGTGGGAAGGGGCTTTAATCATAGTGGAGACTCACTGAGCATCATCCTTCATCTGGCAGCAGTTCTGAATCCGCTCTGCAAGTTTTACAGCTGCGGGGGGATGTAAGGCACAGACCTGGGGGGGAAGGTCCCTCTAACCTCGAATTGAAATTGTGGGAGGGGGAAGGAACCAAATCTTTGTCCCTGCACTGACGCCCATCCTGCTGCAGAGCCCTCACTTGCCCCGTCAGGCCACAACCACGCAGGAACAGCAGCTCAAAAATCACTCTGCACCACTCCAAGAGCTTCTGCCCCGTCATTCACAGGTGTTCAGCGGCTCATCTCTGAAAGCCGGGCTGCTAGAAGGGGTTAAAGAGCGGCTACAGCAAACATTCGGCATCTCACCCGAGGCTGGAAAGGGGCAGCCAACCCTCACTTTCCATGGCACAGCGTTATGGGGAAGGCTCCAGCCCTCCCTCCCTTTGCCAGCACCCCCGGAGCAGCCCCCAGCCCCACCTGCCTCGTGGAATCCCCTCCAAGCAGCAGCGTCTGCTGCGGCCCCAGCTCCGAGGGGCTTGGGCTGAGGAGAAGCTGGGTTTTGGGCTGAGGAGAAGCTGGGTTTTGGGCTGAGGAGAAGCTGGGCTTGGGCTGATGGACAGCAGCACACAGGAGTCAGCAACAGTCTCTCCTGCAGCAGGGGCAGGGAGCAGCACCCACCTGTTTGTCATCTGAGGTTTCGAGGCCACTTCCTGCAAGTGTGGCTGAGTGTTTTTTCCTGCTCACATTATATTGAAGGAGTGAGCAAAGGGGAAGTTTCTGACCACAGGATGTCTAACACGAGCTTTTGTGCCCCCTCACCCAATCACTCGCTTCTGTGCCCCAACAGAACTTTCGAACCACTTTTTTTTTTTTTTTAATGCCACAATGGCATGAATTATTTGACTTAATGGTCTTATAAGAAGGCCTCATACATTAAATTAAATATATCATCTTAATTTTGCATCCTCATGGAAGAACAAAAGGGCCCTGCTTTGAGGTGGCCAGATGGTTTTTTTGAGCTATGGGGGGACAGTTTGGTGCCAGACCATGATTCAGCACCAGTGGCCTTGGTGTTGTGGCTCTAGCCTGTGTTTGGGGCCCCAAATACATCCCTGAAAGGAACAGGGAGGATAACCCCGTTATTCTGCCCTCACTGCTGCTGGCTTTTAGTTAAGAAGCATTGGGAAAGGCAAGCTATAAAAAAAGCTCCAAACCTTATGGAAGAACACAGATTTTAAGACTTGCTGCTGATCTGAAAGCAAAGTGCATTTTGCAAGAATCTCTTGGGGCACAAAAGGGAAAAATTCAGGCCAAGTTCCCCCTTTTCTGCCGAGTTTGTCCCACCCTCCCAAAGCAGAGAGGTGACAGCGAGAGGGGGGGAGCCAGGGGGAGGTGGTGAGGGGCTCTGCAGCTGGCTGGTACCTGCCAGGATTTCTCTGATGCCTGGAGCAGGGTGGACAAAAGCTCCTGTAAAATCACCATCTTCTGCTTGAGCAGCAGCTCGCGGTGCAGGGCCTCCTGTGGGCAAGGGGGGCACGGTCAGTGGGGCACAGACCCACAAAATTATTATTGCTGGTGGAAAGCAGCTGTCCCAGGGGGTGCTGGGCCCTGGTTGGTACCCACCGTCAGGTAGTTGGAGAGCTGCACCATTTCCTGGAAGGGAAAGGGCAAATGTTTAAAAATAGGTTGGTTTCAGTTTATAGACATGTCATGAACTTGCTACAACAATCTGAATTTTTTTTTTTTTAAATGAAAGTGAATTAACAGCCTCTATTTGGGCAGAGAAGGAGAGCCTGCTGGGTCCACTGGGTTAGATTTTCCAGGGCAGTGGGAATATTTCCACAGCAGTTTGACTTCCAGAAGTTCCAGGCTGGTCATGACCTGTGCTTTGCTTACCTTATTTAAAACTGCTATTCCCCAGCTGAAACGACAAACAAAGCGTGTTACTGGGGTGTCAGGGAGGGGCTTCAGCCCGGCGCCCCCTCCCCAGCCGAGCTGCGGGTGTGTGTGCAGCAACCTCGGCTGGGAGCAGCGGAGAGCGTTCCCAGGGAAGGGGCAGGAGCTGCTTACTCTGTCTGCTGGCTCGAGTCTCTCAGCGCTGCGCTGGGCTCTGGCAGGGTCTGGGTTCCAGCCTGCGCCTTGGCTGCGCTGTGCCCCGGCTGCCGCTGTCCCGGGATGCTCGGGCTGGGCTCCGCGGGGCTCGGGGCCCGGGGCTGCGGGCCCTCCAGGTTCCTCCTGCCGGGGCAAAACACGGGCTGAGGGGGAACCGGCCCTCTCTGGGATGTGCTGGCTCTGGGGTAGCGGGCGGTGCTTCTGGAGCGCCCTTTACACGTGGAGAACTTCCGTGCTTTTAGTTGGTATTAAAATCTGCTCTGTAGTTCTTTATACTGCCCTTGTGGGAGGTGTGGGGTGCTCAAAGCTCATTCCTGGTGCTTATTTTACTGTAGGGGCCTCCTTTGAAGGCGAGCAGCATTTCTGGGGTGGTCGGCTCTTGCCCTGGGTGGGGAAGGTGCCCACAAGCCCCAGCCAGGACACGGCTCCAAATTCTGAGCGTTTTTCGACTCGTTTTGCTCCGTTTTAGAAAAGGCCCAGTTGTGTGTCCTGCACAGTGCCCATTCATGCATCTCTTCCCATCAGGAAAAGCTCGGCCCTCTCCCACCTGCGCTGCCTCTGCCTTGCCCAGCCCTGTCCCAGGGCTGTAAGAGCCTCACTTCACCAAAAATGCACTGAAAAGCAGGATAAAGCTTAAAGAAACACAGTCTATTACTCACCCCGGGCCGAGCAAACGCTTGAGGCTTTCTTGACAAGCTAATGCTCTATTTCCTCCTTTTGTTACCCCAAATTACCCTCTCTAATTAAACACGTCCTCTATCTTTGCTTTCCAAGCTGTTACACTTCTTGCTTCAAGGGAAACCAGAAAAAAAAATATGTTTCTCGCTGGTTCACGTTAGTTTCCTTGTGCAAGTTGTGTAGGCTGAAAGTGGGGTGAAAAAAGAGGAAAAACGTGCCTGGTGCTGCTTTGAGCCTCTGCTCCCCTCCGGTGCCAGCAGCCTGGTGCTGGGGGTGCTGCAGCGCTTACCTGGTGCCAGGTCGTGTCCTGCCGAGGCGAGCGGGCGTTACCGGGCAGGAGCAGCCCCAGCCGCCCTCCTCATGCCGAGCACCTCATCCCCTGCTCCCTTTCTCTGCCGAACAGGAAACGTTGCAGCTGCGGCAGAGCCCCGGTTCCTGTGTGTGCTCAGCCCGGCTCGCAGCGGCACCGGGCTTATCCTGGGAGCCCCGGGTGCCCAGCCCCGAGCAGAGCCAGCGGTTATCTCCGGGGGCATCTCCCCTTGCTGCTCGCTGACACACGGGCTGGGCGCTGGCTCATGCGGCTGCTCGTGGCACTCGGGGACGGAGTTCCCCTGAGCGGCTTTGGGGCAGAGAAATCCAGTCTTAGGGAAGTACAGTAATGCTATTATTTGAAGGCTTCTTGCAGATTGGAAAGAGGAAAAAAAAAAGCGTGTTTGGGCAGTTGAGGAGAGGCCAGGAATGGCAGAAATTCATTAAGGTCTTTAGAGAAGTGAAAGCTTCGTTCATGCAAATCGAGAGGAGGTCGGCTCAGCCAGCTGGGCGCTGATAAGGGCGCTGGGCGCTGATAAGGGCTCCCTGCTTGTGCACGTGGAGAAGGAACACCCGGAAAAGCAGAGATCTCAAAGTAACATTGGATTTATTTTTACCAAGACTGGCATGGAAGGGATGTGTGACAGAAAGTCCCCACATTCAGAGACTCTCTCTTTGTGGCTTTGGGTGGTTTGTGCTGCTTGGCCCAAGCCCTGGTTCTGGCCCAGGGCTCAGCTCAGCTGCCTCGGTGGCCTTCCAGAGGGAGCAGTTTCTGCAGGTTGAGCAGGAATCCTGCTGGTGAGCAGGACACTGGCAGCAGATGCTGCTGCAGGATTCTCTGAAGTGCCTCCTGGTTGGGAAAAGCCCTTTACAAGAGTCATTGCTAGAAAGGACATTTTAGTGCTGCATTAGAGACTCCTGAAGTGTCCTGCCCCGGGGGTGTGGGAAGGGGGACCCAGGCAGCTGGGTGAACAGCCAGGTCTGCCCTCTTGGCCCCAGAGTCCCGGCTCGGAGCAGGGATTACGTTCTCCTGACGTTCTCCAGGCGGTAGCTGCCGCGCACCAGCGAGTCGAGGAGCTCCGGGGCGATGCTGCGGAGGAGGAGCATGCTGCCCACGGCCCGGGGCGGGTAGTGCAGCTCCCGCCGGCGCAGGGCTCCTGCCCGGATGATCTCCAGGGCACACTCCTCCTTGGGGGCCGGCGTGTCCGGGATAACGTGCGAGACTGCGCGCACGGCGCTCTCTGCAAGGGGACAGGGAGCCGTCAGGAGGGGGCCCGGCCGCAGGCACCATCCGCTCACTCGGGGTGTCTGGGGCATCCTCACACCGACAAACTCGGGCATCAGACCTGTTTAACAGGGCTTAGAACAGTGGCAATAGCAATTACAAGGTGTCTTTCGCTTTCCACCTCCTGAGTGGCTGCTGGACCTGTCTGAGTTCACCGCCAGGGTGGCAGAGTCAAAGGCTCCAGGCCACGCTGTTTGAAGAGCTGGGGTCCTGCTTCCACAGTGCACAGACACTGCAGGAGGAGGCTCCAGCAGCAGCAGAGCAGGCTAGGACCAGGGAGAGGGTGGTGGGCTCAGCTTGGCTGTGCCTGGAGTGGGCTGAGCTCACCTGTGTTGATGTAGCCCAGGATGCAGAGTGTGATGGAAACGTTGACCTTGTCTATGATGAGTTCCTGTCTCAAGGAGCTGAAAAAACCATCCAAGGCGAACTTGGTAGCAGAATAGGAAGCGGTAAAAGGGCCAGCAATTTTACCTGGAGCAGAGACAATGCTGGGTTCAGGTGCTGGGCAGGCACCAGGCTGCACACTCTCCCTTCCTCCTGCCCTGCCAGTAGCTGCAGTGCTGGGATTTAGGGCGTCATGAATGTTTGAGAGAAATAAACACAGCCAGGGATGTTTAAATGTAACATATGGCCCAAAGTGCCTTCCAGTGCAGCTGATGCTGCTCTTGTATCCCTGCAGAGATGCCCACGTGTTGCAAACGTGTGTTCAGTATGTGTCTGTACCTGAGAAATCACCTGCACTGCAGCGTGTGAAGGTGATCAGAGGGTGCCAAGGGACTGACAGGACAAAATGTGAATTTCCCAGAGGCTCTGGACTGTGCACCAAAGATCTAAATCATGTGCTGACCCTGAGTCACAGCTCTCTGCCTTTTGCAGGAGAGTCTGGGCAGGGTCCCTGTGAGCTCACCTGCTACGGAGGAAACCACCACGATGCTGCCCTCGCTCTCCTTCAGCAAGGGCAGGGCAGCCGTGGCCAGGGCCACGTAGCTCACGAAGTTGATCTCCATGAGCTTTCGGACGTGCCCCACGTCCCCGCTGAAGTAGGAGAAGCCGCTCTGGCCGATGTGGTTCAGGATGAGCATGTCGAGGCCACCTGGGGGCAGAGCAGGCTCGCCACGGGCCACCTCCGAGCCCGGCAGCCCCGGCAGGGCGGGCAGGGGCGGCTCGGCAGCACCTACCCCAGGTGTTCTCGGCCTCCCTGAGCACCTGCCCGGGCAGCGAGGGGCTGTCCATGGAGCCGCTGATGTAGCGGGCGGAGGCAGCGCCGAGCTCCAGGCATCGCTCCACGACCTGGGGGCAGAACGGGCTCGGATGGACTCCCCCGCGTGGGACCCCCGCCCCAGGCTGGTCCTGTCCTGGGCCACATAGGGCTGGCGCCGGGGGAGCCCTGGGGGGGCTCTGGAGGGTGCGGGCTGTGCCCAGGCTGGGGTGGGTGTCCACGTCCAGCCCAGCGTGCCCTGCTCGCCATTTACTTTCTGCAGCCTGGCCTCTGTCCGTGCCGTGAGCAGCAGGTGGGCCTCCATCCGTGCCAGGTGATAAGCCATCTGCTCCCCGATGCCGCTGCTGGCTCCCGTCACGATCACCCGCTTGCCCCGGAGCATCTCTGCAGGGCAGGGAGCAGAGCTGAGGGCAGGCACGGCCCCTGCTGTCCCTCTGCACCTGGGCACTGCAGCTCCTCGGTCCCTGCCAGCCTCGTCAGACCCCGCTGGAGTCTGATCCCTAATCCCAGTTTGGTGGGGAGCACGTGTGAGGCTTGAGCTCTGCACCCAGCCTGGCCAGGAGAGTTGACCAATAAAAAGATTAAATGTTTAAAGTGGGAAAACTGCTTATTTCCTGAATAAGTCGTTTACAGAGGTCAGCCCCTGTGTCCCAGCAGAGCCAGTGTAATTCCAGGAGTTTTCCCTGTGCTCTGACCCCTTGCCCAGGGCCTGTCTGCCCTCCCAGCCCTCCCACTCTGACTCTGACAGGCCCTTCCAGGTTCCCGGGCACGGCACACGCTGCCCTGCTGGCAGCAGCCTTGCTGTGCTGATAAAGCCTTCGTTACCTTCATTGAAGTTCTCAGGTGCTGAGTAAAAATAAAAGGCCAGTGCTGCTCCCAACAAAGGGATGAAAACCTTCAGGAGCAATCCCATCCCTTTGCAGAGGCACGGGCAGGAAGGAGATGAGCCCCACGGGGAGGTGAAGGTGGCTGGAGGCTGCAAATGGGGCTGGGAAGTTTTGAGCTTGTTCTTATCTCACACAGGTTGCTGGTATCTGTTGGGCCTTTTCTTTGCCCTGCCGGTGATTTAGCAAACATTAACCTAATGAAGCGTGTGGCTTTGGACTTTAGGCTGTCCCTTTGCACCCTTGGCCTGCCGGCAGAGTCAGGTGTGCTTTGTGAGAGCGCCGAAGGGAAGGCACTGACAGAGCAGTGGGTGTGTGCTCTGGGGGCTGGCACAGCAGTGTCCCCTCACAGCAGACATCCGTGGCATGGGTGGATATCCCTCTCTCCCCACTCCACATCTAGACCAGGAGCAACCCTTCCCTCCTCGCTGGCTGCCACGGGGGTTTCCTGAGCAGCACTCTGTTGTGCAGGCTCTGCAGAGAACGGGGCTGCAAAGGTTCCCTTTTCCAACCGTTACTGATGGTCCTGGTTTAGCCTCTGCGGTGTCACCATGGGTATAATACTGGCAGTCTGTTGGGTGGCTCTTACCCTTAAAAACTCTTGCTGGTGAGGGATCCATGGGCTGCAAAAGGCAGTAAAGGAGCCAAGTGGATGAACAGGGAAGATCTTCAGCTTTCCCAGAGTTGTGATGCTGCTCAGTGTCTGCTGGGCAGATGGCAAACGGGTTTGAGAGTGAATTTCTGGAAGTTTAAAGGGCAGAACCTGCTCTGTGTATGCTGGTTTGTGTAGGTGATCTTGGAATAAGGAGAAGAGAAATTAGGACGGAATAGTTCCCTGTGAGGGTGGCTGGCTCTGGCACAGGGTGCCCAGAGCATCTGGGGCTGCCCCTGGATCCCTGGCAGTGCCCAGTGAGCTGTGCCCATGAACAGCTGAGAAAGGCAATAAAACCCGCCAGCACACGCAGAGCTGTCCGGTTAGCACACTTTATTTAACAAATTAGCTCAATAATTAGTGTTCCGCGGGAGAGCAGGGCACGGAGCCGCCGCTGCCGGCCCCGCTCTGGCCATGCCGGGACCCTCAGTGCGGCGGGCGGGGGGCGCCGG
>VXBS01010546.1:22623-33508 GCA_013400255.1 Sitta europaea | reverse complement strand
TTTTTTTTTTTTTGTCGGAGAGGTGGGGTCCCCCGAGACGCTGCAGCTGAGGGGTGGAGAGCAGGGGGAGCAGGGAGGGGGATGCTCTGCCCTGAGCAGGGTAGAACAGCGCTGCTCTTACCGGTGTCGATGAAGCCGAGGATGCAGAGCGTGATGGAAACGTTAATGCTCTGAATGGCGAATTCCTGCCTCAGGGAGCTGAAAAATCCATCCAGGGCAAACTTAGTCGCAGAGTAGGGGACGGTAAAGGGAAACCCGACTTTACCTGGACACAGAGAGGAGTTCTGTGTTAGCACATGAGGCTGCTGTGCCTGAGCCTCTCTTGTGCCCTTCATCAGAGGCAGTATTTTACCCAAAGGGCGTTTTCAGTCAGTGAAGAGTCACCCTGGCACCTGAACAGCAGCCTTACAAACGTTCTCGTTGGCTTCCAGCTCTTAAGGCCAAAGTCATGGCTCACATCTCTGCTCGTGGCATGGGCAACCCCCAGGAACCACAAAACCCTCAGAGGGGAGAGATGGAGCAAAGTTGAAACTCCTGTCCCTGATCTCCAGAACACTGACCAACATAGCAGCTATGGGGCTTGATTGCAGCACTGGCCAAAAACCAAAATGGGGCCGTTGGATTGAGCAGAAAACAAATTCCATCAGGAGAATCCCAAATACATCTGTTGGGGCTGGTTCTGGTGGGGTTTTAGTGCTGAGCAGTTTTGGCTCCTGGAGGATGCCTGGTGTCTCTGTGTGCTGTTTCCACAACCAGCCCAGGCTCCTTCTGAGCGAGTCCCACATCACCTGCCTGGTGACACTGCCCCCTCACCTGCCATGGATGAAACCACCACGATGCTGCCCTCGCTCTCCTTCAGCATGGGCAGGGCTGACGTGGTCATGGCCACGTAGCTGAGGAAGTTGATTTCCAGGAGCTTTCGGACGTGCTCAACGTCCCCATCAAAAAAGCCAAAGTAGGATGCACCGACGTGGTTAAGAATCAGCATGTCAAGGCCTCCTGCAAGCAGCGAAATGGGCATTAGTGCTGGGGGGGAGAGGGCTGCAACCAGCAAAACAATGTTTTCTGGGAGCAGAAAGAGTGCAATGCAAGGAAATCAGGTTTTTGGGTCAGAGCTGTGGCCTGATATCTCTGGAGCAGGGATATGGCCTGGATGGTGGCTGCCAGTAAATATTTTGTTGTGATATATTTTTTTAGCTCAAAATGCAAATACCATGGCCCAAGGGAGATCACCCCTGAACTGTCTGTGGGCTGGGGAGGGGGTGCTCCACACAGAGCTGCCCTGGTGCCTTTCTGAGCCGTGACCCATGGCCGCAGTGGCCGGGGCTGCCGGATCCTTCGGACCCCGGCACTGGGCTGATGAAATCCAGGGCTGTGATACTGCAACAGCATGCCAGGAGGCCACAGAGCTGAAATCGAGAGCGCAGTTCAGTTTGAGGGGCAGCAATGCAGGCAGGGGAGCAGGGCTGCAAAGGGCAGAACTGGCAGAGAGTTTTCCCCGTCTTGCCCCATCTCTCCCGCTTTCTTTTGCACGTGGCAAGCAGCACGGCCAGGCCCGGGTGCTGGCGCCGTGCAGAGCAGGTGGCAGACGTACCCAGCGTGGTCTGAGCCTCCCTGACCACGTGCTGGGCGAAGGCCATGTCCTCCATGGTGCCGCTGACGAAGCGCGCCGAGGCTGCGCCCAGCTCCCGGCAGCGCCGCACCACCTGCACGACAGCGCCGGGTCAGCGGCAGCCCCGCGGGCTGCCGGCTCCCTGGCAGGTGGCCCCACCTCAAACCAGCGGTTTGGCCTTTGGGGAGTGTGTTTGGAGCCCTGCGAGCTTCAAAGGGAGCCTGGAGAATGATTGCTTGGGCGAGCCCGTTACCCGCGGCAGTCTGGCTCCTGCTGCTGCGGGCTGAGCTGCACTGTGCAGGGGCAGGAGCCTGCCGAGCAGGGGGGGCTGTGGGGGGGTGTTCAGCTCAGACCCTGCAACGTGGAGTGCGGGAGGGGATGGGTGTGCTGGCAGGAGGGGATTGCTGTGCAATGTGTGCATGCAGGAGCTCCCAAAGCACACAGGGGGCTGTTCCTGTGCCCGGCTGTGCCCTGTGACTGTTCCTGTGCCCTGTGACTGTTCCTGTGCCCGGCTGTGCCCTGTGACTGTTCCTGTGCCCAGCTGTGCCCTGTGACTGTTCCTGTGCCCTGTGACTGTTCCTGTGCCCGGCTGTGCCCTGTGACTGTTCCTGTGCCCTGTGACTGTTCCTGTGCCCAGCTGTGCCCTGTGACTGTCACAGGTGGGACCTGTGCTGGGGATGCTCCATGGCTGTGATGACAGGTCCCCTCCCCGTGTCGGTGTCAGCCCTGCCATAACCAGGAGGGGTCCCAGGTGCCATTTACGTTCTGCAGCCTGGCCTGGGTGCGTGCTGTGATGAGGATGTGGGCTCCCATCCGTGCCAGGTGATAAGCCATCTGCTCCCCGATGCCGCTGCTGGCTCCCGTCACGATCACCCGCTTCCCCTGGAGCATCTCTGTGACAGACACAGCAATTTCAGTTAGCCAAAAGCTATTAGAAAAAACTTTAAAACTGAAAAAAAAAAAATCACTTTGTGCCCTTCAGAGTCAGCAGTTAATTGCCAAGCAAACGAGCCTGTGTGTGCAAAGCATCGGCAGCAGCAGGGCTCTCCCAGCTCATGGAAAAAGCTGCAGAGCTGGTGCAGTGACACAGGGACACTGCTGGGCTCTTCCAGCAGCTTTTTCCACAAGCCAGGGCACAATTTATCAACGTCCCAACTATTCTGTAATGAAAACAATCCTCTGAGTGCCTGCTCCAAACTTTAACACTTGCAAGCCCCGTTTGTGAACTCTTTTCCTGCACAAAGGAAAATGGAGCGCTCCGTCCCTCTCGCCCCCTGCCTCACCTGCTCCCTCAGGAGGTTTTTCTGCATAGCCCGTGTTCGGTCTGCTTTTAAATTTTTGTTAAAGCAACTTTCCAGTATCAGCCACGGCACAAAGGCTCGGACGTGGCTTGGTCCGAGCTCTGTCCGGTTTCTATGCAAAACACCCAAATGTGGCTTTTTGGAGTTTTTTCCTTAAAGTCAGATCCACTTTGGATACTTACCCGGTTTGAAAGTGTCCCTCGCAGAATAGAACCAGAAGGCCAGAACCAATCCCAAAGAGGGAATGAGAATCTTTTGCAACGGACCCATCCCACTGTGGAGTCAGGAAATACAGCATGAGAAAGAAGGAAGGAACAAAAAACCCTCTGCAGAGCTGCTCCTGAGGGAAGCAGCAATGTGACCCTTTAAAAACCTGTTAGCGGAGGAGCTGCAGCTTCCAAAGCCCTGGAAAATCACGGGTGGGTGGATGGGTGAGCCAAGCAAAGCCTTGGGTTTGCTCCCTGCTGCTCGGCCTGGCCAGCGGGGCTGTTTGGGTTCTGCCCGGCTCTTTTCATATTTCCTGTCCTACATTAAAATGCAAAATTTTGCACAACACCCTGGAAGAGGTGTGTCTTTGCTGAGCAGCATCAAGTTTCACTTGGAGAACATCAGAGGGAGCTCAGTGCAGGTGGTTAAACATTGTCCTTCATTCCTGCAGGGCCTGGGCATGGATGTGACCCAGCCCTGGCACGGGGGGCCCCACAGCTGCTCCTGTGCTCCCCAAAGAGCTCCTGGGTGCTAGCAGCAGGGACTCAGCAGCACAGTGCACCCCAAACAGCCCCAGGAATGCTCTGCTGGGGCAGGGATGAGGTTTTAGTCTGGTTTTTTTGTGTCTGAACAGAGGGGGGAGCAGGGGCTGAGCTGGACCCGTCTGTGGGGTGCTGCCACCTTGGCACGGGGAGGTTTGCAGGAAAACACTGAAATGTGTTTGCTGCAGAGAAATCAGTGGCCTTGCTGCTGTGGTTCTTCCTTTGGGTTTTGTGAGAGCCTAGTTCTGACTTTTCAATGAATATAATCTTAAGGAAAACCCAAAGAACACCTGTAGTTCCCTAAACCTCAGCAGCAGCAAATTCGATGCTGTGGATCTTGTGCCATGGGATAAACCATGTCCCAGCCTTGGTCGGGGCTGGGATCTCCATCCCACAGTGCCAGTGATGGGGAAATGCTGTGGGAGCTCCTGGAACTGCCCTGCCAGAGCCTCAGCCTTCTCTGCTGGCACAAGAGCTGTGTTTGCAGGGCAGGAGCCTCCCCTGCAGGGCAGCAGCTGCCCCGTGGTCTGATTTCTGGGGGCACAGCATTCTGCTTGGCTCTCTCTAGCAGAACCAGGCAGAATTGTTTCATGGCTTTCCCCCTGTTACATATTTAAAATACAGGTGCTTTAATTCAGGGGTGTGCCTGGTAGGGCAGCTGCTCTCTGACCTTGCTACTGCTTTATGGATTTTTTTCCTTTTCTGCCTTCCTACTCCAGTCTCAAGTTTCCCCCTGATAAGAAGTGCTCAGCCCACACTCACTCAGATAACACCAGTGGCAGACACTCTGCTTTTCCTGCCTTGCTTAGAACGTGGGTTGTGACCATGGGCAACCATTTCACTCCTTGGCTGTGGAAAAGGAAGGGAAATGAAGTCATTAACCAGATCTCAGCTGGGATCTTGTCTGCAGCCGGCAGGGACGCAGGCTCTCTTCAAGATATTTTACTTTATTACTGGTGTTAATAAAACAACAACCACCAACCCTTGTGCACCATCTGCAAGTGTGACAGGAAGAGGTCACGGTGCTCTTTGCTCCACGGTGGCACTGGGGATTCCAGAGTGGCACAGGGGGATCCCAGAGTGGCACTGGGGGATCCCAGAGTGGCACTGGGGGATTCCAGAGTGGCACTGGGGATCCCAGAGTGGCACTGGGGGATCCCAGAGTGGCACTGGGGGATTCCAGAGTGGCACTGGGGATCCCAGAGTGGCACAGGGGGATCCCAGAGTGGCACAGGGGGATCCCAGAGTGGCACAGGGGGATTCCAGAGTGGCACTGGGGGATTCCAGAGTGGCACAGGGCTGCCTTGCTGGTGGTGATGAGAATTGTGGGGCTGGGTTGGGGATTTGCAAAGTAGCTGAAAATAAAGGACTGAATTATGGAATATTTTGGTCAAAGCTGAGCCCAGCTTTCCAGCAGTTCCAGAGCTGCTGGCTGTGGGGCTCTGTTGGGACCCGGCCCCGCTGTGCTGCCCACGGGGTTTGCTCCCAGCCTCCCATCCCTGCCAGGGTGCTGCTGCTCCTCACTCCCACTCGCGGCTTTTTCTGGCCTTGTTTTCCTGTGTGCAACTTTAGAACTTGTTTTTCACTTTTTCCCGGGGGTGGGGAGCGCGGGCAGGCAGAGGGGGGCAGGAATGCAGCTGGGGAGGGGTTTGCTGCTGCCTCGGTGGGGCAGAGCCCGGAGCTGTGCCCAGCCCGGGGGGGTGCAGGAGCCCCGGTGACCCTGCCTGCAGCCCCCTCCTGCCCCTGTGCCTGCCGGGGATGCTCCTGCGCTGCTCCCGGGCTTTGTCTGCTGGGAGGAAATGAAAGTGGGAAGGAAACTTGTCCTGCCAGCGAGCTGGGAGAGGGGAGCTGGGAGAGCCCCTGCAGGGAGCGCGTCCCAGGGCACGGCTGAGGCTCGGGCAGGTCTGTGCACGCAGCTCCAAGACTCAAAAACACTTGGCAGGAATTGGGATACCACTTCTTTTTTGTTCCTTTTTTTGAGTGAGATTTGGCTTTTTTCAAATCATTATCAAATCTTGGTCAAATGCAGAGAATTTTTTTTTCTTTCACCTCTTGCTTTCCTTTATCTCACAGGCATTAAAATATTATTTTCCTTGCCCAGCTGCCCCAGTGCCCTTTGCCATGAACACAGCTCTAATTCCTTTCTTTACAGGCAGGGTTATCACGATATCAAGGGCTGCCCTCAGTTCTGTTTTTCTACTTGCACATCCTGCAGAGCCCCATGGCAGTCACAGCTACAGCACTGGAGATGCACTCCCAGTCCCATGGGAGATGAGAGGGCTGCAGGATGGGTTCAGTTTCGTTTGACATCACATTTCTGCATGCTGCTGGTTTAGAGGAAATACTGTGATGTTTAAATAATTTCCAAGCCACAAATTTGTGTTTTTTCCCTGTGTGACCAAATTGGGAATTGCTGCCTTGAAATTTCATTGTTGGAACTGTGGCTGCTCTGAGCCTTGGCTGCTGTCCATGTTCCCAGTGCCCTTGGAGCTGGGTGGCTGAGGCTGATATTCTTATCTGCCCCCCTAAATTTAGCCTGGCAGCCCCTGGAATATCCAGTGTCCACACTGCAAATGGAGTGAGGGCTCTGCAGGCATTCAGCTCCTGCCTTGGAAGTGGCTGAGCTGTGGGGGAGAGCTGCTGCTCTGAGTGCCTGGAGCTGTCATCCAGCTCCAGGCTGAAACCAGATCTTTGAAAAGATGGGCACAGACAGAGACTCACCAGACTTCGTGCCAGCTGCAGTTTTCCTGAGGATTTAATGTACCAGGAAAGTGTCACGTTTACAGGTTGGAATAAACCAGATTCAGACAAGTCTGAGAACAACAGAAATCAACCTCCTGTGAATCCAGCAATGTAACTCAGCCCTGGGGTGATGTGTGGCTCTCCCCAGGGGTTTGTCCCTCAGGATCTGGGTTTAACTCAGCCTTAAATGCTCTGCCTGCTCTCCCCAGCCCTCCCTGGGCTGTCTGTGTGCCTTATCCCACCTGCTGTCCCTGTCCCGGTGTTTAGAATGTCTTTGCAGAGTGCCCAGGGGCTGTGGGAACGCTCCCCTGCTCCAGGCTGTGGGGTGCTGGTGGCTGTGGCTCTGCTGGGGAGGGGGGTGAGGAAGTTTTGCTGGGGTTTTTCACCTTGCTGCATCGGGCTGGTCTGTCACAGACACTGCAGCCTCGTGCACACTGAATTTATCGTGCGGTTTACCCAGGGCTTTACTCGGTCCTTGTGGTAAAATCAGTGATTAATCCCTGTCTAATTCCCCGTGCAGAGCCAGCCTGTCTCGAGTCCCTGCCATGCCCGGGGAGGGGCAGGGCTGGGCTGGAGGGTGAGCTGTGCCTGCTGACACCCGGGCTCCTCTGCTGGACACTCAGCACAGGGCACTGCTTTGCTGTCTAATCCCCTTAGCTGTCTTAGCAGCAGCTATTTTGACTGCTCCCAACCCTCTTTGTGAGCTCTAAGCTCATAACCCTGGGCTGAGTTTTTGTGCAGATACTGGTGAGGTTCTTTCTCCACTCTGTGCTGCTGGGTTTGTTTTGGTAACAGAAATAATTGCCAACAAAATGAATTGTGGGTTATGTATTATGAAAATGAAATAGTGAACTTCAGCTGTATTCTGATATTTTCAGGTGCTGATCTTTCCTTTAGTAGCTTGGGGAGGAGCTGTGCTCTGGGCACTGAGGTCTGGCAGGGGTTTTTCATTTTCCATGATCCAGTTTGGCTCAGTTGTTGTGCTTTTAGCTGGAGAGTGACATGCTGCTGGTGCATCTCCCAGTTTCTGTGCAAGGTGTGTATCCCGCTACTCCCCCTGCCCTGCAGGTGTCTTTGGGCAGATAAAGAGGATTTTCTGCCCTGCTCAGGACTGCCAGGGCCTGTTTGCCTGCCCTCCCCTCTGAAGTGTGGTCGGGTCACTCAGCTGTGGCTGGCTGGAGACTTTGACTGACATAGTCCCGAATGCAACAGATTCTCGCTAAGCCCCAGAACATTTTTTAAATAGGTGAAAGTCCTCTAATGACCTGGCAACGCTCTGAGTGGAGCCTGAAGCCTGGAACGGTTTCCACACCCTCCAGCCTGACTGTGCCCTCCGGGTTTTTCCATCTGGGACACTGGCAGCCAGGATTAATCTGCACAATCAGGTGTCTGTGCTGGCTTTGTGAAAGATCCCAGGAAAGGCAGAAGGGTTTTGGTTTTGCTTTTAAGATTTTTAGCCATGCAGCAACTGGAGCCTGTTGGAGGATTGCCAGGGCAAGAACTGGGGTTTGATTTATTTTAAACCAGTCCTGTGCACGCATGGCCATGGCAGAGACAAATCTGTGCCATTGAACCCAGATAACCCCTGAAGTACATCCCCACCTCCAGCCCGGGCATGCGGCACCCGTGTGACACCGGTGCCACCTCCTCCCCAGCTGCTCTGGGNCGCCGCGGGCAGCGTCCGGCCCTCCTCGGGCAGCCTGCCCTCGGAGCTGAAGGGGCTGCACACCGTCTCCACCAGCCCGATGACCACCCCGAAGAAGGCCAGCACGCTGCCCAGCATGTACAGCTTGACCATCTTCCTGTTGGGCTTCTGGCTGAGCATTTCTTTGGCGAAGGGGATCAGCTCATGCATGGTTTCCATTTCAGCAGGTTTAGGCGTCGGTTCTGGGAGAGAAGAGAGAGGGACGTGAGTTAAATCCAGCTGCTGGTGGCAGAGCTCCCTGAGCTCCCTGCAGACCCTCCGGCTGTGCTTTAAACGGGCACCGGGGATTTTTGCTGATGGTTTNCCTTGAAATTTCATTGTTGGAACTGTGGCTGCTCTGAGCCTTGGCTGCTGTCCATGTTCCCAGTGCCCTTGGAGCTGGGTGGCTGAGGCTGATATTCTTATCTGCCCCCCTAAATTTAGCCTGGCAGCCCCTGGAATATCCAGTGTCCACACTGCAAATGGAGTGAGGGCTCTGCAGGCATTCAGCTCCTGCCTTGGAAGTGGCTGAGCTGTGGGGGAGAGCTGCTGCTCTGAGTGCCTGGAGCTGTCATCCAGCTCCAGGCTGAAACCAGATCTTTGAAAAGATGGGCACAGACAGAGACTCACCAGACTTCGTGCCAGCTGCAGTTTTCCTGAGGATTTAATGTACCAGGAAAGTGTCACGTTTACAGGTTGGAATAAACCAGATTCAGACAAGTCTGAGAACAACAGAAATCAACCTCCTGTGAATCCAGCAATGTAACTCAGCCCTGGGGTGATGTGTGGCTCTCCCCAGGGGTTTGTCCCTCAGGATCTGGGTTTAACTCAGCCTTAAATGCTCTGCCTGCTCTCCCCAGCCCTCCCTGGGCTGTCTGTGTGCCTTATCCCACCTGCTGTCCCTGTCCCGGTGTTTAGAATGTCTTTGCAGAGTGCCCAGGGGCTGTGGGAACGCTCCCCTGCTCCAGGCTGTGGGGTGCTGGTGGCTGTGGCTCTGCTGGGGAGGGGGGTGAGGAAGTTTTGCTGGGGTTTTTCACCTTGCTGCATCGGGCTGGTCTGTCACAGACACTGCAGCCTCGTGCACACTGAATTTATCGTGCGGTTTACCCAGGGCTTTACTCGGTCCTTGTGGTAAAATCAGTGATTAATCCCTGTCTAATTCCCCGTGCAGAGCCAGCCTGTCTCGAGTCCCTGCCATGCCCGGGGAGGGGCAGGGCTGGGCTGGAGGGTGAGCTGTGCCTGCTGACACCCGGGCTCCTCTGCTGGACACTCAGCACAGGGCACTGCTTTGCTGTCTAATCCCCTTAGCTGTCTTAGCAGCAGCTATTTTGACTGCTCCCAACCCTCTTTGTGAGCTCTAAGCTCATAACCCTGGGCTGAGTTTTTGTGCAGATACTGGTGAGGTTCTTTCTTCACTCTGTGCTGCTGGGTTTGTTTTGGTAACAGAAATAATTGCCAACAAAATGAATTGTGGGTTATGTATTATGAAAATGAAATAGTGAACTTCAGCTGTATTCTGATATTTTCAGGTGCTGATCTTTCCTTTAGTAGCTTGGGGAGGAGCTGTGCTCTGGGCACTGAGGTCTGGCAGGGGTTTTTCATTTTCCATGATCCAGTTTGGCTCAGTTGTTGTGCTTTTAGCTGGAGAGTGACATGCTGCTGGTGCATCTCCCAGTTTCTGTGCAAGGTGTGTATCCCGCTACTCCCCCTGCCCTGCAGGTGTCTTTGGGCAGATAAAGAGGATTTTCTGCCCTGCTCAGGACTGCCAGGGCCTGTTTGCCTGCCCTCCCCTCTGAAGTGTGGTCGGGTCACTCAGCTGTGGCTGGCTGGAGACTTTGACTGACATAGTCCCGAATGCAACAGATTCTCGCTAAGCCCCAGAACATTTTTTAAATAGGTGAAAGTCCTCTAATGACCTGGCAACGCTCTGAGTGGAGCCTGAAGCCTGGAACGGTTTCCACACCCTCCAGCCTGACTGTGCCCTCCGGGTTTTTCCATCTGGGACACTGGCAGCCAGGATTAATCTGCACAATCAGGTGTCTGTGCTGGCTTTGTGAAAGATCCCAGGAAAGGCAGAAGGGTTTTGGTTTTGCTTTTAAGATTTTTAGCCATGCAGCAACTGGAGCCTGTTGGAGGATTGCCAGGGCAAGAACTGGGTTTTGATTTATTTTAAACCAGTCCTGTGCACGCATGGCCATGGCAGAGACAAATCTGTGCCATTGAACCCAGATAACCCCTGAAGTACATCCCCACCTCCAGCCCGGGCATGCGGCACCCGTGTGACACCGGTGCCACCTCCTCCCCAGCTGCTCTGGGAAGGAGCAGAGGCACAGACAGAGCAGAGCCGGGGCAGCCTCCCTGGGGTTTATGGGGAGGGGGCAACCCCCTCCTCCGCTGGCCCCTGGGTCCCCCCAAAGGAGCCAGAGGTGTGAGCAAAACCCCTTTGCAAATCAGCACGAGAAGGCTTTGAAAACAAACGCAGCAAGAGCGAGCACCGGTACCATATAAAATATTTATTGATCTTGCAAAATGGTGTAAAATGCGTCCGTAAGAAAAATAAGAAACCATGCTGTGCGTCGTGCACAGGTTTATACCAACAAAAGGTATTTTTCCCCACTGCTGCACAGCAGCAAATATAACCCTTCACTTCTGGCGAGTCGCACTGGAGCAGCCTGCTTCAGCCGAGCGTGCTGTCCGCGCTGGAGCGCCGGGGCAGAGTCAGTGGTGCGGCCGCTCTAGGACGCGTGGTGCCGGGTCACCAGCGCCCGCTGCGCCGGCCGCGCAGAGCCCTTGGCCG
>VXBS01010546.1:6130-22618 GCA_013400255.1 Sitta europaea | reverse complement strand
CCAGGGCAGAGCAGACCCTCCCCAGGACACAGCCACCCTCCCAGGCTGCGCCGAGGGGGCACACTTGGTCCCACGCGTTTTGCGCAGCGTTCCATCCATCCATCCCATCCCCATCCTACCCCATCCCCATCCCATCCCCTGGCAGCCCTTACCGGCGGTGCTGTGCTGTGCTGTGCTGTGCGGTGCTGTGCGGTGCTGTGAGCGCTGCGGTGGTGTTGCTGCGGAGCTGTCGCTGTCGCTGTCGNAGCCTGGCCCCCCCCGCCGCTTGGCAGCTCCTGCCCCTGATCCGGCCAGACGGAAAAAAAAACCCGCTTTTTTTTTTTCTTTCTTTTTTTTAGACCCTTTCCTCCCCCTCTTTGTAATTTTTTTTTTTATCTCCTTCTTCCATTTCTCTTTCCATTCCTCATTCCATTTCTTTCTCCTTCCTTTTCTTGTTTTCCCATCCCTCCTTCCATTTCTCCTTTTTCTCTTTAAAAAACTTGTGTTTTTACCCCCTAAAAAAAGACCCTCAAAATTGTCTCGAAGTCTAATTCCCAAACCAGAGACACCTGACTGTGCAGCTCTGTACCTGCTTCTGCAATCAATATTTAATTTGTTCCTAGAAGCTTTGCTGACTGCCTGGGAGAGGGTGACAGGGTCTGTGTCCATTGCTCCCAAACCCGGGGCAGCGCTGGGATCAGAGCTTGGGGCTGTGTGTGGCCAGTCCAGGAGAATGTCCCTGCCTGCCCGCCCGTTCTCGAGGGGAAGGGGCTGAGGAAATGCCCGGGGAAGCCCCGGCGCGGTGTCACCAGGCCGGGTGTGACCGTGTCTGTGCGGGGCTCTCCCGGTGGAAAGGGAACCATTCCTGGGGATTCTGGGACAGCCCCTGAGGCCCTGGCAGCGAGAGAGCGTTGGAAGCTCCAAAGCTGCAGCAGGTGACACCAACTTAAGAGCCGCTCTTCCCTTTCCCTGCCCTTGCTGCTGAACCTGTTCGTGCCCCCCCTGTGCCCCCTGCAGCACGGGGCAGTGCCCACCCCGGCAGGGGCAGCAGGGCTGCACCGATAACCCCCGGCAGTGCTGCTGATGCAAGAACGATTGCATCATCATCATCATCATCCCCATCCTCTGCTCCGGCTGCGGGGGCCATCAGAGCACAGGCACTGCTCTGGCTGCAGCAATCCCGGGCATTCCATGCACATCTCTGAGCCCAGAGGGCTGCTAAAGCCACAAGGAGTTGTTGGGATTTCCAGCAGCTGATGGACTCTGGGACAGATCTCTTGGTGGATCCATGTGGCTGAGAGGATGGGAATTGCTCTGCTGGGCGTAGAAATATGTGTATAGTAATTAAAATACAAGCTGAGGTTGTAGCAGCAATATCAGGGAGAGGTTGGTGTGTGTGGCAGGAGGTGAAGCTCAGAGGGAGCCTTCAAAGGATGCTGGAAAGGAGGTTGGGTCCCCAGGCAGTCCCCAGAGCATCTGGAGATGAAGGGGGCTTGTCCCCAAACCAGGGAGGGAAGAAGGGAGGGTTCCCTTCCCCCTGCCCCCCAGCAGATGCAGGATGGACCCTGCGGCACAGGGCTGTGGGTGTGATGCCCCCGAGCTGGGTTTTGCCTCAGCCCACGCAGGGGAAACCCCTCTGTGACAGGAATAACTGGAGATGGGAATGGCTGCTGCTGTCTGCCCTTCCTGCCCCTGCAATCCTGCAGGGAGCAACGTCCTCCCTTCCTCCTTCCCTTCCCTCCCCGGGCTCTGATGCCCTCGCACTGCTCGGATCCCTGCCGGCAGCTGTCCTGCCCCAGGAAGGGACGAGCCCCTCGAGGAGGAGGGGATCTCCCCCTCCGGCCGCGGGGTGTGAGGGGCCGGCAGCGGCTGCAGGCAGCACGGCACTCCGAGCAAATGCTTCTGCTGAAAACTTGGGGTTTTTTTTGCAAGTTTTGAGTCTGCTTAGGAAATTGTATTGCAAGACTGGCTGTAAAAGTTGCTAAAGACTTGTCTACCCCTCCTCAGCGTCTGGGCTTTTTCACTTTAAATAAAGGATCCTTATCTTCTCTGCCAACTTGGCAGCATAGGTTGCAGCTGATTCCTGTGTTCGGGCTGTGTTTTTTCTCTTCTGCAATACTCAAAAAAAAAAANTAATCTTAAAAAAAAAAAAAAAAAAAAAAAAAAAAAAAAAAAAAAAAAAATGGTCATTGGAGAAAAGATAGCTGGAGGAGACAGCGACCAGACAGGGGAAGGCCAAGGTCACCACTGCTCCCGCCAGCTCTTTGGGGTCAGTGTGCTGCCCCTTCCAGCTCCGGGGAGAGCTGGGGGCTGCCCTGGCCCTGCTCAACCCCAGCAGCAGTGTCTGAGCTGCACAAAGGTCACTGTGAAGTGTTGGAATCGTGACATTTCACCTAAAAAAGGCAATTTTTTGGTTGTTTTTGGGGTCTTTTTTTCAGGCAGGATTTTTGTTGCCTGCTGAAACTTATGTTTGCAAGTCTTTTCCTGAGGGCTGGGAAGGATATTTCTGTTCATTAAATACTGATGGAGAGGTCCAGGCATTCCCAAACTGCTGAGAGTTGGAGCTTTTGGGCTAATACAGAGCTCAGGATAATTTTGAGCATTAACCAATCGGCTGATAATCATCTCTGGCAAACACTTCTCATAGCAGCCCTCAGATCGTGTTGATCTAATTTTAACACCATTTGCTTCGATTTTGGTTTAGATTTCAGTAACAAAGTCCATGCAGGCTCGTTGTGTGGACATTTAAATTGAATTAAGTGTGGATAAAACGATTAATGATTAACACTAAATTAGACTAATTTTAGCTGTTCTAAATCTTATTTAGGAGAGTCGGCGCGAGGATATTGTCAGGTTTAATCGCAACTTTGATTAAACCAGGCTTTGTGGCTGGGGGAACTGCACGAGTTTAACGTCACTGGGGGAAGAGCTCTGAACTCCCCGGCTGTGGCAGCAGCGCGGCTTGGCCTGGGTGCGGCCGGGAGGGCGGCTCGGGGGCAGCTGGGGATGCTGAGCCGGAGCTCTGCTCTCCCAGCCCCGCCAGGGCTCCAGGGGTCTCGGCTCCGCTTTCCCCGGGCACGGCAGGCGCTGGGCACGCCGCGGGTGCGTGCTGGCAGCTCGGGGAGCAGGACTGCCCCGAAAGGGGCTGGCAGGGAAGGGGAGCTGCCCCTGCTGCCAGAACACCCCCATAGGGAGCTCCAGGAAATTTCCATCTGGACATCTGATCCACTGGGGCACAAGCTGCGGTCCTTCGTGTCACACACGGGAAATCTGTGGCTTTAGGGGGGCTCCGAAATGCCCCATTAATTTAAACTGCTGCCCTGGATGTTGCAGGGGGAGGCTGTGGGGGGGTTTGCAGAGACCCCTCCATTCTGCTGCCTGGAAAAGCCAAAACCCTCCAGAGCAGAGCTGGACTCTTTCCTAATGGAATATTTTCCCGTTTAGGAAACGGGGACGTGACAAAAATAACGCTGTTCCACTGCACGGATAATTTTATCAAGGTCCCGGTGGGAAGCGGGCGCGGTGCCAGGCTGTGCCCTGCCAGCTCTGCCAGTGTCCCGGGGCCGTGCAGCCCGGCCCTCCTGCCCGGTGTCCCTGTGTCCCTCTGTCCCTGTGTCCCTGTGTCCCTGTGTCCCTCTGTCCCTGTGTCCCGGGGCTGTGCAGCCCGGCCCTCCTGCTCACTGTCCCGGTGTCCCTGTGTCCCGGTGTCCCTGTGTCCCCATGTCCCTGTGTCCCGATGTCCCGGTGTCCCCGTGTCCCGGGGGTGTCCCCGTGCAGCCCGGCCCTCCTGCTCATTGCCCCGGTGTCTCTGTGTCCCCGTGTCCCGGTGTCCCTGTGTCCCCATGTCCCTGTGTCTCCGTGTCCCTGTGTCCCGATGTCCCGGTATCCCTGTGTCCCTGTATCCCGGTGTCCCTGTGTCCCTGTATCCCGGTGTCCCCGTGTCCCGGGGGTGTCCCCGTGCAGCCCGGCCCTCCCGCCCCCCGGGGCACGCTGTGCCCACCATCGAGGGTCAGGGCACAGGGAACTCCGTGCGGTGGGGAAAGGGGCTGGGGCGGGAAAGGAAAACCCAATTTAAGGGCAGCTCCTGAGCCTTTGCCATGCCGTTCAAGCGGGGTTGAAGGGATTGGGGACAAGAGCTCTGCTGTCGGGCTGGGTGTGCCCGGAGCTGTGCTGGGCAGAGCTGTGCCCTCCATGGCAGCACGGGGCACGGCCCAGCGCCGGGCAGGGGCTGCAGAGGCAGGCTGGGCTCACAGGGTTGCTGCACTTTGGAGCCAGCTCCCAGAGATATTGGAATTTAAACATAAAGTAGGTCAGTGGCGTTTCAGTTCAAAGTTTTATTTGCTTTCAGAGCAGGTTTTCAGACCGTGAATTGGAATTTCGTCAGGAATTCCTGAAACGCTTTTAAAGGAGATCATGGTAATTAGCAAAGCCAGTGATTTAAATCATCTCTGCTGGAATAAGGAGGTTGTTTGCTGGTCAGGTTCGAATTAAAATGGGAAATGAAAAGATTAGATGGAAGAAAACTTCTTTTATTACTGATATCATTAATCTTGCAACTGAGAGAGTTGTCAAAAAGTTACAACATGAGACATAATTTCTTACCCCTGACAAAACGCTCCTAAGTTTTCCTCTCCCCAGGCAGCTTCAGTGCTTCCAGCTCCACGTCCTGTGACTCCTCCTGGATTTTCCCGGGAAGGCTGCAGGCTCCTGCCCAGTGATGGGAGGTTTCATCCCAGCTCTGGGAAGTCAGGGGCTGCAGGGGCTGGGAGTCTGGACTCTGCCCTCCCCTGTGCCAGGATCCTGCTCAGCACAAACCAATCATCCCTCTGCCTGGTTTTTCCCATTGTAAAGCAGCTGCCTGTGCAGCAAATGTGCTTTCAGGAATTGTGCTTCAGACATTTGTTAATCCTTCAATGAAAAGTGTAACAGCAGCATTAAGTATTGTTCAAGTTTTGCATGCTTGAAGTATAAATCCATCCTCAAGCAGCATCCTTTTCCTTAATGGAGGTTTTGCATTTCAAGGGATTAAATGTTCTTAATGCAGAGCTCTGTCCCTGATTTTCAGCTCCTTTTGTTTTTCTCTCAGCTCCAGAGAGAGAAGTTAAATGAACAACTGAACACGAACGTTCCCTCCTGGCCAGGGCTGGCTGAGGGTGTCACAGCAGCTGAATCCAAAGCTGCTGGACTCGCACAGAGTCCCTGGAAAGGCTCCCGAGGGGCTGAGTGAGCAGAGGCGCGGAGGGCGCCGGACAGGAGCGCTCCCGCGGAGCGGAGTCCCGGGCAGGGGATGTCCCATGACTCAGAGCATCATTTCCTGCCGGAGTTCAGGGTGTTTGTTTTCCAGGGAATGTCTCGCCCAGCCCTCGGAGGGCTGTGGGCACAGCCTGTCACAGGTTTGCACAGGCTGAGCTGGAGAGGAACTGGAGCCCTGTGAGCATCCCCCTGTCTGTCCCACCGCTCCCAGACGCTCCAGGGTACACTCATTTGCTGTGGAGCCATCCTACCATCAGCTACAATCTCCCTCTGGGACATATTCCCTCCCTGCTGCCCAGGACAGCTCTGGGCGAGGCAGCCTGGGCTGTTCCAGCCTTCTGGTTCCCACCAGGGCCCTGGGCTTTCAGGGACCCCCTGAGCACCCACCCCTTCACAGCCGCTTTTTTCCTTTCCCATTTTCCTTGGTTTGCAGTTGATATTCTGTAAACGAGCCTTTTCCTCGTTTTTCCTCTTGTTCGAACTTGTGGAGCCTGGAATTGCGGGTCCGCCGGGGGTCGGTGGCACACGCGAGGTTACACCGAGGGGCTCGGCGGTGCGGGCTCACCCCCAGCGTGCAGAGGCCGTGCCGGCAGCTCGGGGCACGTCTCATCCCTGCCCTCCTCTTTCAGACATTCCGGGGTTTCTGCTCGCTTCGCTCTCGCCCGGGCGGAGGAATGCGGCGTTACCGCATTGCTGAGCGGGAGCAGGGCAGGCGCGCCCAGGTGAGCCACACCTCAGCCGGAGGCAGCTCAGCCCAGATCGCACACGCTGTAGCCTGAGGGACAAGATTTTTTATTTTTCCAGCTCTGCGTGTACCCCTGAGGAGCTGCGGGTGCTCAGCTGGACGTGCCTGTGTCACTCAGAGGGTGACACCGACAGCAGTGCAGCAGGACGAGAGACCTGGAGTCCCCTGCTGGGTCCTGCTGAGCCCCTCACCAGCACGGGAGAGCAGCTGACTTCGGGGTTATTTCACTGAAGTAAATAAAGTTTTTTCCGAGGATGAAAAACTGTTTTAGTTGAACTTCGGGTGCGAGCAGTGCCGGGGTGACAGCTGCGCTCTCGGCTGCCTTCTCTCAACAGCCCTCCCTTCAAAGAGGTTTTTTAGTTCCTCACTTTGGGCTGCAGTAAGGTAATAATGAAGTTATGCAGCTGTTTCCATTAACAGTTTAAAGGACGGAGCAGTGGCACTGCCCTGCCAGCTGGGGCTGAGCACAGGTGCAGACCCTGCCCGGGAGGGTGGGCGAGCTCTGCGGGGCAGCGCCCGGTGCTGAGCCCAGCAGCGCTCCGAGGAGCCGGCTCCAGGCTCCAGGTGGGCTTTCCCCGCCGTGCCCGGGCGGTCCCGTGTCATGGGCTGTGTGCTAGCAGGGCGTGGATGTCTGGGGATCCCTGAATCACTGCTTTATCATCGCTGCACCCACGGGCACCTTCTCGGCAGGTGAGGCAGCCGCGCGTTAAAAGCCTGCGAGGATCGGCCGGCGCTCAGAGGCTCTCGCGGCTGCCGGGGACACCGTGGGGACACCGTGGGGACACCGCGGGGACACGGGGACACCGCGGGGACAGCGGCCGTGCTCCCGCAGGGCACAGGGCAGGTGAGGTTTCTGTTTGTCGCGGGTGTGTGCTGGCAGCATTTCCTCCCCTGGGCTCCCCCAGCTCCTTTCCCTGCAGCAGACACTCACAGGAGGTTTTTATGGATTTCTCCTTTTCCTGGGATGAGACTTTGGGTCTGGGATTGACTCTGGCTGTGCAGGGCGAGGGTGGGACTGGAGCACGGGGGGTGGCTGGGGGCTGTACCGGGGGTTGTGCTCTCTCCATCCCTTCCCTTGCAGCCCCGAATTCCCACCGGGCAGCAGCGATTGTGGGGCTGAGGCAGGGGCTCATTGCATTACAGGCAAATTCAGTTTGAGCATCTGATTTCCCTCCTCATTATTCTTGCTTTTCCCCCCCTGTTATTCTGTGTAAATTAGTTAAAAGTATCTCCCTGTGAAGGGAGAAGGAAGGAGGACCTGGACTGAGCTTTTGAACTGGTATTTTCTGCTCTTTTCAGTCTTGCTGCAGACTCTCCCCGTGCTGTGTCAGTGGCCAAATGGAGCCTCGCTGCCAGCTGTGGCCATGGGCACTGTTTGTCCTGCTGGGTAAGGCTCACCAAAAGAGCAGGAGTCCAGCTGGCTGAACAGCCAGGCTGCTGCTGGAGCTTTGTATCAGAGAGCCTGGGCTCGATTACAGTGCTGGGGGCTGGCAGGAGGAGAATGCTCTCTGTCCTGAGCACCAGGGCTGGCTCTGGGGACAGGGGACACCAGCCTGGGCTGGCTCTGGGGACAGGGACACCAGCCTGTGCTGGTCAGTTTGATGGGCAAGGCACAGAGCATCCCTGCAGCCCAAAACCTGTGCTGGGGCAAGGAAGTGCTTTGGAAGTGACTCATGGCACAAAGCACTATTATTGAAAAATAAAGGTACCTCAGGGGTGTAACACCCTTCTCTTTGCTGGCACACGCCTTGGGGAGGTTGTCCCAAGCAGGGCCTCGTGGCTGGTGTGGTGTTCCCTGTTCTGGGAGGCTGGCTGGTGTCTGTGCCTCTCTGACACAGCCCTGATCCCTTTTCCTGGTGTTCCAGCTGCCCCCTGGATCCTGGGAGCACAGGGAGCCTGTTCCCAGGGAGCCTGCTACCCTCCACCCGGGGACCTGCTGCTGGGACGAGCCCCTCACCTGAGAGCCTCCTCCACCTGCGGCCTCAGCAAGCCCGAGACGTACTGCACCCCCCACGGCCAGGTACAGCCCTGCTCACCCCAGAGCTGCTCACCCCACACCAGGTACAGCCCTGCTCACCCCAGAGCTGCTCACCCCACACCAGGTACAGCCCTGCTCACCCCAGAGCTGCTCACCCCACACCAGGTACAGCCCTGCCCGCCCCAGAGCTGCTCACCCCACACCAGGTACAGCCCTGCCAGAGCTGCTCACCCCACACCAGGTACAGCCCTGCCCGCCCCAGAGCTGCCCGAGGGGTGGGAGTGCCCTCATCCATCCCGTCCTCCCCTCGCTGGCAGGGAGGTGTCCGGGATGGAGGGGGCTCTGAGCTGGGCTGGTGGGAGTTGTCACTAATTTGTCCCAAACCCTCCTAGCCCCGCACAGTTCAGTTACAAACCGAACTCGTACTTCACTTGCCATAAACGGGAACACGTCAGGTCTTTCACAAAGCCTTGGCCAGGCTGCTGAAGTGACCGACTGCTCTCGATCAGTGCTGGAGCGGGGGCAGGAGCAATGCTTCCTCCAGCTGCAGAGCCCCGGAGCCGCCACTGAGTCAGAGGGGGAGTTTAAGGATAAATCTGCCCGAGCACAGAGCTGAGAGCTGCAGGGGTGATGTGTCCCTGGTGTGAGCACTTCCTGCAGCCTTTCCGTGCTGCTGTTAACCCCGGGAGTGCCGTGGGGAGCCCGAGGGTTCAGCGCAGGGCAGGCAGAAAGGGTCTTGGAAGAGATGCTGCAGAGGGAAGGAGGTGGCAGCCCTCCAGCCGGGCAGTTTCCTGCACCGAAGCCCAGCTCCTGTGAGTCAGCCTTCTCCCGGTTTGAATTCCCCTGCTGACACGGCCAAGGTGTGGCTGTGAGCGGATTTGTTGTGGAGCCGGGGGTGTTCTGGCAGGGCTGGAGAGATTTCATTTCCACTGGTCCCTGAGCTCAGGGAGGGGCAGCTCCCGGCCCAGAGGGGTGTGAGCAGCCAATCCTCCTGGATGCTGGGCTGGCTGCAGCATCTCCTCCCTCAGGTCCTTTTCTGGGCTCAGTCAGCCAGGCATTTCCTGCACTCCCTTTCTCTGGAGCTCTTCTGCTGCTCCGGGATCAGGATTTGTGCTCACCACATAAACAAGCCCTACTGCATCCCGTGGCTTAATTTGCTTAATTAGTTTTTCTGCTTATAGATGAGGAAACTTGCTCATAAATGTGCCTCTGAAATCTTCATTTAACAATGACTTTTGGCAGTGATTTTATTTGAAAAGGGGGCATGGAGACCCTGTGCTTGGGCAGGGAATGTGGACAAAACCCTGATGAAACTGCTCATCCTAGCAGCTGGAATGGGCTGGGTACCCCCCTTGCCTTACAGCAACCAGGGTTAAAGGGGATATGGAACAATTAGCATCATGTTGAGTTGGATTCTCCAGGTCTAGCTCTGGGAATGGAGTCTTTGCTTCCTTACATTTGTTCCTTTCCTTTATTGAAATGAGAGATTCAGAGTTACTGATAGCAAATCCCCTGATTTCTGTTCTGCAGCTGTAATTGCTGCTGGAGGTTTGATTGTACCAATTCTTAACTTGGGAGAAATCCCCCTGGGTTCTGCATTTCCTAATTTTTCCCTCCCTTTCTCTACTTCTCTAATTTAAGCAAAACTGAACTCGATTTCCCTATTCCCATCCTATAAAAAGCAAGCACGTTTAATTTATAGACTTTTTTGGTTACAAGCCTTGCTCTTGTTCGCTTGCCAAATGGGTACAAATCTGGAGGTGGTTTTGCAACCTCAGCAGAGGGCATGGGACGAGGGGTTGCTGTCACTGCTGCAGCGCCCGGCGCTGCTCCCTGCCGGCCCCAGGGCCCTCTTTTGCAACTCTGGTGGTCACTCATCAACTTCAGCCTCTGCTCCATTGTCTGCCCCAGCTGCAGATCCCTCTAACCTTTATACTTTGCCCTCCGATTGCTCCAGGCCTGCCGCGGGCTCGGCCCGGGGAATGCTCAGCTCTGCCCCTCGCAGCGCGGCACTGAGCGGGGCGGGGGTCCGGCCGGGGGGAACCGAAAACAGTCCAGGCTGGGTTTGGGGGCCGGGAGGTGCTGAGGAAAGGCTCGCTGTGGTGGCCTGAGGAGTGACTCAAGCCTCAGATGACACTTCTCTTCCTTTAGCTCTGGAATAGGTGCAAACATGTATGTTGTCTATGTAAACGTGTGCACAGCCCTGAGGAGCACGGAGCAGCTCCTGCTGGTGCCCCCAGCCCAAGGGGGGCACAGAGCGGCTGCCACAGACACCCCGAGCATCCCTGAGAGTCCTTGAGCCAGGAGCAGGGGAGGAGGCAGGACAGCAGCACAGCTGTGTCCACGGCTGGGGGCTGGGACCCCACCCTCCACCCCGCGAGACTTTTGATTTTTTAAATGCTGATTATGTGGGATTTACTGCCTTCTCACCTGCTCTCTGTGGGCGCTTGGTGGATGTGAAGGGGAGCAGTCGCCTCTAGGAGCTCTGGTGACACAGAGACACCCACGGGGGCCGGGAGGAGAGGTTCCAGGGAAGCTGCTCGCTGTGGGAGCCAGGGCAGGGGGTGCGAGCCCGCGGGAGCTCCTGGCACGCACCGGGGTCCCTCCTGCTGACGGGTGGTGGCAGCTGCCTGGCAGGGCTGCTCTGCAGCATCTCTGGAGCCTCAGCACCGACTCCTCTTCGGCTGCTTCCAAAAATACCGGCCAATGTCTGCCAGGAGGGAAGTGCCAGACGGGTCTGAGCCGTGCTGGTGCTGGCTGGTGCCTACATCTGCCGGGCCACCTGCCCGAGTCACTCAGGGGGCTCGGAGCCCCCCAGCACAGGAGAGCACAGCTGTGCCTCGCAGCCCACCTTCCCTCCACACCACAGCAGCTTTTCACAGCCACGGAATCATCAAATAACCGTGGCAGGATGGGACCAAAGCATGGCTCCTAGTTTGGGTTTTTCTTCCTCAAGTCAGGGGTTTGCTCTGAATAATTTGTGTTCCTGGAGGAAATGCAGCAGCCTGTGGCTGCTGCTCAGTGCTCATCCCCTCAGGCATTCGGGCACGCCCTGCTCTCTGCTGCAGGGATGTGCCCCTACCTGCCAAAGAAAAAGCCTATTTCCCATTATTTTGCCCTCCTCCCTTCTCTGTATCTCATTTTTGGCCTCACTGCTGCAGATTGACACTTGCTGGGAGACATGTCGTCACTGCAGAGGCAGCAGGACCTGTGGGGGATGTGGGATAAGCTGGTGCAGTTTGGGGTTTGCAGCCTGTCAAATCATCCTGGCAGATTTTAGATGAAGCTTGGCTGCTGTGAGAACAGATGGGGTGAGGAAAACAGCACCCACGTTCTTGCTTTTAAGCAAGGGAAAGGAACTTCATTTCCTTAAACCTCATCCCTGGGATGTTTGTCCAACTCGTGTCTTTATCCCATCTCTGCTGCCCCCTCTGAACCTGGAGTAAAGCCAAGCTGGGGGGCAGAGCCCTCGCAGCTTTGAGTACAACCTTGGAGCCCATTTGTGTGCCCTTTCCAAGCAGGCAGGCAAGGGATGACTTTGATGTGGAGGCAAGGAGAATCCCAGGTCCAGGCTGGGATTTGGGGTGTCCCGTGTGGGAACTGGTGGCTCCCTTTGTTGAACCTGTCCTGCAGAAAATGGGTTGGAATAGGGAATTACCTGACTTGGCTTTGTCCAAAGGCAGGTGCCTTTGTCCCCCGGGTAACTTAGGGCTGCTGCCCACCCCATTGTTTAAAACCCCTAAATCTCTGTGTATAAATTCCTACTGCTTCCCAGATTGCTCCCAGATAAAACTGGAGTGCTAATGGCTGTCCCTCTGGAATACCGGCTGTGCAAGGGCTGCCTGGGGGAGGCTGAGTGCCAGGAGCTGTGAGAGGGCTCTGCTCCCTGGCTGCACAGCTCAGCTTCCCCTTCTGCTGCTGAGTAAGTGCAGATCCTTTTGGGCTGTGCTCCTGTGCCACGGGGATTTATTTCAAGGGCTCTCTGCTCACATTAAAACGGCAGCAGGAGCTCCTGAAATAACTTTGGTCAGGGGCCATCAGGTTCAGATTGTGAGAGCTTTGCTGCCCCTGGGTGAGCAGAGAGCTCAGGAGCTGGGTCATGAGGTCAGGGCAGGAGGAGAGCAGCACAGACCTGCAGAACATTCACACTTGGGCACTTTCAAGTTGCTCTTTGTGGACTTTTCCCCCCTTCTATTTATTTCTGAGACCTGACTCTATTTATTCTGAGCACAGTAGTTCTCCCTCTCACACAGCTGTGTTGTGAATTATCTTTCAAAAGCCTGGAATGAATTTCCCTTAATCCCAGACCCTCCATCACCCATATTTTGGGTGACTCTGGAGTAGCTTGGAGGCACAGAGGGTGAGAATTCTCTGCCTGAGGGAGGGAGGATGTGCTGAGAGCAGCGCTGCCCCGGGGTGGCTGACCCAGAGCAGGTCCCCAAACCCTCGTTCCATTTGTCACGTCGCGCTGCAGCCCTCGTGTGCTCCTGGCCCAGGGATCCACTGAGCCTGGCTAAAAAAAAATAAAAATGGGAGGGAGCTGGAAAAAGGTACGTGCTGGTAAACCTCTCCTCATTTTGGGCTGTCATTTTTGGTAATTCCCTCTGTCCCAAGGAACTTTGAGACACATAGCCACAGTTGGTAAGAGCAAATCCTGCTGTTGTGCAATCCAGGGGTTTCACAATTCACTCTGAGGACGTGAAATGAATTTGGCTTCCAGTGTTAATTTTAGTCTTAATTAAAAAAACGAGGGAAAAAAAAAAAAAGGAGATTTTTGCGCCCAGCACAGCCCTGGGCTGCCTGGCAAGGGTTTATCCCACACAGTTGAAGGGTGATTTTGACTTAGCACCACGTTTGAAGGGGGCTGCAGCTGCACCGTGGCTGCTGGAGAGCACCCGTGTCTCTGGCTGTGTGAATGATCTCATAAGTATCCTCGAGTCATTCATTCCTAATGAATAATTTAGCTGAGATTAACCTTTCCCCTTGCAGAAAACCTTCCTTTCTCCTTTGCTAAGCACAGTCAGAACTGGTGGGAAGTTTAATCACCGTTGGCAATTGTTCAGTAGATTATTTCTGTGGATAATTCCTGCAGCTCCCTGACAATTTGCTGCTCGTGGTCATTATCTGAAATGAGTTCTGCCTAGTCCTGATTAAATTATTTGTGATTCTCACCGGTAGAGCCAGGGAAATTGCATGATTATATATTTTCAGAGCTATGTTTGCTTACTTTCTGATATTGTTACAAATATTGTAGTTTGCCAGCTCCTGTGCTGGGGTATTTATAGACAGAGAACATAAAGATTGTGAAAAATCTGGAAACAGATGGGTTACAAGTGAGGATCTCACTGCACCCAGCTGGGGCAGGATTCCCAGGCCCGGGACAGAGCAGACTCAGGTCTGGGCTGTGTTAGGAATGAAACCACAGGTTAACTTTTGCAAACCACAAATTAATTTTAAAGGGGAATCCAGGATTTGTGGTGTCACCGTGGCCCAGCTGCTGCCACCCCCTGCTGCCCTCCCGAGCACAGAGCTGTGCCCTGCCCAGCTCTTGGAGGGCCCTGTTTGGGGTTTGCCTGCCTTTGGCTCCTCTCTCTTAAGCATCCATGGAGGGTTTCGGCAGGGAGGTGGCTCTGAAGGGCTGCTGGTCACTCTGCCCCCCATCCCTGCTCAGCACTGGGCGCTGATCCCGCAGCCCCCAGCCTGCCCGAGCCCCCGCTGTCACTCCAGCCCTGCAGAGGGTGTCTCGCTGCCCCCCCGTGCCAGCTGTGCCCCTGTGCCCCGTCCCTGCTGGCCCCCAGACCCTCTCTGCACCCAATGTGACCTTTCTGAGCCCTCGGGGCTGGCTCCTGCCATCTCTGGCAGATCCCCCGGGCTCTGGGGTGGCAGTGTGACAGACGTGTCCCACTGCTCCATTTGGGAGGCTCCTGTGCTGCTCAGGCCGCTGACAGCTCAGAATGCCAGAAGGGTTGGCTTGGAGGAGGTGATGCAGTTCCAGTGCCCTGGCACAGGACACCTTCCAGTGTCCCAGGTGCTCCCAGCCCCATCCAGCCCGGCCTTGGACCCTGCCAGAGATGGGGCAGCCACAGCCTCTCTCCATAACCTGTTTTCCACAGGCTGGAGGTGCTGAGCACTTCATTTCCCGGTGGCCTCTGCAGTCCCTGGAGTTTGCTCCACTTCAGGTGCTTCAGCTGGGGCCTCTCCACGTCCCCGGGGTGCTGCTGTGGGCTCTGGCACCATCTCCTAATTCCCCACCCCGGCCTCACCTGGCTGGCTCCAGCCCAGGTTCCTGGTGGTCCTTGCCCAACCTGCTCGCCCACCCCGTGCCTGCCCCTCCCCTTGGCTGCTCCCCAGCCCTTGCCGGCTCTCGCTCCGTCTCTCTCCTGCTCTCTGCCGGTGTCTGAGCGGCTCAGGAGCCCCGCGGCGGTGGCTGCAGGGAGCGTTGCCTGGTTGGTGACATTTTGGGTATTTGTTTGCTCCCGGGGGACAGTTTTCTCCCGTCCCCACATTCCCCGTGCTAAATCTCTGTTTACTCCTTGGATTACTTGCTCAAGTGAAGGGCTGAACTTTGAGCCACTCGACTTCCCACCCCCTGGCTTCTCACCCACTGCTCGCCCCTGCTCTGCTCCCGGGGGAGAGCGCTGGGGGCGAGCATGGCCCGGAGCCTTGGATAGGAGAGAGCTGCCCACCAGACAGCCCTCGGCTCTGTGGGAAGGGCAAACCAGTCCTGAAAAGCCGCAAAGAGCTCTCTATCAAGTGTTGGTTTTGTGGAAACCCGGGCGGCTGCTTAAAAAAACTCAATTTTGATGGTTTGCCAAAAATCTGTGTTAGTCAAAAGCATTTTTGGGTTTAGGTTTTAGTCCATAAACCCCTGAGTTGTGGCTTTTAACAAGGTGTGGAGGGGCGCACTGGAGGGCTGTGTTGTCAGTGTTGCTGACAGTGGTTCGCAGCTCTCTCTAGAGGAGCTGTGCTGGTGCTCCCCGGACCCCAATGAACCCGCCCTGCCTTTCCCCCTCAGTCCCTGGGATGCTCACCGGCCTTTCTTTTGCAGTGGAGCATGAAATGCTGCCGGTGTGACTCGAGGCTGCCGCACAGCCACAGCGGGCACCGCGTGGAGAATGTGCTGTCCTCGGCCGGCCGGGCGCGCTGGTGGCAGTCCCAGAACGGTGAGCGACACACAGCGACCGCGCCAGGGCAACAGGGGATGGTCTTGAGATTCGGGGTGGGGAGGAAAGGAGGAAACGACCAGGCCTGGCTGTCCCGTGTGCCTGTGACGGCGACTCCCTGTGCCCGCAGGTGTCGAGCGCGTGTCCCTGCAGCTGGACCTGGAGCACACCTTGCAGCTGGACAGCGTCGTGCTGCACTTCAGGGTTGGTGTCTGTGGGCAGCTGCTCTGCTGGCGAGGTGTCACCCCGCGGTGCCACCCCGCGGTGCCAGCCCCTGTGTCACCCCGCGGTGCCAGTCCATGGTGCCAGCCCCTGTGTCACCCCGCGGTGCCAGCCCCTGTGTCTGTCCCGCCCGCAGTCGCCGCCCGCTGCGATGCTGATCGAGCGCTCGCTGGANTTGTACACCTGGTGAGGGGTGGGGATTGGAGGCATTGTACTCCTGATGAGGGGCGGGGACCGGAGGTATTGTACACCTGGTGAGGGGTGGGGATTGGAGGCATTGTACTCCTGATGAGGGGCGGGGACCGGAGGTATTGTACACCTGGTGAGGGGTGGGGCCCGTGGCACCCGGCACTGTTTAGGAAGATTCCTGCTCCTCTGACCTTTGCAGGACGTTATGTTTGACTTCCTGCAAAGTCCTCTGCAGCTCTAAAGGCTGTGCCTGTGTTTAGTGACATTGTGCAGAGGCAAGTCCAGAGCACACAGTGCCCGGAGCAGGAGCTGAGAGCAGCTCGAGTTTCCCACTTTTTAACCTGTTTTTTTTCCCCTCTAAGGTGAAATTCAGTGTCCGAGACCTGGGGTCTACAATTAGCTCCTCTTACAGTGAAGCCATCGGGAGTAAGTGTTTGGCTCCACCAGAGCTGAGAAGGGAGAGGAGGATGAGGCTCCTCGTGGTTCTCCCTGCAGTGATGGGAAGTGCTGAGCTGGGGTAACCCCCGGGGGACCCTGAGCTGCACGTCCGGCCTCTCAAAGAGCAGCATTTGGCCTTTGCTGATGGCTCAGCTGCTGCTCTTTGTGCCAATTCCCCCTTCCCTGGCTCCAAGCCCTCCCCACCAAGTGCAAGGAGCTCCTGCTGGGCACCTGCTGCCCCTCACGCCTGTCCCCTGTCCCCAACAGAGCTGGGGCCCTTCACCAACCTGCGCATCAACTTCACGGAGCTGCCCCACATCCCACGCCAGGGGTACCACTCGCCCAGCACCTTCTACGCTGTGACAGAGATGCAGGTGCTGGGGAGCTGCTTCTGCCACGGCCACGCCGAGCGCTGCGCCCCTGCGGGGGACCAGCACAGCACGGTGAGCCCGGGGGCCAGGACACCGCTGGGATGGCTCTGCCAGGGCCGAGACACCGCTGGGATGGCTCTGCCAGGGCCG